>VSDK01003326.1:40199-112970 GCA_009767595.1 Symbiodinium kawagutii | reverse complement strand
AAACCACCACCACCACCAACACCACAACCACCACCACCGCCACCACCGCCACCACCGCAGCCACCCCAATCACCACCACTGCACCACCACCGCCACCACCACCACCACCACCACCAAATACACCAGCATATCATCGCCGCAACACCGCTAGCATGACCATCACTACATCCGTACAACAAACAACACCATTACAGCACTGGCACTACCGCAGTATTACTACACATTTTACTACACCACCAAAACACCCTGTAACGCAACACCACCAAATCATTTGTCCCAAAGCTCGCATTTCTACGCTGTTTTTCACACTAATTTGACTGGTGTTTATGCTTTCGGCTGAGAGCGTATACATCAGATGCATTCAGGTTCGTGGCTTCTATCAGGTTTCCAAACTTGAAACTCAAGAGATCTCCAGAGGGTAGTGTTGTGCGTGTGGATTTGCAGCCAAATCCCCAGGAATTGGCCGTGACGGATGAGAGACTCAAGGAACTCAAACGCGTGCAGCGTCGGCTCTCTACCTCGACTTTGCCCACCCAGACAAGGCCACTCCAGAGCCGAATTTGATGCAGGTGGCCTAGTCTGACCCCAGTTGTTTTGGTCAGTTTTGCGAAGCCATATTTACGAAAGCAGTTGTTATTAACCAATCAGGTTTAGGATGTTGTAAGATGTTGTAAGCGGTATTGGTTTGAGGGCCGTGCCCAACCACCGAGAAAATAGCTATCTATTTACGAAAGCACCAATTTGCTCGGGATTTTCAGCTGCAACATCCCTTTGTTTTCTAGCTAGATTTCTGATGGGGTCAGATATTTCTGAATGATGTGAGAAAGACATTGCGGCAAGTGGAAAATGTCTATCTAGCTCGGTATCGGACGAAATTGTTATGTAGCTGATTGGATTTATGGGGTTCAAGTTGGCTCAAGGGATATTGGGAAACCCATAGGATTTGCTCAAAATTCCCGATAGTAGCTGCTGTTCTCTAACAAAATGAATTTGCTGCATCTTCCACTCCTAGACATTTCTGACAGCCTCCCCCTTCGGCCACTGGTGACATCGCCTGCAGGGAGTACGTCAAGTACCATGAGCAGGGCATACACCGTGCATGGTACGTGCTGACTCCAGATTCCAGGTGGGCATTGGCCGAAAAGCATCAGAGCAGCTGATTGTTTCATATTATCAGGTCAAAGCCACCACTGTTTTTATGTTTTGGGGTACAGTAATTACGAAGAAACCCATATGTGACATTTTGATACATTTTATGCTACCTGGCCAGGGTGTAGGGGATACCATTCTTTGATGCATTCGAGGACGCCTTCCAGTAATATCGATCAAATACAGTTCTGACGTCTGATGAGGCTGAGGATGGGTTGTGACGTGCTGGTGATGATCATGGTCTTGCTGGAGATATTTGCTTCTCCGATATCTTTGTACCGTTTGCCAGATGCAACCCGACAAGCTTTCAATATCCTTCTCTGGATCATGACCTTCTTCTGGACTTTGGATATTCCGCTTTCATTCTTCACAGCAGTTTACGTGAATGATACATTGCATTTCAGGCTAGCAGACATCAGGAGGGAATACTTCAGAACATGGTTCTTATTTGACGTCTTCATGCTGGTACCAGGCAGGGGTCAAACTGACACACGTCAAATAGCTTTGATATGCCTTGACACTGAGCAATTTGTGTCATTTTACAAGTTGTACGTCCGCCTAAGCATGTTTAAGTAATTACTCAAAGTTGGATCCACTTCAATGCCTCCAGATTGCATCGAAGGGGTATCCTTGGTGCAGCACATGCCATCAATTCTGGGGCTTCGAGCATCTAAAACCATTGCAAACCATTGCAATCCATTGCAATCCCTTGGAATCTTTTGGTGATCCATTGCAATCCTGGTTGCAATCCATTGTAATCCATTGCAATCCCTTGGATTTTTTTTGGTTTAGTTATGTAGTTGGGATTTTCTCGAACTTGTTGACATTGTTCAGACATCTTGGTGCTGGTCTTGAAGATATCTGATGGTGCAACGGGTGTGTTGCGTGTGGTGCGTGTCCGTCGAATTCTTCGTTTGGGTCGCTTCTTCCAAATCTTGAGGACAGGATGCAGGGTGGGCGTGGGCGTGAATGAAAATGTTTACATCAAGTAAATTAATGAAATGATTTATATAATTCATTTATGTGTAAAAGCGATTAGTTCAAAAAAAGGTTCGACTGATTTAAATAAGTTCCACGTATGAATGGTCAATTGCAATTTCAATAACAAAGTTAAATTACGCACAATGAATTTAAGAGACAAATAATGAAATTTAGATTAATTACCAATAAATTAAATTGCGTATATTGAATTTGAATTACCAATCATAAATCTAGATTCCCAATAACTATATTTATTATTCAGATTACTAATCATTTTCTTCCTTGGCAAATAATTAGTTTAAATTGCGAATAATTAATGCATTCAAATTATGAAAAATATTGAAAAATAGATTTTGAATTTTCGAATAAGAAAATTTGATTACTAATAATGAAATAAACCGAGGATCCGGGATCTGGAGGAATTGGAATTTAAGTTTATTGTAGAATGCATTTTTTCAATCACAAATAAGATCAGGTTTAAACATGGTGTATTTTCTTCATTTCAACATTCAACAACATGTTAAGCATCCAAATATTATTTGGTTCTAATAAACATGTTCATGTTTTTTGTTTTTAAAATTGATTTCTTTTCACATTTGGAAATAGTATTAGATTTCGGTGTTTTTTTCAATTTTATTTTTTCCAAAACCTTCCAAATCAAAAATTCAATCTATACATGAAATAAACCGAGGATCCAGGATCTGATTAAAATTTACTATCATTTTCAAATATAGCAATATGTCAAAATTCAAATTCAATTCTAAGATATTTCCAAATTTTCGCTTTTTGGAATTGAATTTGTTTTTCACATGTGCAAAGAACATTAAATTTCACTTCTGTTTTTTAGTGTAAATAAATATTAGAAAATAATTCCCTCCAAAGTCTAAGACTCACTCTACGCATTTAAAGAATTTTGAAGATCTAAATTGCGAACAATAAGTTTAAACTGCAAATAATATTTTGGATTTACGAATGATGGAATTTAGATTACGGATAATACATCTAGATTACAAATAATTAAGTTAAAATACTTGTGCAAAAAAACATGAATCAACTTAATTATGAACAATAAAATAAAACGAGGATCCGGGATCTGGAGGAATTAGAATTTGATTTATTTCATGAAAAACATTATCAAAATTCCTTTAAATTGAACAATTAACGATATGTTGAAATTTCCAAAGATTATTCAAGTCTCAAACTGGAGATCACATTAGATTTCAGTGTTTTTTCAATTTTAATTCCTCCAAAGCCCTTTAAAATCCAAAACTCAGTCTGCGCAGAATAAGTCTTAATTATGAAGGATAAAATTAGGTTTCCAATAACGAAGTTAAATTACGAAGAATAGATTTAAATTGCACAAAATGAATTTAGTTTGCAAAATAGTAAGTTTAAATTGTGAATTATAAATTTGAATTATAACAAACAAATTTAGGGAACCAATAATATACTTGATTTACGAAAAATCAGTTCAAATTACGAATGCAACGTTTTAGATTTACACAAAATAAAGCTAAATTACGAATAAGATATTTGGATTGCGAATAGAAAACTTAAGCTATTGATAATAACATAGATCAATTCAACTGCAACTATATGTCGTAGTGGAGAAACTGCCTGCGCCTTGTAATACATGTTTTTCCCTCCTACAGGGGCTGGGGGGGTGAACTCCATACAATTGAGTTTAGTAAGGACCAGATTTGAGAGAGCCAAGCGGGATTGACTAATAGGAGGGTATTGATTAATCCCGCGTGTACATTAAACATAAGACTGTTATGGCACGGAATTGAGGGATGTTGGGCAGAGAACAGGGGTTTAAAGAGAGGAATAGGAAGGTTAAACGAAAATGTGTCGTGGGAAGCAGATTTGATGGGAGGTTAATTAAAAGTGGGGTCAAACCAGTCATTTGGATTCATGTTTGATCTAATAAACAGGTATAGTGCCTACATTTGAATTTATTTAAGTATTTACACTATCTTTTGTATAATAGGACCTGCGTGCTTGCATATCTCTTATGCGGATGAGCCCCCGCATTCTGTAAGAAACCTTGGAGGGGACGGTCGCCTGTGTCTGTTTGGAATAGAAATCCATTCTATAAAGTTAAAGAATTTGCCTTTATTCCAAGCTCGGCATTTCTTTGGCATTTCTAGTGGGTGCCATTTTGTAAAATCATTTCTTGTTTTATCGTAAAAGGAAGAAGAAAAAGTGGTTTTTGCATGAAAAAAACCCGCATCGTGAATAGAAGGACGACCACCAGTGCCAGGCCAACAATGACCAGGGATGTTTTCAGCAGAGAAAGACGACCAAAGAAATAGAGGCGAGAGCGCGCATACTTTTGCTTTGCTAAGCGCATGCTTCTGAGTTTCTTCTTCCGTAAGGATTTGCTTTTGCAATTCTTTTTTGGCAGAGGGGTTGACAGAGAAAAAGAAAGAGGAGGACATAGAGAGAGAGGGAGAGTCAAAGATAGAGTTCGAAGAGAAAATAAACTAGCAGAATAAGAGGCGGGACAAGAGACACAATGGATCAAAGCGAAGAGGGAACCAGAGGCAAACAATGAATAACAGAGTAAGAAATTAAGAGGGGGAAGGATAATGTCCACAGCTTTAGCATGAACTCAACAAGTCAAGAACATGAAGGAAATTCCCAGAGAAGGAGAATAGATGAGAGATTGGAAAAACCATACTTAACACATCTCATTATCTCATTTGCAACATTGCCGCGCCCCAATCAACTCCATGAGCAGCACAAACACCAGCGCTCAAAAAGAAACATGTTGTGAAGAACAAGGCCAGGGAACTGACTCATGCAAGACGAATGCTTTCTGCAAGGCTTTTCCAGAGTTGCAGATACCCTTTTCGAAGCTTTCCTTCAGCCTGATGTCTAAGAGCGGCCAAGAAGGATCAAGAAGGCAAGGATAAAAGAAGAAAATAGATGGAAGGATAACAGGTCGATGCCAGCATAGAAATCAGAACGGGCAAAGATTAAAGGAGTGAGAGTGAGAGAGGCACAAAGTGACAAAGGAAGAGAGAGAGAGAGAGAGAGAGAGACAGAGAAAAAATAGGGAGGTCAGTGAGCAGACCTTAGTATCAAATTTGGTGAGGCTGACAGATACGCCTTGGCAAATTTCGGAGCACCTCTTCCCTACGCCCTACGCCTAGATATGGTAGACAAAATGCACAGACAGAGAGAAGATAAAGACAAACACGGAGAAAGAGAGGGAGAGAGTGAGTGAGCAAGTGCTGAGAGAATGAACGAGTGAAGGTTCCAGCCCGATGTCTAGACGCAGCAGAGAGAATGCAAAGAAGGATAGGATGGCAAATAGAAGGAAGGGTAGTAAGAGCGATGCCAACATAGAAAGTGGAACAAGCAAAGATACAAAGAGAGAGGGAAAGAAAAACAAAGGACAACTGAGAAGCAAACAAAAAAGGAAAACATTGACGGATTAAAGTAGCGAGGGGAAGAGAAACGAAAACAGAAACACGCACCAAGACAAAAGCGATGATGGCTTCAACAAGTCTACGGATACCAAGGGAACTGCTCCAGAAAAAATGTTTGAAAGATAGACGCTACATTGAACAGAAGCAATCGCCAGAAAGGATCGAGAGACTGTCGTGCTGCAATCGTTGCAAAGGAAAGAGATTAATTCAAAGGGCCAGAGAATAGATTCACACCAAAGAAAACTTACTATCTAGCTTGACTTCCATGACAAATGAACACTTTCAAGCCTTTGAGCCCCTCCGCCCTACCCCGAGACATCGTAGAGAGAATGCAAGGATGTAGAGAAGACAAAAAGAAGAAAAGAGAGAGAGAGAGGGAAGAAGAATAGAGAGAGTGAGTAAGGGAGCGAGATGTCCAAGGAGAAAGAAAACCAGAGAGAGAGAGGAGGGAGCGCGCACACACACACACTCTGGCAGGCGCATGCTTTTGAGCTCCTTCTCCAGTAAGGATTTGCCTTCGCATTTTTTTTCGGGTAGAGAGGTTAACGCAGAGAAAGTGGAGGAGAGAGAGAGAAAAAAAGGAGATAGGATGAAAGACAGAATGGAGCAAAGTGAAGAGGACGAAGAACAGAGAACCGAAGCAACAGATTAGCAAATTAAGCCAGGAGGGATAGCGCCGACAGCTTCAGCATAAATCCAACAGCTCAAGGCTATAAAGAATTCCCAGAGAAGGAGAATGGATGAGAGATAGGAAAAACCAAATTTAATGGAGCCCTCTTGCAACATTGCCAATCTGTTCCATAGGCAGCAAAGAGTTGCAGATATTCCCTTTGAATTTCTCCTGCAGCCCGATGTCTAAGAGCGACCAAGAAGGATCAAGAAGGCAAGGATAAAAGAAGAAAATAGATGGAAGGATAACAGGTCGATGCCAGCATAGAAATCAGAACGGGCAAAGATTAAAGGAGTGAGAGTGAGAGAGGCACAAAGTGACAAAGGAAGAGAGAGAGAGAGAGAGAGACAGAGAAAAAATAGGGAGGTCAGTGAGCAGACCTTAGTATCAAATTTGGTGAGGCTGACAGATACGCCTTGGCAAATTTCGGAGCCCCTTTGCCCCACGCCCTACGCCTAGATATGGTAGACAGAATGCACGGGCAGAGAGAAGATAAAGACAAATAGGGAGAAGGACGGATTGGAAGGCATAATAGAAAACGAAAATAGATCGAGGAGTAGCAGATGGAAAGCTAGTAGCTGGATGGTAGCGCAGAGAGCGTCAGTAGATGGATGTCAATATCCAAACAAGGAAGACAATGACGAAGAATGAGAAGGAGGGGAAGAAAATGGAAGAGACCAAAGCATACAAATATTGAGAGAGAGAGAGAGAGCGAGAGAGACATCAAATACAAGACAAGAGACCAAGAGAGGACGAGCGAGCGCTGACAGCTCCAACAGCAAGTCTACAACTACCGTCGGAACCACGAAAAGCAATTCCCCAAGCAATTCCCCAGGAAATGCCCGCAGAATCGTCAGCTAAAAACCACCAGCACGGAAATAGAGCAAGCAACCACTGAACAGACTCATGCGCCAGCTTATTGTCAAGCCTTGTAAGAACAAATGCCCCGCCAGAGAATGTAAGGAGGGAGAGGAGGTAAAATAAGAATCATAAAGAGAGAGGGAGAGAGAGGAACAGAGAGGGAGAGACGGAGAAAGAGGGTGTGAGCGAGTGAGTGGGTCAGGGCGGGATTGAGCAGGGAGATGTTGAAAGGAAGCGGAGAAGGCAAGGGAGAGAGACGTAACACTTCTTTGACTTCTCTTGTAAGACACACTTGGGGTGACACCATTGAAGCAATAAACACCGGGTTATCAAACAGTGAAAGGCCTGTCTCAGATCTGACAGTAAAAGTTTTTGTTTGAAACAAACAGAAAAGGGCTAGGTCCTCTCAAATAGTTGGTTTCTTATGTACTTATAAGGATGTGTGTTGTGGATGCCATGTAGTTGTAAATCACGGAACGAAATAGACCCTAAAGCTCCTTGCCACATATATGCATATAATGCATATTATATGAAATGGCATCAATATTTCTTGGTTCATGTTTACTTTGATTTGTTTCATTGTTTGATGTCTGCATTAGTGGGCTTTAGAGACGCAGAGAAGCAAAGCTAAAGGTTTGCTGCTTCACCATGTTCCACTTGTCATTTGCCTTGTAGCAGTTTATGTGTACACTCGCAATAACTGTTTGTTTTTCATGCGGCCATTTTGCTGCAGTTTATTTTCTAGCCATCAAAATCCATCAAGCATCATCAACAACGAGTTCCATGCCACAGCAGCTACCAGCAGCAGGATCTGGAAGATTTTGCAGAAGGTCGACTCGCTTCGCAGCAACGACTTGACCTTCGCAACTGGGATTCGAAAGCGAATTGGATTTCACGACTGCCCCAAGGATGGGGCGAGATATGACATTAGGCACTATTATACCGACATATTGTGTATAATACATCTATCATGTGCATATGTCATGTTTTTGATGAAGATAGGGCTTGGGGTTGGAGAACCCATGCGAACCCAGTTGCAATTGATGCATGTGGGAGGCCACCCCTTAGCGATTCCCAAGGGCTGCATCGTTCAGGTTGGGAGAGATGACCTGCGCACGCTGATCCAGCCAGTGCCTTGGCGCTATCCATGGGTCAAGGCAAACAGAAAGATGGTTGACATGGGTTATATAGGGGTTATCAAAGTTATCAACCTATCTCGAGATAGGTCAACAGAAACCATAGTTGGGATAGGCGATAGTTTCTCGAGTCATAGGGGCACCTCCAAATCGTTGAGTTGATTAGCTACGATTGTTTGAGAAATACCTTTTATGAATTATAAGCTAGTGAATATTGGTTTAATGATGGTGAATGACGGTACGTAACGCCAGTGGTGGTTCGTCAAGTCATAGGGGTACCCCCAAATCATCCAGTTGTTAAACCATTTTTAATGATAACCCAACCATTTTTGGGGTCCTTATTCTGAGAAACACCCAGGTGGTGAATAATGGTTCAATGAGGGTGAATGATAGTTGGTACGACTATGTGCCAAAAAATGTTCCATGTGGTTGTGGTTCTTACATGGGGAAACGTCGGGTCTTACACGACGTGGTCACCTGTGGCATCAGATGTGCTTTACATTGAGCGTTGCCCGTTTTCCAATAGTCAATAAGCATAGATTATACAGTTGACAATTGAACAGTCAAAGTGAGAACCTATCTTTGGGTGGTACCGACTCTGCAAAAACACAGTGGAACGGATTGCCATTCATGTTGACAGGGTTTGGTATCAACGGGTTACCGTGTGGCGTGCTTCTTAAAATGGCATTACCTTTGAAGGAGTGGAACTTTTGGCGGCAGCAGGTATCAATATCAATCTCCATCAACCATCACAATTCACTATCAGTTGATTACTCATAAGGTTATTTCTGACAGGAGTCGCGGCCTTCAAAAAAACGGGAGGGTCAAGTAGCCTTTTGGGCCACTGGCGCCGGTGAGGTGCTACACATGGGTTTGGCTTTGGCGGCGGCGGTGCACGTGCTGGGAAGTTTGTGGTTTGTTGCTGGTGACACCGAAGGTGGTTGGGTCGTGCAGGAAGTGCTACATGAACTGCCAGTGAGCAGACAGTACACCCGGTCGGTGGAACCTGGGCTACTATGAACTAGACATTTGAGTCAGAATCGTTTGGGAAGTGGATTCAAATAGACTGAACGAAAGTTCGCTCAGTAATATGCTTGATGCTTGGGTACTTCATGGTTTTCGTTTGGTTTGCTTGTAACTGCTGAGAGGTGTGATGCATTTTTGTCTACAGGGTAGTCTGTGAACCGCCTAAAGCTGCTACGGCAAGCGTCTTGATCATGTAGACGATGGCTTCAAGGCTGACAATCACCATCTCCTTGATTCATTTTGATTTCTTTGCAGCCAAGGAATGGGCCATCTCAAAGTTGCCTCCATCATCCTTGAAAAGCGTTGTTCAGCTCCAAACACCTCCTGAGCGATGGTTGGGCATTTGCGGCACTGCCGTGACCCTGCTTTGCGGTTCAATGTTTGTGAGTTTTGTGACCAACACAATGGCCGATATTGCAAAGCGTCGATTGAGAACCCGAGATATACTTGGGTCAGTGCGCAAGTACTGCAGAACTCACGGCATTTCATCCGTGCACTCTATGCAGATCCGATCCTTCGTAGAAAGAGAGCATCGAAGAAGTCAGTTGCAAAGCCACGCCCAGCAACTCAAAAGCTTGCCGGATGGGACGCTTGCTGCATACGTACTTTAGTGTTGTTTACGCAGTTTTACGCTCACCAACAAATGGGCCATAGCCCCGTTTATAGCCTATAGCGAATTCAGCTGTGCAGTCCATGGTGAATGATTGTCCCACTTCCGTTAATAGGTTGATTATACATGTTTTGCCTTGCTGTTGGGATCCGAGTTGTTCTTGTTATTGTTTAATTAGTGGTTGTTGTTTGTTGTTGCTTGTGGTTGTTTGTCGTTCGTTGTCTGTCTGTCTGTCTGTCTGTCTGTCTGTCTGTCTGTCTGTCTGTCTGTCTGTCTGTCTGTCTGTCTGTCTGTCTGTCTGTCTGTCTGTCTGTCTGTCTGTCTGTCTGTCTGTCTGTCTGTCTGTCTGTCTGTCTGTCTGTCTGTCTGTCTGTCTGTCTGTCTGTCTGTCTGTCTGTCTGTCTGTCTGTCTGTCTGTCTGTCTGTCTGTCTGTCTGTCTGTCTGTCTGTCTGTCTGTCTGTCTGTCTGTCTGTCTGTCTGTCTGTCTGTCTGTCTGTCTGTCTGTCTGTCTGTCTGTCTGTCTGTCTGTCTGTCTGTCTGTCTGTCTGTCTGTCTGTCTGTCTGTCTGTCTGTCTGTCTGTCTGTCTGTCTGTCTGTCTGTCTGTCTGTCTGTCTGTCTGTCTGTCTGTCTGTCTGTCTGTCTGTCTGTCTGTCTGTCTGTCTGTCTGTCTGTCTGTCTGTCTGTCTGTCTGTCTGTCTGTCTGTCTGTCTGTCTGTCTGTCTGTCTGTCTGTCTGTCTGTCTGTCTGTCTGTCTGTCTGTCTGTCTGTCTGTCTGTCTGTCTGTCTGTCTGTCTGTCTGTCTGTCTGTCTGTCTGTCTGTCTGTCTGTCTGTCTGTCTGTCTGTCTGTCTGTCTGTCTGTCTGTCTGTCTGTCTGTGTGTCTGTGTGTCTGTCTGTCTGTCTGTCTGTCTGTCTGTCTGTCTGTCTGTCTGTCTGTCTGTCTGTCTGTCTGTCTGTCTGTCTGTCTGTCTGTCTGTCTGTCTGTCTGTCTGTCTGTCTGTCTGTCTGTCTGTCTGTCTGTCTGTCTGTCTGTCTGTCTGTCTGTCTGTCTGTCTGTCTGTCTGTCTGTCTGTCTGTCTGTCTGTCTGTCTGTCTGTCTGTCTGTCTGTCTGTCTGTCTGTTTGTTGTTTTTGTTCTTTGTTGTTTGTTGATCCACACCTGTCAGGCGAGGGTTGTTAGATTTGATCAGAGCCACTTCTCCTTCGCTCCTTCCTTCCTCCCCAGCCGCCAACGTCCAATCTCAGTGATCACTGCCGGACCTCAACCGCCAATGTCCGATCTCAGGGACTGGTGCTGGACCTCAACCGCCAATGTCTGATCTCACTGAGCACCGTGGGACCTCAACTGCGAATGTCCGATCTCAGTGGCACTGCTGGAACCGCCACTGTCCGATCTCAGTGAGCACCGCTGGACCTCAACCGCCAATGTCCGAGCTCACTGTGCACCGCTGGACCTCAACACCCAATGTCCGGTCGCAGTGAGCACCGCTGGGCCTCAACCGCCAATGTTTGATCTCAGTGAACACCGCGGGACTTCAACAGCCAAGGGCCGAGCGCAGTGAGGACCGCTGGGCCTTAACCGCCAGTGCGCTGCCAGAACTAGATAGAATGCGATAAGTTAGGTCAGATAGAATGCCAAAAATATATGCCAGAAGTATTTATGTGCCAGAAGTAAATGCCAGAAAGACTGTTAGAAATATATGCCAGGTAGAAAGCCAGAAAGAATGCCAGAAGTATATGTCAGATAGAGTGCCAGAACCAACCCACACAACCAATGTACCAGCCAAGTGGATGTGTGCCATTGGCCAAGTTATGTGAGTTGGTCATGTGAGTTGGCTGTGTGGGTTGGTGATGTGAGTTGGTTAGTTGGTTGTATGAGTTGGTTATGTGAGTTGGTTGTGTGGGTTGGTTATGTGGGTTGGTTGTATAACCTGATTGACATGGATTTCAACAATACATCTCTGTGATCCGTACTATGTTATGCCATGGTGGGGATCATTCGAAGTAAAGTAATTGTTTTGTTTTTGCTGTTGTTCTTGTTCTTGTTCTTGTTCTTGTTCTTGTTGTTGTTGTTGTTGTTGTTGTTGTTGTTGTTGTTGTTGTTGTTGTCACTCTTCCTTTTTTGTTCATGTTGTACTATTATTGTTGTTGCGACATTGTTGTGGTTCTTTTGTTCGGCCCCTATCCTGCCTACAATTTTTTCCCTTCCCCCCCTTCACCCTCGCGATCGAACTTTAGTTTAGTAAGTAGGGTAATTATATTTGTTAGCGGGGCCGAGGGCATTTGACATCACGGTGAAAGGAGTTATAAATATCCTGAAACTAATATTTTTGCGTATGCCTTGACGCGTTTCAGTTGGTTTTGGACAACGTTACTTAGATTGAGAAACCAACGGGCCAATGTGTCAATAACTAGGAGAAATCCACACCAGCGATGCGTGCGTATGGATCACAACTTATGACCAATGATCCGCAAGATCAAGGTGAAAATTCTACTTTAGGAACTCTCGCTTCAGATTTTGGGGTATTTGGGGATATTCCAAGCGAGTCCTCTCTTTGATCCGCTTACAACGATGACCTTTGGATTTGCTGGGCTGACCAGGATGGTGAAGGAGTTGTTCCAAGAAGCGCACAGCCCGGTCCTCCACCACCATGCTTTCTTCAAAGAGATTGGCGAAGGCAATGGCCCAATGGAAATGAATTTGTGCACTGTGGCAGTTTCGGATATACACGTTCTGGCGGAGGACATCATCTTCGATTTGTCCAGCAAGCCTAAGGGGATGTATTTTATGGCGCAGGGAGCGGCGGTGTACTATAAGAAGAGCATCCAGTCGGTCGGAGCTAACCAGAGGAAAACCTTTGATGAACCAAACAGCCAAGGTGGCATGCAGCAAGTGATTTAACCAGTGTTTCCAGAAAGGATGGCGGGGCCCCCGAAACAATCCTAATTAACCAGAAACAGTATGAAACATGTATCTACAATGCACCGTATCTAGTTCATGCATATGTGCCGACTTTTCGGTTTATCAATATAACCAATTATTGTAAGCCTGTCATATTTTGCGTTGAACACTGGTGACTATCCAGTGGTTGATTTTGAGAAAGGACCATGACCTTGGGATAACCTTCCACTGCATGATGTTCTGTGACAACCAGTGTAGTTTAAGATTAAGCAGCAAGAAATCACCAGAACTGGAGAAACATGACATCCAAGTCAATGCTCCATCCCAAAAGTAGCATTTTTGTGGGAGTAGTGAGGAACCACATGTTGTTCTTCAAAAAAATGATGAAAGGAACATAGAGTTGTCATTAATTAAGTCCGGAGGGAATGAAAAACTCGGTTTTCACCCTTCCACATTTCTTCAGAAACATCGGGTCCTGAAAAAAAACATGTTTCGGCTCTGAAGGGAAGGCAATGAAACATTTTTGTCAGTTGTGTTTCAGAGGATTAGCTGACTGACATTTTGTTGACCAGTTTGGTTGTTGATTTGCACTCTCTGCGCAACCCATTCGACATCCCGGTTTCACCTGGTCAAAGGTCCGGGCTGTCATTGCAATGGTATTACTTGTTGTAGCAATGAGTAAATGATCAATCAACAATTGCGTTTGCATGGCCATAGCTCTATCACCCTTCAGGTGTTGGAGCTTTGCCGCGCGTCTTCCCCAAAAAAGTGCGATCCAGAACGGCTTCCTTGCACCTGCTTCAGACCATCATTGAGTCGAACGACTACCTGGCAGAACCGGCGTTGTGGATTCAGACCTGGCAGCACCAGGGGCAGCTGAAATCAATGTTCGAAGGCCGAGCAGTTCTCGTTTGTTCCGAACAGCTTTTCAAGGTGTTGCTTGGAAGCATGGTCCGGTGCCCAGCATGATGCCCCATCCATGCCCGGAAAAAATCTGGTGGGTGGTTTGAATCCTTAGTAATTATTAACAAATGGTTGGTGGACGAATATTTGGCATAGGCCATAGGGGTTGAAACTGCGAAACCACCAGCCAGAAATTGTTTGGTCGGAAAAAACAATCGCTTTTTTTGAGGTACACCATGAGGCAGGCTGAGGCAGTACATTTTAGACAACACGTAAAACCTTTCCAACACCTCGCTTGGCTTGGCAACCCAAAACGACTTGCGGGGGCAGCTGCTATACTTTACTAAAGAGCAGTAGTTTGACGTAATTAGCCTTCGGAAAGTTCTCATTGATCCATGATAGTTTTCCTGACCCCGACGAAATCAGAAGCTTGCCCACCTGTATCCTAAGAGTTGTTGAGTTATTGCTTAATTAGATTGTAATTATCCTCGTTACCGTCAATGTATGTTGTTGCTATGGTGGTATTGTTTCTTCATCATCTATATCAGATCAAGAATGGGCTGGCGGCGCCAGCTAGATGTTGATACCGCGACTTGGTTGACGAATTCTGCTGGGATCCCATGATCAAATCCTATGCAATCTGGCAAGGAAAAAACAGCGGATCAACTGAATACTTCTTTCCTTTCATCGCGCGTATCTCTGTACAATAGTGTTAGGCTCAAAAAATATGAAATGATTAATGGTTTTCAAGTGCATTTTCCCACGCCACTGTGTATGCTTCTTACTTTTAGGGTTCAATCTCCTTTCCTGCCTGCCTTTTTGCCTTCCTCTCCTGCTCCTTCCACTTCTCCTCGTTCCTCTGCTCCTCTCTCGCCAATTTCATCACCGTCATCATCATCATCATCATCATCATCATCATCATCATCATCATCATCAGGTGCGTTTTCTCCAGCAGGTTTTCCATAGCAGAAACCTGGGGAAAGGCCCTGGGCGCCGCTTCAAATAGGGACAGATGTACCGTGCGATGTTACTGTGGAGAGCGCGCTGCGCGCCGCATGGCTGAACGCAGCAGGGTTTCGTATTCGATGACCTTTTGTGTCATGAATCCACGGTTCGCGAAAGTGGGTTTTCTCGAATTTAATTTGCGAAATTCGGTTTTTCTGGTGAAAGTTTTGGCGATGAATTGCGTAACGTATTGTAAGCACAAATATCTTTCAGTGCCAGCCCAAGCTTGTGAGTGAGCCCTGATGCATTCCCAACGTTTGGAAACATTTCGCAAAAGTTTGGCGAAAGTTTCGCGAGGGTCGGGGCGATGCGCGCCCTCCTATTAAGCGAGAACTGCGCGGGGAGATCCTCAGTGGACTATCAAGAAACCTGGCCTCAGTAGATATATTGAAGTGGAAGACTGTAAGGCTAATACCTTGGAAAACGAAGGTGGTCCTTTCAAACGAAGGCTACCGACTATTGTGAAAACCACGTAAAACGAAGGCAGATAAAACGAAGCCGGACCTTTAAAGCGACAGCGGGCCTTTAAAACTGACGGACAAATCAGATGTGTGAAGAAAAGGTGAGCCAAGACAGAAGCATTGCTAACTTGTAGTTTGCTTGCTAGGCTAACGCAGTGTTACCGTTACCCATGGCTGACATACTCACTTCTAGCATGCATGGCAAGGCAAAATTTGACCCGTGAAAGTTAAACAGGGGTTTCACGAAAATTTTACAAAGAAATTGTCTGGCGAAGAATGGCCATTTCAGGATCGAGGAATTTTGATCCATTCCCACATGCATTCTGCGTTGCAATTGCTGCACGTTAGGCACGTTTTGCATAGCAGGGGTTTTTGTGGCCACTAGACGCATTTCGTTCAAATTTGTTGGCATTTGGGTGGACGCGGCGTTTCCTACGCGGTTTGGTCGTGGTGTTCCGTGATGTTCTGGTGGTGTTTAATTGGTGGTCCGTTGGTGGTGTCGTTTTTTTTGTGCTTTCCACTGGTGGCCTTTTTGGCAGTGATGTTTTGGTTGCGGCGGCGGTGTTGCTGGTGTTTTGCTGACTGTGCTGATGGCAGTGGCCGCGGCGGTGGTGGTGGGTGATCTTGTTCGTTCTTGTGCATCATTGTTCATTAATTATTCATTGCCAGTCCTTTTTTCATTTGTTCTTTCTACTTCAATCATACCTTTCCCATCCATTTCCTTCCCCACATTGGCATTGTTGGATGCACATGTGAGGTTATCAGGTCCTGCATAATGGAGGTTGGGTTGTTGGCGAGATTTTCCCGATACAGTTTTCCTAAACATTGCCATAGAATGGGAATAGGACACGCCAACATGACGTCCCAGCATTGCGAAACCATTGGCTGTCACAGGTTGCAGGACTATGCCAATGCATGGGCGGATGCAATCGTCTACGCCAGACGCTTGTCAAATTCATCAAATTGCATTGACATATAGTTCTTGTTGTTTCCGCTATCCTTCCTGATGTGGATCTCCACGTTTTTTTCCCAAAACGTGCGGCCACAGCAACAAGGCGTTAGTACTTGCAGCGAGAGAAACCGCCTCACCCGGGTATCTCGCCAAGGTATATTGGGTTAATTTTCTCACAGGATTTAATGTGCAGGGGTATTGCGCAAGGATGACAAAATTTTTACACAGGTCTCGAGGGGTCTTGCGCAAACCCTGTCGCAGGATCTCATATCCTGGTTCCTGCACTGAGTTTGCGCTCAGAGGATTTCATGTAGGGGTTCCAAGGTAAAGATTTCTCCAGGGATCAAAAACTTTCTCATGGCATTTAGCGGCTCTCGCCAAGGGATCAAGCGTGCAAGTCTTTCAGACAGTTCTTGCAAAGATCCCAAGGGATCATGCACAGGTCACAGGGTCTCAAAAGGCTTTCGCACCGGAATCTTGCCCAAGTCTTCTTGGTCCTATAAAGATTTTCAAGAGATTTTGCGCGAGTGTCTCCCTAAGAGAGCTCTTACCCCGAGATCTTCCCAAAGGATCTCGTTCTATCACAAGGTCTCTCACGGAGCTCTAACCAAGGAGCCTGTAGCATTTCAACGAGTTTTCAGCGCGTTAGTAATGCGTGCCAAAATATCCCGAAAAGTATTATATGTTTTATTATGTTTTTCATTATTTCAATGCTTCAATGTGGCCCGCCTTGTCACAAGGATGCTTTGTGAAGGAGATGAATCGCTCAGCGCAGCGGTCAGAAGATGTGACTGACTTGCCTTTGACAGGGCCCAGCGTCGCCCCAAAGACACGCTTTGGCTTGGGCGCGATGAATTTTCAGAGTGGCCAAATCCTTCCAGAACCACAAATGAACCCAGCTGCCGAAGATACTTGCCCGCCGTAAAAAGATCGAATTTTGTCTAATTCAGACTTGTACTATAGCATTTTGCGATCCAGGAAAAGTGACACATTGCAGTGCCTTTTTCCTGAAAGATGGAAAAAAAAGACCAGAATGGCATTTTCCATAGCAGGCACAACTGCCTACACCGTTGTTGAGAGGTCAGGATCCAACAAGTTCTCTGACTCAATTTCAATTTTCTCGTACTTTGGCCACAACTTCAAGGCGATGGCCGGGCGGCGAAACACAGCCAGAGCTGATGGCCGTAGGGCACAATACGCAGGAATTCGGTATGTGCTCCATCACGTCTAGAAATCTGTATACAGTTAGTCATCTCTAGTTTTTTTCTACATGTTTTTCCGAATTTTCCCCAATACTGATTTGGGATGGTTGGTGGACTTGTGTTCTTATAAAGTTGAAACCACCAACCAATATTTGATTCTATAAATCGGTATTTTCCCGGGCTCGCATCGGAATTAGAATTCGTGGCTCACTGCGAGAAATTCACCAACCCAACCCACGCCTGCAAGGGGATTCATACATTGCCCTCGCCCCTACCTTGCAGGTGTCACAGCCAAAAAAATGTTACAGCCAAGTAGGTGTCACAGCAAGGTGTCGCAGCGAATAAAATCTCACGCCCAAGTACTTGGCACAGCCAAGTAAGCGTCACAGCCAAGTAGGAGAAACAACAGTAGAGAAAACACATCAGAAAAGAAACACACCAGAGGAAAACATAGACATGTGAAACACCAACAGAGAATCATTACCAGAGAAAAGTTTCAGAGCAAAAACGCCAGCAAAGGAAAAACGCCAGCAAAAAAACAACACCAGCAAAGATTGATCACCAGGGCAGAAACAGCAGCAAAGAAAGAACAAAACACCAAAGCAAAACAGAAAGGGTTGTTGTGAGCGGTGAGTTTTACAAGTTTTGGGGGAAAATTTGGGGAAGATATTTGCATACATGCAATGTTTGTCTCAGTCATTCATTATTCTTGATAAAATAAAATTTCTGGTAGGCTTACTCATGGCTAGCAGCCTCCTCATCTGAAAACAATGTTATTACTTAGATTAATCAAGATTAATCTGGAACCAAAAAAACAAAAAAAACAAAAAAAAACAAAAAAACTAAAAAAACCAAAAAAACCAACAAAAACCAAAAAAACCAAAAAAACCAATATTCTGCAAACTAGTTTGGAAATGATTGCTTTTTTTGGTTTTTTTGGTTTTTTTGTTTTTTTTTGTTTTTTTTGTTTTTTTGGTTCCAGATTAATCTTGATTAATCTAAGTAATAACATTGTTTTCAGATGAGGAGGCTGCTAGCCATGAGTAAGCCTACAAGAAATTTTATTTTATCAAGAATAATGAATGACCATAAATAACTATAGTAACCGAACAGGCCTTCTCATTCACCCATGAAACCTTAGTAGTCACAATAATAATCATTGGTTACCAACAAACCTGATAATTATCAATAACCACAAGTAGGTATAGAAACCATAGCAGTCATATTCATGTGTTTGGCTGGCTAGTATTTCATAACAATAGTAGTCATGGTTTGTGTGATGGTTGTTCTGAATATAATCTGATAATTTAGACTGACTGATATGTTATGATGGTAGCCAAATGATTGGCTATGATGTACAGATATTTCTCCTAATTATTTTGAACTAGGACTTTGGCCACCATGGAAATGTCGAAGCTTACCAGGAATCTATATAAATATATATTGCAAACCATAATGCCCATAAATTAAGAGATGTACACCACTAATTCTGAATGACCAGCAAAGGGCTACTGCTATCAAATCAAAACATAAACATTTCAAAACCAAAACCAACAAAACATAATAACCATAGTTAATGAGAATAATTTGCATATATCAATGCCAAGCCTGTCCTACTGGATGCTTTGGTAATTTAGTAGGGCATTGTACGGGTTTCTATGATTAAATACTAATTTGAGGTTTAATATGGTATATATGGATTCAACCATGGGTATTTTCAGTGAATTATGGTCATTTAGTACTATTAAATATTGAAATTGTGGTTACTAGGGAATTAATCAAATGGTACCAAAATTCTTTATTTATCTATAATTAAGATTGATATAATCATTACAACCTGTGTAAATAAGCCTGTAGGGGGTTAAAACTAAAGGATAAAAGATAACGCCTAGATTATTGAGCCACCATCTGTTTTAGTATCATGCATGTGGTAATAAAAGGCTATTACCCCAATAAAGCCAATCTGAATGGATAATGCCAGACCAAAGGATTACAACTCAGTGTAAAGAAATGATATTTTCAATAGTAGCTCTACCCTCAGCAACAAAGAAACTAGTATAACTATCCCAATTTATTTAAACATACCCTATGGATGCTCTGGCTCAGATCCTGGGTCCTAGAGGTCCTCAAAAAGCCAAAACAAAAAGCCACCTTGGGATGGTACCCTAACACAAAGGTTGGTACCCTTGAAAAATTCAAGTGAATAAAATGGTTAGAATATTCAATCATGTGATCTAGGTAATTAGGCCCCCCTGTACCTTGTAGGCTGGAACCCCTAACATTTTATTCAATCGTTTTTATTCACTTTGGAGCCTGGTTACCTTGGTTTATTCAGTGGTTTTATTCACTTTGTCCCCTTGGTTACCCCATTTTATTCAATGGACTTTTCCCATGGTTTATTCAATAGCTTTCTGATGAGTGTAGCAAACCATAGCAAAGCGAGTTTGTAAACTGCAGACACAGGTGATATGAATGATACAAGTGGACACAAGTGTGAAGCTGCTAAACTAGTTGATGCAAGTGAGTATCGGGTGATGAATCTTGACCCAAGCAAGATTGAAAGAAATTTTGTCTCGTCCTCAGAATCTGTGGCTCAAGGCTGCTCAAGGGGGAGCCACAGGTATTTGAATGCGTGTCTACGCGTAGACATGCCGAACAATCCGAAACTCAGTCTGCTCAAGGCTGGAAAAAAAGGTACAGGATTGTTTGCTAGGGAGAATGTCGCTGCGGGGCAGATTATCCTGTGCGTGGATGATTCCGCTGCTCCGCATGTTGCAGACCTAGTGAAGACAATCAACCATGCCTGTGATCCCAGTGCCAAGTGGGAACCGGATGGGTCTGGGAAGAACTTGGCGAAGCACATCAGTTTTGGACAGGCCAGGCTTTCAGGTTTTTGCAGATTTTCTTAACATCCAGCCATAGTAATCATAGTACCCTCACTGGTTCCAACTGAGTTTGAGCAGTGTCAGTGCGAGAGTATAAAAATATGTGTTGGATAATTTTGAGTTGCGTTCCAGTACCGGGGTTCTGGTGTTCAGGTGTTGGCATTGAAAGACATCTCCGTCGGAGAAGAAATAACGCTTCGCTACTGGGCTCGGCTGGCATGTTCTTAAAGGGCTTGGGCTGGGAAAGTGTAGCGAATGGGCAGGATGCAATAAAATGATGTGAATCAAACAAAAAAATCAAAATATGCAGGGAAGATCATTCCAAATGTTTTGAGAAGCCAGGAGTTTAGGTAGATGAGATTTGATAGTTTAGCATGTTCAGCTTGTTTTGGAACCCTATCAAGACTGGGGTATGTGCTCCCTCCAAATGATTCAAATAGTGTTGATCTTTGCAGCTTCTTTGCACTTCACCCCTGTGGCATTTTCTCTTGCAAGGGGCGCTCATTAGTAGCACTTTTCTTGCTCGGGGATTGTTGTCCGGACGTGCTGCGCATCCTGTGCCATGACGTGCTTTGTGCTACTGTGTGTAGTGCTAGCTTCCGCTGCCCGGTGTGGATATGGGATGGATGCATCATCACATGGAGTGGCAGTAATGGACGAGTTGGACATTTGCGACACGTTCACATCGGTGCCTTGAGCCTTGATGGTCTCACATGACCTCACGTGATGGTATGCCGCGGTTGAATGATCGAAATGATTACAACTATTTTCATGATTATAGCATATCATAGTTATTTTATAGGTGGTTTTATGATTATTATGCTGGATATTCTTGAGCACCTTGAGTGCTGTAATCTCGGCTGGTAGTCTCATAGGTCATCGGCCTTCCAGATTCAGGTGGGGCCTGGCGAATGGTATTATGCTGAGAACGACTTTGCCCAATGGCTGGCTTTTGCTCGATCCTTTCAAGGTTCGACGTCATATTTTCAGTCATGATAATCATGATAGTCATGGAAATGTAGCATCATGGTTACAGATGTTGATTGACAATGTTTATCACAGATATCAATGTTATCACACGTGTAGAATTGCATCGAGATTGCCAAGACCTGTCTGTGTGAGCCTGCAGGCCCTTCAGACTGTGACTGCTTCGACTTTTTCAGCGGCGCTGCTTCAAAGACGGCCGCAGCTTTCAGAAAGCGTGGGTTCCGAGCAGTCTCATTTGACATTCTGAGCGGCGGGTTGGACGAGGATATGACAACCAGGAGAGGCTTCGAAACAGCGCTGCTAAAGGCAATGAGATTGACATGGTGGGCCCTCATCATGGCGGGGCCCCCGTGCAGCCTTTTCATCTACATGTCCAGTTCGCAACACATGCGGCACTGGTTTGGCCCCTATGGGCACCCGTTGGACGAGAAAACTCAACTGGCTAACTGCATCGCTTCCAACACGGTCATTCAGCTTGCACATAAATGAATACAATGATTATAATGACTGAGGCTGTTAATTGCATCCTGTTTTTTAGTAAGATGTGTAAAGTAGGCGCTTCAAACCCGCATCTATATCCCAGGCTGTTCTTCTCACGATCCTCAAGCTCGTGAAGAGGTTGTACATCGTGCTGGAACAACCTCGCGGTTCCTGGATGCTGAAGCTTCCTGAGTTCAAAGAGGTGGTGACCAGGTTTGGGTGGCAGACCGTGTCAACACACTTGTGCTTCTGGGATTCTTGGTGTCAAATCCCTTTCCTTGATTGAGCTCATTTGTAATCTTTGTAATCTTTGTACTTAACCTATGCGCTCATGTGTTGAGCAAAAATCCATCCAAATTGGTGTTTGTATCATGTGTCACTGGGGTGTGAAGAGCTGTCCCTGAATGAAATGGTAGGTATTCCAGTTTTTCATGTTATTTTCAATTTTGGTCTGGGGGACCCATCCTTTTATCCTTAAGGTGTTGATGCTTGTGCAGCCCAAACCAGGTGAGAGTTTTTGGGTGAAAGGCTTTTCAGGCTTTCTGTGCAGAACTCAGCAGCATTTCTCATTATACCTCATGTCTTTAGTATCTTGGGAATCCACCTATGGAGGGTATTTTCTATATTTGAATTTGGATGTTTATGGCCTATATATTGATATTTAGATTGATTTCCAGTACCCTAGGGATACTGGGGTGTCATGAGCCATTCCTGAATGAAATGGTAGGTATCCCAGTTCGTCATGTTATTTTAATTTTGGTCTGGGGGACCCATCATTTTATTTTTAAGGTGTTGATGCTTCTGCAAGCCTCTTAAGTAGATGCCATGAGGGGTTTGGTGCTGGTGTGCTGGTTTAGTGGTCCTGGGGCTTTGGTGACCTGAGGGCCACGAGATTGAGAAACCCACCACCCTGATTGGAGATCTTCCTGGCATGGAAGCCTTGAGTCGTGTTCTCACGGCTGAGCACAGGGAGAAGTACAGAAAGATCCGGGAGAAAAAGAATAAGCCACCCATGTACATCAAGCATGGAAACAAAGTGTCAGGGACGAAGCGTTTGCAGCTCTCAGCCGCATATCCCGGCCGCTTTTGCAACGCTCTTTTCCAGATTTGGGTACGTAGCCACCGCACTGATGTACAGAACGTGTGAGTTTGGGGAGTTTGGCCTTGCAAGTTCCGTTTGGCAGGCCGCGGCCAAGGCCGCAATGACTAGTGATACTAGTGCTTGTGGGGAAAGCTGCGATAAATGATGTGCAGGATTTGTTTGGGGTCACATGTGGTTCAATTTGAGGTTCGCCCTGAAACATACAGTCGTAGTTTTTGACGTGGTTCCGATTGCTCCGATCGATGCTTCGCGATTTTCGCGTGGGAGAGTCATGGGAGCAAAGCAAGACCACATGAAAAGTGATACCAGTCGTTCGCCTGACCAGCTATCTTGTCAGATCTGTCAGCATAATAGGAAACCAGCCGTTCGCCTGTTGCTGTTTGGCTGGGAGTGAAAATTTAGCAGATCTTGTCCTTTCATTTGGTCATCTACATAGATTTCATGGCATCCGCCGGCAACCTTTGTGCGTGGACTGGGCATAGTTCTGTTCAGGAACCGGCGCCTGCTTGCATCCTGTCTGATGATGATTCCATTCCACCCACTCCAGCCTCTTTGAAGTCTGTTGATATTTCAGACTGCAGCCTGGTCAGTGTGTCAACGCCGACCCGGGAGGCCAAAGCCACGGCAAGTGCTGTTGAGAGCCTTGAGTGGACACCAATGGTCCATCGTCGTTTCAGGCGATCTCCTTCTTGGCGAACCCAAACTCCAGGTTCGACAGATTCTGATGATGCTGTGAAATCAATCCAAACCCCAGGCTCGGCAGACTCTATTGTGGAAGTGAGATCCTTGAAGGATGTCAAGCTGCTCCTTGATGATGGTGATGATGTTGAGAAAGATCATGCCCTTGCCCTTGGAGCCATCCCGGTTGGGCGGGGTGTGAATGAGATGGATGTGTTGGAGATGGAGATTGACAAGGGCAAGGGTATCAAGGGCTCTGAGATTGACATTGACAAGGGTGATGAAGCTATGGATGACATCGAGCGAGGAGACCAGATCAAGCGTTTTCTTCAGCGTCGCCAAGGCGCATCTGCTATGAATGCTGTGATGAAGACCATCCTCAAAGATGAGAAAGGGATGAAAGGGAGGGACAAGATGTCCTCGAGATCTGGCAAGATTGGCAAGAGCCAGGCCATCCAGAACATGTTCGGCCAGAGTGGCCAGCAAGGGCATGAACATCATAAAGAGCAGGGTGCCCGCAATGCTTTGATGTCGCAGATGGCCTCTACCTCTTCTGCCTCTACATCCTCTACTATCTCTACTGCGCCTCCTTATTTTCCTGTGGGTTGTCATGGTGATGTGGATATGCTGTGATGAACTAAATGAGCAGGGCAAGTAGGATCAATACGATCAATGGGGTCAGCGACAAGATGCTGGCTATTTTGCTGTTCTGGGCCACGGTGATCAATGATTGCACGGCTGATGGTGGTTTTATTGGTATCATTGGTATTGTTTGTCATGCTATTGTTTTTACTGTCATTCATGTTTTTGTTTTGGATGTATTGGATGTTATTCTAGGATTTCTAGCTTGTATTCACTACATCAATTATTTTCCAATGATTTCCAATGAATTGTGCAGATCTTTGTCCCTGGTCCTGTTTGGGTTTGGACGGGTCATGAATCGTGACGCAAGTGTTGATATCCGTGTCTGATATCTTGGGATCTTGAAACTGTTTGATCAGTTCGATGTCACTAGACCTAGTATTTTGTGCGCTGCGCAGCAAAAAACATATTCAAACAGCGGCGGGAAAAACTTTGTGGTCAACCCGCTGGCCATGAAATCGTTCACATCCTTTAGACTTTAGAGCACATCCTGTATGTAGCGTCTCTATTCTTATAGTATTGTCTCCAGTACTATTTGATGATTTCATATGACCCCACTGCTTCAAAGTCCACAATGTCCACACATTGGCATCATGGGGAACCCAGCTGCCTTTGGCCAGCCAGGATCAGCCTTCTCTCTTCGGGCTGCCGAAGAAGACGAAGAATGTGAAGACTTTGAATTTCCAGTGCTTCTGTGGGGCACAGAGTTGCAAGCCCCCAAACCCCAGCTGCTGCCCCATTGCTACATGCGGAGGAAAGATGAAGAAGTTAAGTTTTTCTTCAAGTGTGCGTCAGTGGGTGGCAGACTGTAGTGATGCGAGGGCTCACCGATTGGTGTTCTACAACGGGGACTGGAAAGGGAAAGGTTGCCATGCTGGACTCGCCAAGGCTGGGCTTGTTCATTGGGATCATTGGCGCCGCGCCAACAAATCCAACAATAATAAGATAATAAAAATGAGAAGAATGTGAAATGTAAGATATGAAAGTAACATGTGCCTAATGTGTCTGTATTGCCGATATGCCAATGGTGAAAAAAACGATGTTCTTTCCACTGTCTACCATTCAATTGTTTTTCCATGCGTGTTCTTTCTCCGTCCATCGGAGGCTGTGCAATCAGAACAACGGGCTTTGAAAGAAGCCGCAGAGTTAGCCACAGAACCTGTTGTGGGAGAAGGTGGGGTGTCATGGCTCGGATGGGTGGATGGTTCTATGATGTTTTATGTGTTAGATTTTTTGGTGAAGATGTTGGTGATGTTGGTGATTGCCTTGAGCTAGGTGATCTACATGATGGAATATTAGGACCCCTAAGGACCCCCATGGCTCCCTGGCAAACACCAACAATACCAACAGACCTGCCTGTGCTTGGCCAGGTGACCAGAAGATGGATGCCGATGCTGCTGATCCACAAGAGGCTGTTGCAGAAGGTGGGGTGTCATGGCTTGGATGGGTGGCTGGCTTTCATTGATGTTTTGGGTGTTTTTTTCAAGAATCATCACAATTTTGATGGTGTGATTTGTTGAGGGTTCTGAGGCTTTGGGATGATTTTAAGGTATGTGTGGAACATGTTTGCTATGAAATGGTGGGGGACCAACATGTTGTGCCATGTGTTTTCCTCAAAGCTGGGATCCCTGGGAGTTCATGTGGTCAGGGCATTTGGAAGCATAGTCAGGGTCGAAGTATCATGCCATGATCTGCTGGGGTGGTGTGAGGGATGGTTTGGAACATCTTTGGATTTAGTGGTTTTGATGTATTTAATGGTGGGGGGGCAGTCTATTCAGCCATTTTGTTCAGCTCAAAGCTGGGACCCCTAGGAATTTGTTCAGCTAGGCTTTGGTTAGGCACAGGTCTGGTGTGTGCCTAGGGTTGCTATCCAGATGCACTGTGGCATGTTGGGACTTACAAACCCCCCAGCAAACATCAACGATACCAACAGACCAGCCTGTGCTTGGCCAGGTGACCAGAGGATGGATGCCCATGCTGCTGATCCAGAAGAACCTGTTGCAGAAGGTGGGGTGTCATGGCTTGGATGGGTGGATGGTTCTATGATGTTTGATGTGTTTCAGCTTTTTGATCATGATAGTTTTCTTGGTGAAGATGTTGATGATTGCCTTGGATTAAATTATCTAAATGATGTCAGGGTCGAAGTATCATGCCATGATCTGCTGGGGTGGTGTGAGGGATGGTTTGGAACATCTTTGGATTTAGTGGTTTTGATGTATTTAATGGTGGGGGGGCAGTCTATTCAGCCATTTTGTTCAGCTCAAAGCTGGGACCCCTAGGAATTTGTTCAGCTAGGCTTTGGTTAGGCACAGGTCTGGTGTGTGCCTAGGGTTGCTATCCAGCTGTGCTTGGCCAGGTGACCAGAGGATGGATGATGGTGCTGCTGATCCAGAAGAACCTGTTGCAGAAGGTGGGGTGTCATGGCTTGGATGGGTGGATGGTTTAAACATCTATGATGTTTGATGTGTTTCAGCTTTGTGATCATGATAGTTTTCTTGGTGAAGATGTTGATGATTGCCTTGGATTAAATTATCTAAATGATGGAATATTAGGACCCCTCAAGACCCCCATGGCTCCCTTGCAAACACCAACGACACCAACAGACCAGCCTGTGCTTGGCCAGGTGACCAGAGGATGGATGCCGATGCTGCTGATCCAGAAGAACCTGTTGCAGAAGGTGGGGTGTCATGGTTTGGATTGGTGGCTGGCTTTCATTGATGCTTTGGGTGTTTTTTTCAAGAATCATCACAATTTTGATGGTGTGATTTGTTGAGGGTTCTGAGGCTTTGGGATGATTTTAAGGTATGTGTGGAACATGTTTGCTATGAAATGGTGGGGGACCAACATGTTGTGCCATGTGTTTTCCTCAAAGCTGGGATCCCTGGGAGTTCATGTGGTCAGGGCATTTGGAAGCATAGTCAGGGTCGAAGTATCATGCCATGATCTGCTGGGGTGGTGTGAGGGATGGTTTGGAACATCTTTGGATTTAGTGGTTTTGATGTATTTAATGGTGGGGGGGCAGTCTATTCAGCCATGTTGTTCAGCTCAAAGCTGGGACCCCTAGGAATTTGTTCAGCTAGGCTTTGGTTAGGCACAGGTCTGGTGTGTGCCTAGGGTTGATATCCAGCTGCACTGTGGCATGTTGGGACTTTCAAACCCCCCAGCAAACATCAACGATACCAACAGACCAGCCGGTGCTTGGCCAGGTGACCAGAAGATGGATGCCGATGGTGCTGATCCACAAGAGGCTGTTGCAGAAGGTGGGGTGTCATGGCTTGGATTGGTGGCTGGCTTTCATGTATTCCCTCCCAAAACCTGTCGTAACGTTGGGAAAGCCATGCTGGTCCAGTCTGGATGGCCAGGAAAAGTTGAAGAAAGCAGTGAACGTGATAAAGAAGGTGATGAAGGTCCAAGAACAGGGCTGCACATGGTTTTCCCCTGAACTTCTTTATGTTTGGGTTGATCTATCTATGATTTATATGTTTGATATGTTTGGCTTCAAGTTGGTGTTACCTGTGTTTGTTGTATGTTGCGAACCAGCGAGCGAACTATTTAATCTATATAATCTTTTTATGTCACCCAGATTTCTTGTGGTGATGCCCACCCATCACTTCATTCACTTCCTTCACTTTTGCTTTTGATCTTTTAGGCTGGATTGGGCGCGCCTGGCAGGATTGGAAACCCCGCCGAAGCGAGCAAGGAAGACTAGGGAAGATATTCTGGATGAGTCGGTTGAAGCTCATTTCCGGCGTTTCGATTTCATCCTGACTTCTAGGCCCGATCCTTTGAAGGCGGAACCCTTTCCTACCACGCCTGTCCGTTTTGGGGCAACTTTCAAAGAGCCTTCTGCTATTGAAGAACTATGTGCAATGTTGAGTGCAGACTCTTCGAACGTTCCGAGATCAGATGAAGGCCCATGGGTTGACGCTCCAGTACCCATTTTGTTTTGAGATAGGTTTAGACAGATGAAATCAAAACAGGAAATATGAGAGGGCAAACATGTTGTATGCTATGTATGTTTTTGCCATGTTTGGATTCTTCCGAGGCATGTGAACAGATGGGTGTGTGCGTGTGGCTTTTCTCGCGCCAGGTGATGGATGCAGGGACCCCGATTCAAAGCATTCAAAGCAATGTCTCACAGGCGCCTTGGGCATTGGTGTTGGCATTGGTGTTTAGCAGTGGTGTGGCCATTTGGAAACATTGGAAACATGGCGCCAGTCATCTTTAAGATATATAAGATATATAAGATATGTTTGAGCATGCTTGACCCTGTATGCATTCTGATCATTCTGTTCGGATTTGGCTCAAGTGCCCAAAGATTCTAAACATTCAAATCATTCAATTCGATTGCTTTGCCTGTTGGTCGGCTTGCTTGATTCTCATGGATAACATCGAGCAGGTTTTGGTGGCATTAGCTGTCATTTGCTGTCTTGGGTGTTTTGGAGCATATTGTGTCCTCACTGCGGCTTGGAATGCCTTGCGAGCTTTACTTTGTGATGTTTGTGTACAAGGCAACCAGCAAGACAAACAGATCAAACAGGACAAGCAGGTGGCACATGCAGAGACCCAGACAACGATGACGATGATGACAACTATGACAGGTGCGCCGGCAACGACAGCTCAGACTCCGATCATTCCAGTCAACACGGGCACCAGACTATGGTTTACGCAACACGGTGGAAAGTTTCATATCTTTGAAGACTGCCATCACATGAGAGGAAGCTCGACGAAACTGCAGAGAGATGGTATATGCCAGACTTGCTGGGACCGATCTAGATGATCAAGATAGATAGGATGGTAAGGCCGATGAAAACTAGTTATGGAGATTATGAAGGATATGACGGATTATTTTGCTGGCAGGGCATTAGCCATTTTGAGCCAATCTTAGCATTTTGTGCAATGCTTGATGTTTCTCTTGCAAGCAAGTAGTTCTGTGAACATGGGGAAAAAACTTTTTGATAAACCGGCCGTCTGCAGATTCTGCACGAATTGTGCAAACTGATTCAGAGATGACAAGAGCTTGGCTGGAGAAAACAAGAAGCGTAAGAAGCAGGTTGGGTGCATTCGAAAGTGGTTGGAATGTTGGGGCTTAGGTGTCGGGGCTAAGGTTTGCCAGGTGTGGCCCATGATGAACAACAGCGGCGATTCTTGTGGATGTTGCGGGCCTTATTGAACCAACCATGTTGTTGTTTTGGGAGCGCTCGCCCTTGCTTCTCCAGGTGTCGACGGTGCCGCAGAACTTGTTGTGGAAGCAGGTGGGATCTCATTCATTGCTTCGATGGGTGGATGGTGCTATGATGATTATGATGTTTTATGTGTTTCAGCTTTGTGATCATGATAGTTTGTTTGGTGAAATTGGTGAAGATGTTGATGTTGCCTTGGATTAAATGATCTAAATGATGGAATATTAGGACCCCTCAAAACCCCCATGGCTCCCTTGCAAACACCAACGACACCAACAGACCAGCCTGTGCTTGGCCAGGTGACCAGAGGATGGATGCCGATGCTGCTGATCCAGAAGAACCTGTTGCAGAAGGTGGGTGTCATGGTTTGGATTGGTGGCTGGCTTTCATTGATGTTTTGGGTGTTTTTTTCAAGAATCATCACAATTTTGATGGTGTGATTTGTTGAGGGTTCTGAGGCTTTGGGATGATTTTAAGGTATGTGTGGAACATGTTTGCTATGAAATGGTGGGGGACCAACATGTTGTGCCATGTGTTTTCCTCAAAGCTGGGATCCCTGGGAGTTCATGTGGTCAGGGCATTTGGAAGCATAGTCAGGGTCGAAGTATCATGCCATGATCTGCTGGGGTGGTGTGAGGGATGGTTTGGAACATCTTTGGATTTAGTGGTTTTGATGTATTTAATGGTGGGGGGCAGTCTATTCAGCCATGCTGTTCAGCTCAAAGCTGGGACCCCTAGGAATTTGTTCAGCTAGGCTTTGGTTAGGCACAGGTCTGGTGTGTGCCTAGGGTTGCTATCCAGCTGTGCTTGGCCAGGTGACCAGAGGATGGATGATGGTGCTGCTGATCCAGAAGAACCTGTTGCAGAAGGTGGGGTGTCATGGTTTGGATTGGAACATGCTATGAAATGGTGGGGGGCCAACATGTTGTGCCATGTGTTTTCCTCAAAGCTTGGATCCCTGGGAGTTCATGTGGTCAGGGCATTTGGAAGCATAGCCAGGGTCGAAGTATCATGCCATGATCTGCTGGGGTGGTGTGAGGGATGGTTTGGAACATCTTTGGATTTAGTGGTTTTGATGTATTTAATGGTGGGGGGGCAGTCTATTCAGCCATTTTGTTCAGCTCAAAGCTGGGACCCCTAGGAATTTGTTCAGCTAGGCTTTGGTTAGGCACAGGTCTGGTGTGTGCCTAGGGTTGCTATCCAGCTGTGCTTGGCCAGGTGACCAGAGGATGGATGCCGATGCTGCTGATCCAGAAGAACCTGTTGCAGAAGGTGGGTGTCAGTTTGGATTGGTGGCTGGCTTTCATTGATGTTTTGGGTGTTTTTTTTCAAGAATCATCACAATTTTGATGGTGTGATTTGTTGAGGGTTCTGAGGCTTTGGGATGATTTTAAGGTATGTGTGGAACATGTTTGCTATGAAATGGTGGGGGACCAACATGTTGTGCCATGAGTTTTTCCTCGGAGTTCATGTGGTCAGGTGCCGACACAAAGATCCCAGAGAGTCTTGTGGATGGAGAGACGAAGCTTCCGAACCCTCAGAAGCCCCGGTTGCCAAATCAGCTCATTGTGTTGAGGCATGCTCACAAGATCTCGGAAGCAGGCTTCTACCTGGAATTGCCAGATTTCGTGCTTTGGAGTTTGAAAAAGAGAGTAGACCTAGAACTATTGTTGAACACGCCTAGGCTCACACAATCAAAGGCAATGCCAGTTGCAGAGTACGTGGCCGACATACTTCCTTTATGGGATCCTTCCGACCTGGTGAAGTTGTTTCAAACCTTTCAGACACCGGAAAATCAAGCAGATGTCCAGAAAACTTGGGTGATCATGCTTTCCACAGCAAGCTATCGGGCATCCGTCGACCTTCAATCTTTCAATCATTGGATCCCTTGTTGGTTGGAAGAGTTCGAGGGCAATAGACAGAACCGCCTGAAAACCATTGATTTTGATGCTGTGTATGATCTGGAAATTGCGTTGCAGACGGAAGAACAGAAATTGATCGTGGCCAATGTTTTGCCGGTTGATCCTACAGAGTATGCTCGGCGGAGAGTTCGTTCAGACAATTTCCTGGGGATCTTGAAACGATTGGAGTCACGAAGTCCCAGAGTTGTCGCTCGCGATGTCCCAGGGGATGGAAATTGTGGCATTTGGAGCTTGCTGCTGCTAGGTGAGTTGGGTGCAAAGAAGGCTACCATTTCCAATGATGCATTCTGCCAAGAAAAAATGCAACAGACACGTGCAGAACTGGCTTCTCTGTGGGCGCAGGTGTCAGACCAGCCCTTGTGGCAACGTTTTCTTCTCGATTTGGTTCCTGGAGATTTGGATTCTGAAGATCCAGTGGCTTCCAAAAATGAGGATGAGGAGGATGTAGATGTGTCACAGCCAAAAACCCCAGCGAAGAACAAATCATGTGCAAGTGCGCAAGCGGTTGGCATGCCTGCCGACATCCTCACTGCAATGTCTCCTGAGAAAGTATCCAAAAAGGACAGGTTCAATTCAGCAGCGGGACTTGTGAGGACCCGTGATGGGCCAGCTCAAGACCTAGCCAAGACCGTGAAGCAAGCCAGTGCTAAGTTGAATGCTAGCAGGACCAAAGAGGGAGGCAACCAGAATACCCAAGCAGAGAGTGTGAAATCTGAATGCCTGGAGATCATGGAGGACGAACCCCTTCCAAAGCGTCGCAGAAAGCCAAAAAGAACCATGAGTCTTGCCCAGCGTCGAATGAAAGGGGCCAAAGTTTATTTGGCAAGACTGGGCCTCACCTATTCCACATTCATGAGACTCCACCCCTGGAGCAAGTCATCCATTTGTGGCGTCGGTGGTTACAAAGCTTTGCAGGAGCTTTTGTCGCAAGGGAAGAGACCCGTCATGACCAAAGAGGAGGGAGGATTGTATGCTCGACAAACTTGTGAGCCTTGTTGCAAAATTCTGGAACACCTGAATTTTGATATGTCCAAATTGCTGGAGACCATTGAACAGTATGAAAATTCTCCTGAAGTACAACAACTTTTGGACGAGGGTCCAGAGAATGATGAGAATGATGACAATGGTGGCAATGAACCCGTGCAAGGAGGTGTGAAGCAAGAGGATGGCCAGGTTTCAGTGGAGGGCGAGGTTGGCAAAGTCAAGCTTGAGGTGAAAACGGAGGAGGACATTGAGGCGAAGCCCCGTCAACGGAGTCAACTGGAACTCCGATTGGAAGAGGTCAAGGATATCGTCCAGAAACTCCCAGAGAATACCGAAAAGAAGCAGTATCCTGCTTTGTGCCTGCTTTGCACCAGAGTGAGTGGCAAGAGGCGGGTCTTTGATCTCGCCCGTCGCTTCTCTGCAAAATATTTGGATCAACACCTGGGTAGCGACGGGCATTTGGATGCGGAAAGAGCATGGCAAGCCACGCAATCCCAACAGCGGCCTGGGGCCGGTCTGGGTGGCAGGGGCCTCTTTGCTTTGCCATCTGCATCGTCTTCATCAGTGGTTGGTCGTGGTCGTCGTGGTCATGGTGAGCCTGATGATCCTGGTGATAATGATGATTTGCAGGATGAACAGGAAGAGACTTGTGAAGGTTTCTCCCCCCAGTTGTTTCCAAAGAGCCGCATTGGCAGGTTGCAGAATGAGTTGCAGTGGTACCTGCAACACACAAGTTTTGCAAACACCCAACTGACTGTGCCGGGAGAAGTTGGCCAGACTCACAAATACGTTCAAGATGTTGCCACAGGAGAGTGCACCATCTTCCACAGACACTGTTCCAAGAAAGGACCTTCTTCGCAGTTTGAGCTGAACAAAGCCAAGTACAGAACACTGGATCCCTCGTTCAACCGCAACATTTGTCAGGCTTGTTGCTCACTGACATCATGCAAATCGCTCATCCGAAACATTTCCCGTTTTTGGGTGAAGTATTTGGCCACGCTGCTGCTAAGAGCCAAACTGTTCGATCCTGACAGTGAGGATGACCTGCTCATCCAAGTGAAGTCCTCTACTCTGTGGGAATGTTCTTCTTTCTTCCAGACAGAAATGAAGATCGTCCTTGCCTTGCCGGTAGCGTCGCTTCAGAGGTGGATCAGATTGAGCTTCATGTCATTGCCAGTGGAGCGGCAACCTCCAGCTTTGCGGTTTCTGATAGGTTCGATGGTTATCCCGAGTGTCAGTATCAGCATTCATGCATGCAATGGAAATACCATGAAGCTGACTCAGGCTGTGGCGATGCAGATGGTAGCAGGCAAGCTGTCAGAGGTTTCAGACACAGATCTCAAACTGGGGTGTGTGGTAGCATCAGGTGGGCTCCGTGGCCACCCCATGCTACATGGCATCCTAGTGATGGTGGCAGAGAAGATTCGTCGCTCCGAACGGGGGATCCACAGTTTCAAAGGTTTGCGTTTGACTGACGAGGAGAGAGCTTTGGTTGCAGAAGCTGCCGTGGGATTGGCTGCCGCAGCAGGCAACAAACAACTCCTATTGGAATTTGGAATGCTTAGCCAAAAGCCACGAGTGAACTTGTGCCGCTTGCTGGATGAAGGGCTTCCAGATGCATTTTGTGCTGTGGCCCGCTTCGAGACATTGCAGAAGAATGCAGTCGCCATTGACTCTTTGCTTCCCAAGCGTTCTGATTGTCCAGTCCGACGTTTGTGCATGGCATTTGACAAGACATATCTACTGAAGACAGTAAGTGTTTTACAGCATACCTATGGCAGAGGCTTGATTGGACACGCTTGGAAACCTGGCGATGTTTGTCAAAGTATTTTCATTTAGTGTTTTCTAAGAAGAATGATTTCTAAGAAGAATCATGTTGGTCATGCTGCTCCTCTACCATAGTCCATGCCCTTGGCCTGCCTGGGCCCAGGAGATTGGTTGAGAACGGAGAGCCAGCCACACAGGACGACAGAGAGAAAGCTTTGTTTCAGTGCTTGCGGAAGCTCCCTGGTGATGACGGGAATGGTCCAGCTGAGGCAGATTCGGAGTTCGATCAATGGATTGACAACGTAACACCTGACCATGCTGCCGAAGTTTTGCTTTGCCTTTGTTGGGACCCGGCGAACAAAGTTCAAGGGTTGCCAAGATTTCCGTTGTTGGCGCTACCAATGGCTTCAGATTGCTCGGCCATGGACATGCTCATGATCTTGGGACACGTCATGGCCCACTCAGGAGCAAATGGTAAACATTGTACATCATATGCTTTATATGTGTTTACTGTTTTTTGATTTTTTTGGTTTTTATACCAAGATCATGAAGATAAACAGGATCATCATGTAGTTAATCATTATCAATATGAATAATAGGATCATTGTTCAGATAATTGGGCAAGATTGAACATGTTGAAGGACAGATCGTCAAGCAAGTCATCATGGACAATCACAATTCTCACCGGTTGATCAAGAATGCTTTGCTGGGAATTGGCTGCTGCAAGAGCACGGTGCCCTTTTGGGGAGAAGTGGAGTATGAAGGACTACCAGCTTCGTGTTTGACACGCTTCAGGTTCAACATTCCTCGGTACCAAGGTGAAGTGCTGTGGTGCTTGAATGCTCCAATGCACATAGCAAAGAATCTCTGTGCCAAATTTAGATCGCATGCTCGAACAGTCTACATTGGCTCATACATGGTCGATGTTGGAGCGTGTCGTGACCTGGGCATGGCGCCCAGTGCTTTTTGCGGGTACGATTCCCAATCAGATCTACAAGCGTGTCTTTTTTTGAATCCGTACCATTTGGTGCAAGACATGAGCAAGCCCCACATCCCTTGGGCCCTCAAAGGCGCTCTTCTCCTCAATCTGTTGCATGCCATCCTGCAAAGCTCTGTCATGCATAAGGCACTCACAGTGAAGCAGCGATTGCAAAATTGCTTCACTGCGCACACCTTGCTGGACTTGGCAAAATTGCTTTCGCTGCAACATGAAGAGAGACATGGCCTAGCCACTGGGTCAGCTTTCATTCCAGCCATCACCATGCGCAATATGCAAGAGCTGGCCGGCTGCATAGCCATAATGACCCTCACGCTCCCTGAGGGTCTGTGCTGGCGCCCGTGGGCCAGCAATGAGCTGCCAATCGAGCAGTTCTTCGGGCTGGTCAGGTCACAGTTCAGTTCATCGCAAGTGAACATGCGGGACTTTCTGCATGCGTCCACTGTGACGTGCAAGCAGTTCCAACGCAGGTTGGACAAGGCAGATGCCTCCAGTGTTTTGTGTTGCGATCCCAACCAACGTGCTGTTTCTCACGAGGAATACCGTGAAATCGCCGAGAGAGCTCTCATGGCGTCCACCAAGCTCATGTCGGTTTGTTCTGGCGTGCCTGAAGATCATTTGCGCAAGATGTACCTGTCATGTGGATATACAGATTTCTCGCAATATGATTTTGTTCCTTGGGCTGCAAGCTGTTGGAGGTTTCAAAATATGTGTTGGTCCTTATGTGGCTATAAGGCTTCACAGAGTGATTTTGTAAACAACAGCATTAACAGCAAGAACATTAACAACATTGATTCTATTTGAGCAAAGTAGTTTGGAATCATGATCATCATAATCAACATTTTTTTGTAAGTCGTGCGCACACCTTGCTGGACTTGGCAAAATTGCTTTCGCTGCAACATGAAGAGAGACATGGCCTAGCCACTGGGTCAGCTTTCATTCCAGCCATCACCATGCGCAATATGCAAGAGCTGGCCGGCTGCATAGCCATAATGACCCTCACGCTCCCTGAGGGTCTGTGCTGGCGCCCGTGGGCCAGCAATGAGCTGCCAATCGAGCAGTTCTTCGGGCTGGTCAGGTCACAGTTCAGTTCATCGCAAGTGAACATGCGGGACTTTCTGCATGCGTCCACTGTGACGTGCAAGCAGTTCCAACGCAGGTTGGACAAGGCAGATGCCTCCAGTGTTTTGTGTTGCGATCCCAACCAACGTGCTGTTTCTCACGAGGAATACCGTGAAATCGCCGAGAGAGCTCTCATGGCGTCCACCAAGCTCATGTCGGTTTGTTCTGGCGTGCCTGAAGATCATTTGCGCAAGATGTACCTGTCATGTGGATATACAGATTTCTCGCAATATGATTTTGTTCCTTGGGCTGCAAGCTGTTGGAGGTTTCAAAATATGTGTTGGTCCTTATGTGGCTATAAGGCTTCACAGAGTGATTTTGTAAACAACAGCATTAACAGCAAGAACATTAACAACATTGATTCTATTTGAGCAAAGTAGTTTGGAATCATGATCATCATAATCAACATTTTTTTGTAAGTCGCCAGAATGACCCAATATGGTTTGTAGGTATTCAAGTATTGACACCCATTGGTGGCAAAAGGATTGGGACACCCATCATTTTATTCAGCCTGGAATTCTGGCTGGCAGGGTATGAAATATGTTGTGTTTTTCATGAACCAAAGAAATCATTATCATAAGATTCATAAGGTGTTTGTTGTTGCACAGATTGGGCAAATATGACCACATAAATTGAGAAGGTACTGGGGTATTGGCACCAATTTGTGGTAGAGAAGTGGGGATCCAAGCATTTTATTCACCATGGTTGCCTAGCATGCTGGCTTACAATGTGTGAGGTATAATAGGTATAGTTGAATATTTTCAAAAGTTTTGGGGTGTTTGGAATCATGATCATCATAATCAAGATTTTTTTGTAAGTCACCAGAATGACCCAATATGGTTTGTAGGTATTCAAGTATTGACACCCATTGGTGGCAAAAGGATTGGGACACCCATCATTTTATTCAGCCTGGAATTCTGGCTGGCAGGGTATGAAATATGTTGTGTTTTCATGAACCAAAGAAATCATTATCATAAGATTCATAAGGTGTTTGTTGTTGCACAGATTGGGCAAATATGACCACATAAATTGAGAAGGTACTGGGGTATTGGCACCAATTTGTGGTAGAGAAGTGGGGATCCAAGCATTTTATTCACCATGGTTGCATAGCATACTAGCATTCAGAGGTTTTAGAATCATCAATCACATGGTCCAAAGTCTTTGGTAGTCACCAGATTGACCAAATAAAATTCATGGGAATTTCAGGTTTTGACACCCATTTGTGGCAAAGGTTGATGAAAGCGATGAAGAAGACGTGAGCATTCTCCACACAGTGAGTGCCACCGAAGAAGGCAAGGGGGATGGCAAGGAGCCTCGGGGCTTGGATGCCACGGGACAACAAGTCTTTGACCTTTTGAAAAACATTCAGGTGCAAGAGTCTTTTCAACCAGACAGAGCTGCGGAACAATGCGCAGATGGGGTGCACGCTGTTGAGCTTGGAGCATCCACGTCCTGCCCGCCTTTGATTTTGGACCAAGATGAGCTGAAGGCTTGCCTTGAAGCTGTGGAGCACCAGGACTGGAATTTCCAAGTTGCAGTTTGATCCAGCTGGTTTTTTTGGTAGTGTTCAAAATGTTTGATCTGTTGGATGATTTCTGCTGGGCGTTTCTGTTGTGCAGATATGGCAGGATGAGGCGAAAGATGCAGAACAAAATGCAGCAGCTGCTGATGCTGTTGGAGGATCACAAGACAATCGTTCCAAGCCGACCATTTCATACCTGCGCAAGTTTGTGACCTTGGCTGATCTGATGTCCTCAGTGCGAATGCAGGAGGCCATGCGTTTGGCTGAAAGATCGGAAGGTGGGCCTTTCTGGGTAATGCTATGGCAGCTGGCGGTCAACCTCAGGGTCGGCGATGGTGGACGCCAAGGATGTGACTGTGCTTTCATTCGAAACCATCGAGCGTCTCGTGAGGTCTCCAAGAAATGCAATTGGCACCAGACACTCACCCATTTAGCCAAGATGATGAACTTGCAGCATGGCATGAGCGCCACAAGGATTTCCAGAGCAGAGGGATGGAAGACGATGGCAGCTTCTGCTGCCAAAAAGATCCTGAAGCTGAGCGACGACGCTTTGCCAAGTGTGGTGAGGTCTGGGCAAGTCATTCTTTTCCTGCCCCCTTGCAAACCATGTCAATGGCACGTGGGGTTGATCATGAGCTGTTGGTATGTTCGTGGGAAGAAGTCTTTGCCTACCCACTTGCCTATGGATATGGAGAAGCTGAGGGCCCTGAGGATTTGCATCATGAGGCCTCTTGAAACCGAGGGCATGTTCATCGCAGATTCTGGCAGCCTTGCATTCACTTGCTCACCCTTCAGAGTTGCTGCGCAGCTCAAATGTTCAGAAGAATTTCCCAGCATTGAATCTTTCCGATGCAAGCTGACGAGTGAGTCACTGATAGCAGTGCAGAATGCTCACAAATTGGCATGGCCCAAAACCCTATTGCAGGATGATCCTGCTCCTTGCAAAACATTTCCAGTGAATTCGCCATCGCCAAAGAAAAAGGCCAAAACATCGAAAGATTCAAAGGATGCCAAGCACGGAAAAGAGCAGAAGGATCAGAAGGATCAGCCTGAGCATGCCCAGGATCCTCAAGGTGATGATCATGATGGTCAGAAAGGTGAAGGCAGTGCAGAGCAGGATGTGAAAGGCTCTAAGTGCCCAAAGAATGCAAAGGGTACGAAAGATGGAAAAGATCCAAAAGATCCAAAAGGATGGAAAAAGATGCTGAAAACAGCCGCTAGCGAGTCGAAAGCAGAGAAAGCTCAAAAGGACATTTTGGTGCCTTGTTACTGATTTTGTACAAATATGTTTTGAAATTTTGGAGCTTACCCGAAGAGCGATAGGGACGAGAAATGAAGGTGATGATGATTTTAACTTATTCATCTTTTTTACCGGCTGAGATTTCAAGTGTTGTTTGTCATGTTTATCATTTTTGTTTTTCCCTGGTTTTGGAACATGTTGGAGCAGGCTGTTCCGGAGAACTTCACCCGGAGCAAAGCCGGGGACAAGCTCATCATCCAGGAAATGCGCAAGCTGATGCAGTTGGAGATTGCCAAGTACGGTGAACGTTCCATTCAGGATGCCGAGGGTTTCCTCCACATCAAGGGCCTTGATCAAACTCCGTCATGGGAGGATCTGGTGTTGCGCGTTCCCAGCTTGATCTCCACTATGTTCGTAAAAGCGAGAGGCAAGGAATTTGGAAAGCAAGTGTACAGTTTCATGAAGCTGATGTCTGATCATATTTGCCGTGATCCTCCATCGAGGGGACCATTTTGCAAGTTCCTGACAGATGTTTGTACAGGATCTGTCCAGCCTCTTGGATCACTTGGATTGCAGAGCGGTTGAAAATCTTCTGGTGATTCTGATGTTTCCTGACTAAGTACACTAAGTACAGTAAATTCACTGTTTATTTCATTCATATATCATATGTTTTCTTTACTTCGTAGATGTTCTTCCTTCGGTGGGTTTGTTTTTTTGTGTCTTCTGTATCTTCTGTATAGTTTGAATTGTCTTAGATCAGTTGGTTCAGCTGTCCATTGGTCGACTGCTCTGGTGGCTGGGGGTCACCGGCACACTGAAAAGCGTGCAAACCCATTTCGCTGGCCGTTTGCTGCCCTGGTCTTGTAAAGATTTTGCGAGGCTAGCGGGGCATTCAGAGGAATGCTTAGGCCGTGCCAGGACATCAACGCGACCAACACGCAGCCACAGATAGCAAAAGATGTGCAGATATGGGCAGCATGTCTAGTTCGAGTTGTTCAAGGCTGCAGTGGGCTGAGAGGGCTTGTGGGCATCATGACCTGGGACCCCTGGGATCCAACGTTCCTGGCTTGGATCTATGAGTCTTGGCCTGGGATGCCTACCTGTTTATTCACATCACACCTGGTAGTGTGGCAAGAAGCTGATTTCAGAGGATGTCTAGAGCCCCCTTCATTCTATTCACCCTTAAGTGTTCATGGGGCTGGTTTGCCTGAATATTCAGGGGGATCCTAGGACACTGGGGAGCACCAGAGGAGGATTTTAAACAATTTCATCCTTTTACAAGGCAATATTACAAACAATGTACATGGTACTACCTAATAAATGCTGGCTGGTACATAATAATACTCTTACCCTAGCTTGCTTGAAAAAAATCACCAAACTATTCATAGTACAAGCAACCCAATGAAAACTATGCACATACAGGGTAGTTATACTACAATACAAATTCAGATGCTGCACAAGAATCCATAGATTCCATATATTTAGGAAGCTCAGAGGCTTTATAAACTATTATTGCCATAACCCATTGCTACCATTGTATGGGATATAAGACCTTAAAATTATATCTGAATTGTTAAATTTTCACCGCTCACAACAACCCCCTCTCAAGCAAAAACACCAGACCAGCAGAGGAAAAACATCAGCCACCAGCAGAAAAAACAGAAAACATCAGCAGAGAAAAACACCAACAAAGACAAACACCAGCGAAGGTAAAACATCAGAAAGAAGGAGAAACACAAGGCGGAGAAAACACCGGCAAAAAAAAAACAGAGCAAAAACACCGGCAGAAAGACAACACCAGCCGAAAAAAAAAAAAACACACACACAAGAGGAAAGACACCAAAACAGAAACGCCGGCCTAGGAAAAAAAACACCAGCAAAGAAAGAACACAAAGGCAGAAACACCAGCAAAGGACAAACGCCAACAAAGAAAAGAACAGAACACCAGGGCAAAAACACCAAGAAAAGAAACACATCAGCAGAGAAAAAACACCGGCAAGGACAAACATTAGCGCAAAAACACCAGCAAATAACAACACCAGAGCAAAAACACCGGCAAAGAAAAAATCGTTATATACAACAACACCAGCAAAAGAAAAACTTCAGAGAAAAAAAACATGAGAGAAAAACAACAAGAAAAAATCACTGGCAGAGAAAAATCACCAGCACAGAAAAAAAACACCATCATCATCAAACCATTTTCTCTTCCTCTAGGCTAATCTTCCTCTAGGCTACTATTATATGTACATGTGGAAGGGCAAATAGATTCTTTGATGGGAGGATTGCGCCTATTGATTTGTAGTCGGCGGTGGGATTTTGTCAAGGATCTGATCATCAGTTTTCAAATCAAATGGTAGTCGTTAACATTTTTCGAAAAGAACCTTGTTCATGCATTTGGTTTGTTTCTTCGTTCAGTCATGCTTGGATGCGCAGATGCTATAATACAAAATAGTACCAGCACATAATTACACATTATCATCCGGGGCATAAATGCAGACATGGATAGATACACAATGATACCAAGAGATATGCACAGATAGATGGGCGCGTACTTAAGTATAGACAAATATATTCAGGGGGATACCCTGAAATGCTACGGTTGCGGCTACATTGCACCAATTACTTCACTGGTCGCTATCAATGCTTCAAATAGGAAAATGCATGGGGAAACCTGAGCCGTGCAAAAGTTTGGCTGGTTGGCTATTACAAGAGGCGGTAACTACTCATGTTGTGTCAACAAGGGGTAGCCATGCCAATGTTTTTGTTCACCAACCATTGCCATGGGATAGGACAGGCCAAACTTTGTGGGTCCCATTCCTTAGCGTCAGTGCGCCTTCTCCAGTCCCAGCCACGTGGGAGCGAAGCCAGGGCTGTGGCTGCCAGTTAATACCATCAGCGGAGGATGTTGGTTGCTGTGGTCGGTGCAGCAGAAGTATTTTTTGGGGATAGACAGACGCTCAGTTCGTCATTGCCAACCGTTGCTCAGAGATGCTCCTCAGATTGATGAGCTGGGAGTCCTTGGGATTGGTAGGTCCATTGGTTCCCTCTTTTTGCCCGACTTCCTTGTTCGATACGCAGCAGACAGCGAAACGGGTCAAGATCAAATGTATTCCCAAGGACTCACACCAAGCCCTGGAGCTGCGGCGTCAAACATTGCAGTATTGGGCGGACTGAACATCGGAGCAGGTTGCCAAACTGCTGGTTGATAGGTGTTTTACGCTTATTTAGTCAGGGGTTATGACAACTTCCTGGGTATACTTATCAACCAGCAGAACGTCTCCCCAGAAACTTGTGAACATTTGCCTTGGTTCTCTAAGAAAGGTTTGTTCTGCGGAAAAGACAGTCAGGAAATGCGCGGACAGATATCGCCACATCAGGTGCGTACACGGAACACACCTCAGAACCGAGTCGGTGCCAATCAACGCAGATTCCACATTTGTCAGTTTGGTCTGCGGATTTGGGGCCCTACCAGTGGCGCGATGGTGGCCACTGCCGGGAATCTTCGAGGACATCGAACAGTGATTGGTTTTCTGTATTTGTTTCCAGCATATATCACACTTGGTTTCCGATATCAATATTGCTTGGCAATCGCATGCATTTGCAAATGGTGTTTGTCATGACAGTTGTTCCACTCACGAGCGAATTGATTTGCGATGCCTGGCAAAAGATGAGCCGACAATGAAGGCCCCAAACTTTTTCCATAGGTTTTGCCACGTTTTGCCGCCAAAACTCACAAAAAAGGCGGCGGTCTAGGATGGCTATGGATGGCGCATGATGGTGCTCCCAAGAATTCACGGTGTTGAATTGCAAACGATCATGTTTAGGTGGTTTAGGGGTATACTCCCATTCGCTGCCATCAGTGGACGAGTGGCTTCTTGCCAGTGATCAAGGGCCGCTTCTCAGTCATTTCGCGGTATGGCCGTTCTCAGAAACAACCATGAAGGGTCACCTTTGTATATATATATATATATATTGGATGACGATCTGAGACCACTGTCGTTTGAAACTCGCGTCCTTGAATTTGACTTGGCCGTTTCCTCAGTCACAAGTCAACAGGTCACCAGGTAGTGTCACACATTGCTGCAAGCCCAGCTAACCTCACGGAATTGAGGCCCAGTCGCTCTGTTACTGCACACTTTCATGATCACAACGGCCAATCTGACATAATCTGACCATAGCCATCGCCCAACTGCTTTTACCACTGGCACATACCCTTCAAAGATGTTTCAGGAGAAGGCAGGGCGCCGGGAAGTGGTTGGAGTCAGGGGTTGGATGTGCAGAATTTGTTCCCAAATGAGCATTAATTAGGTATATAATTACACAGGAAGTTGAGTTCAGGCATCGTTTTCCGCATGTTGGAACAGTTTTTCTTACTGGTCGTTCCATGTGTACCAATTTATGAAAGGTGCGGATGATTGTGGATGTATACAGTATCCAACTGGTTGGTTTCTGTCGTGGTTTGAAAAGTTGAATCTGATTCGGATCAATGGAACATGCGAGCGACAACTAACCGGGGCAAAAAAATGTACGGTAACTGGAACATATCAGTGTTTCCATTCTGAAAGATTTTTTTGTTGAGCAACGTTACATGCCGTGAAGGTTGTTTATGCGGTTTTGTTTTAGGGTCTACGATCGTCGAGGCTGGGTTTGCAGGTCATTTTTGTTGTTTAGGTACTTAATCATATTACATTTCTATTTGTCTACTGCTCAGAAGGTCTTGAACACATTTATGATCAGAGAGTACTCCATTGTCCGGTGATGTTTTTGATGGTTGTATTATCCACTTCTTTGCTTTGGTGTTCTGATTTTACCAAGTAGTGGTGATAAAGCAAATGATTGTAGTGTATGTCCGTCCAAACAAGTACGAGTCCAACATCAGCAGCAACAACACCAGCATCGGCATTGCAAAAAGATGAGACCACCCACTAGTTAGCCAATTATCATCATTATTATTGTTGTTATTATTCTTCATCATCAACCAATTTGCCAAACACACTATGTGCCAGGACGTTGTTTTCAAAATCACCGACAACGCTGCTGCAGCAATCTCAGGTGAGTAGGCAAGCCAATTGGACCATTGGATACCAGTACCAATGCCAGTTGTGAACCGTTGTGATTCAGGGTTGCCATCCATAGTATTGGGTTGCCGCTCTCAGCCTTTTTGATTATGATGCTTGTGATGACGATGCCAATGATCCGAACACAGTGTAAATATGTGAAAACAATTGAAAACATATGTACACAAGTTTTGGAGACATTGCTATTCCATCACACAGACTTTCCTGTGGCTAGGAAGAATGCCCTCCATTCTACATTGCGAGCAGAAACGAGGTGTTGTTGTTTTCCCGGACATGGTGATGGGTTTAATGGCGAGCTGGGTCAAGCAGTTAACCAACAATAATGGCAAATAATAGTCAACAATAATAGTGGGCAAAAAATGGTTAATTGTAGGAGAACCAGGGGGACTAAGGGCTTTGACCCACTGCCAACCTTAAGATCGGTAATAGAGCGTGGTGTATACTGATTACGCAAGACAGCAACACGACTTGGTTCATCATGTGCTACGTTTTGTTGGTCACAAACTTGTGCCACGATCTGTTAAATCTGCAGTTTTCAAGAAGCATGTGGTTGAGGACTACACCTGATAGTTGTCCTTTCCTGTTGGCCAGTGTTCCCTGTCATCAAATAGAACATCATACTACGCACCGGACCCACCAGTCTTAGTCAACAACCATCGCTTCATCATCGCTGGAAAAAATGCAATAGATCAATGATGATGAATGAAAATTTCAATCCCGTCACTTCATCATGATTGAAATACAAACATAAACACACATCATCAAATTATAATGGTGATGAATTATGTTTTAGGATTCATATTCAATCAGCAATTTAATGATGATCAATAATCAATCAGGTATACAATTGGCTGATTCATCAGCCATTTTCCAATTTGATGATAGTCAGCCATTCAAATCATATAACATGATCAATCAGCCAAATCATTGGATATTAAACCATCATGTTCAATCAGCCATTCGATGCTTGCCATTTTGGCAGTGCAAAAATCATGAGCCGCCACGAGAGGTGGAACATTGCTGGTTGGAAAAGTCCTGAAACTCAGACCTGGTGCCACCACCGGGACATCATGACCAATGGTGACCGACCAAGGCTGTTGACTCACAGAGACACAGATGAGTCATGTCGCGAATGCCACATGTACCCGTGGCAAGTTGTGATGTACTGTGAGTCGTATACTCAATATGTATGTATATATATATATATATATTATATACATATATATATATACATATTATGTACATAGATGTACAATGCATGATGTATGATGCATAAATTGAATAATGTCTAAATTCCAAGAGCAAGATACATGCTATTGTGCTCCAAGGGACGGCGTAGAACATGTGATACAGCCCCATTCTTCCGGTCAATGTCTACCAAGCAAAGTATCAGGTCACATGCAGCAAGGGACCAGTGTCCCTAATGGTGATCACCGGATGTTGCAGGCTGCGTCCGGGTGAACCAAGTTGGGTGGTACCCCCAGACGCCTCACCGGGAAGTTGATTTACACGTGCAACTACTCGTACCAGTTCAGTATAGTTCGGTGGCTTCTAAAGCAACTACTGGTTCACTATAGTCAGCTGGCTTGTAAAGCTGTAGCAACGGGGGTACTACTCTGTAGCAGATGCTCCTTTGAGTCCTTGAGTCATCATTGAGGTGGCTGTTTGCCGCCCCGGAGTCCTTCGGGTCGATCCTCCATGTCGGAGCACCCTGAGTTGTCACCCAGGCCTCAGCCATCCAGAGTTCAATTGAGTTCATGCGGGTTAAATGATGATGGTTGCAGGCTTAATGATCGAATCTTGATTGATCACATGGTGGATGATGGTTGTACTGTCTTATATATATATTTATATGCTATAGGGACGATGAGTAGAAAACTCAGGCAGCTCCACATCCTCGCACTCGGGCCGCTTTCGCCGGGAGACTGGGACCCCACCACAGCTGAGCGGCGAGGCCAAGTGACAGCGGAACAGCGGTGGAAAAGCGGGAATGGCGGCGGATGGCGCGTTCAGCTGTGGTTGGGGCCGAACGCAAAGCTTCGGTGCTTTATAGTTGATTTAATAGGGGCTACAACCATTGATAATAGTTGGGATAGTTATAGGGGTTATAACCCCATATAGTTGATTTAATAGGGGTTATGACAGTTCATCATAAGGGTACCCCTATTTTGAGGAACACCCGTTCAGCCACAGCATTTCCTGGGCACCGAACATTGTTCTCCAAATTGCGTTGTTGGTTTCAATATGTTTCAGCCGTTTCAATTTTTTGAAGTTTGCCAGGCCGATTTTGAAACTGCCTGCATTGGTCCACCAGCCTGTTGCCACAATGTCTAGACAGTCAACCTCCAGAGAGTTCAAAGCGGAGCGGAGATGTGTAATCATCATTTTTTTTGCTTTGATCCAGGAAAACATGTTTTTGTTTGTGCGAAGCACAGGGTTAAACCACACACCAAAACCCAGGTGCTTGAAAATGAAACAATTTCAGATGCTGTATATTGTGTTGAATTGTTTTTCCAAAATATCGGAATTTGTCCATTTCAGGATTGGTGTCAATCGACTAACGAGTAGGCCCAATCCGCAATGTCTTAGGATGATATTCATGTCCTAGTGTGTGAATTTTGCCAAGAGTGTCTCAAGGGCGACCGTGTCCCATTGTGGTCGCAGATGGCTGCCTCCATGGCAGCAGTGATGGTTGCTCCATTGGAGGACCCGCCGACCATAATGAAGCAGCCCATGCCTCCGCCAATGCCAGCATTTGTGGAAGTGTTTGAGCAAATGCAGGCAGGATCCCTCAAAAGCGAAGCTCAGCTTTGTGGGGGTGTGGCCCTGTTGTTTTGCTGACATCGGCGATGTACTGGACACCACATTTATTCGTTGTTTCTACTCTTGTTCTGCGCCACATGTCAGTCTGAAGTGGTTTTTGGGGCTTTGGGGGCTTCTGCGGCTTCTTGATGGCGGTTGGCTTCTATGACTCTTCGTGTTGTAGGTGAAGAAGCAGATGCAAATTAATACCAAAAACAATCACAAACCAATGCCAAAGCATTGTTGTCCAGATGCTCATTCCTAATCCATGGATGGACGACGCATTTAAAACATCATGAAACATCTAGTTCCTGACATAGTACAGACACATGCAACATCGCTTTCACCGCAAGCATAGCAATCAATCAAGCTAAGCTATATAGTCGATTTCAACAGGTGTTTTTCAAGATGCCAATTACACACCTCATTAGTTTCGAGATGTTTATACCATTGTTTAGATTTGATACATCTTTTTACACACCACATGATCCACAGGGTGGCAACTGCTGGGTTGATCTGCGGCGGGGAGGCGCTACATTTGAAGCTCTGGGAAGTGCACCATGCGATGCTGGGAGCTGTGCCAGCTGTGCCGCCGACGCCGAAGCGAGGCCCTCGAGGCGAAAAGTCGAGGATTCCCTCGGAGCTCTCCCTGGAACCCTCCGTGTCCGTGGAGCCTGGCGCAGAGACCAAGTCGGCCGCGAGGATGTTCCCTGGCCTTGGCGGTGTGAGCCCGGTACTCCAGGCTATGGATGGTGGCCGTATTTTTCGTGTGACCCTGAACAGCTTTGACCCTCATTCACAGTGACGAGTCTGGAAGTGTTCCAACAAGTTTGGTGAAACCAGCACAGGTTCTTAACGGGATTTGAGTGTTGGGCCACGCAGTGGAAGCTTGCTTTGTTTAGGTCCTGTTGAAGCCAGCAATTTTTTTTTGTCCATACTGTGTATCCTGCAAAGTGCGAGGGAAGAGTTAAAGGGTAAAATGAAGGTGCCGTTGCAGACGGAACCTCAAGCACTTCAAAGGTGTCATTTGTCAATCTGGTGTTGGCAACAAAGATAGCACATGATAGAGGATAAAAAGCCATACTAGGAGTGAAGATAGTGAGCCTTGATTGGCTTGAGATAAAATTGTCGTGGATTTGGAAACCGGTAGGGCCCAACCGAGACCCAGCCTGATAGTGACGTGCACAAATAGGGTGATGTTTCATGTTTGTCATTGTTAGCACAACTTGGCGCCTTGTAATCTTTTGAGCGTCAATTTGGTGAGGATGAACTGGTTGTTGAACGGCAGTGTTTCTGGACAGCGATGCTTGGTCAGAAGCATAAAAATCGTGAAGTGTAAGGACTGTAAGGACACTATAGTTGGGGTCCCTTCAGGGGCCGCAGCCAGACTGATTGCAGGATGTTTGCGTTTGGAGTGCGTTTTGCCCTTGCACTTCAAAAAACTAAAGACATCTAAAGGCATGTATCTAAAAGATTCTAGAAGGGAAACCCAAAAAGCGCGAATTTATGCGCGTGGCAGAAAATCATTACAGGCCCGCAGCTTGTATGAAGAGTAATGACACATGGCCCACACATGTGCGAACAATTCTGGCAACGGTAGTGTTTCCATGAAAGCCCGCCCAAACCGAAAGTTTTGTACCCCTGGTGATCCCATAAATGACCAAACTAGTCTTTGTAGGCTTGTTCATCTACTAATTCAATTTCTTGTTTTGTTCGGTTAGTATTGGCCCGTGGCCATATTGCGATGTTTGTTTTTGTGTTGCCGGAAATATCTAGCGTAGCAACAGGTTCTTCATGGGCAGCAGGATCCAAGCAGATTGCCTTCGCCGATTCAGGTCCCGGAGATTGATGCAAAAGGCCAAGCTCGTAAGTCATACCATCGACACTGGTCATGCAGAGACTTGGATTCAAAGGCCAGCTCTTAATTGACATTTTTGTGTGGTTATATTTTAATTCTGTGATGTACCACCTGTACGGCTTGGAACAAGATATAACGAACAATAGGACGACAGAATCTGAGAAATCGCAAAATTGGGAGCATTATTTTCCAGACAACCGAATGGGGCAAAATAAACATGGAGCAGCTTCTGTTTCATTGGTGCAAGCATTGAAGCCACCGTTGAATTCCAGAAACAATGTTCGTGCAACAAAGAAAGCAACACGTGGACTACACCAACACTTTTGGCCCACCTGGTTCAAGAGCCCTGAAGATCAAGCGTGTTGAGGAGGTCGCCCGTGATACCTCAACAGACACCCCGCCAGAAACTCGCGGTTTTCCTGGTTGTTTTCCATGGGATGCTTCATATTTGCGGGGGATGAGAACCCTCGGGGGATGAGAACCCTCGGAAAGGTAAGTTGGCTGGGGCGGCATCAGTGGGAACATGGGTCCATCCTTTAATGCATGCTTTGGAGGATTTGCACTTCTGCAAATGAGGTACCTGGGATGGGTGAGGGTAACTGGGGTGATCATGGTTGGGCACTTTGGCAGTATGGAGTTTAGCAGGCTGGTTGACTTGTTGACTTGACCAAATTTGATGGGAAACCTAATCGTGTGAACATGTGAAATCCCCCAAAGCCACCGATATCATGCCGGGTGAACTAGTGAATGTACGATCATCCACTGACTGAGAGTAGAGTTTTGCTCATGAGTTTGCGGCGCTAGCTGTGATATCGAATGCAACTTGTTGGTTATTGTCCGCGTTTTCTTGGCAATGAATCTGAAGCAATGTTACACATGTTCACGCGCTGTCAATGACTGGTTGGTGGCTTTCAGCAATTTGTTTATGTTCGTCATTATTGACAAACGGTTGGTTAGATAGGGTTGAAACCACCAACCAGATGATATCCCTCGGCTATCGCTGGCTATCCTTTGTTGCGAGCGTTTTTGACCGTGCAATGCGCACAGTTTCCAGAACTTTTGGTACACTGACACATCTCTGAGTCCTAGTCTCACAGGTCGTGGGGTTGCCAACAAGCCAATGCTGTAGCTATGATGGAGGATGATTTGATATGACTTGACATGACTTGATATGATAGGTTCGAAAGTGCTGGTCAGGGGAAATGAACCTCCGAGATTGGCAGCTTCTTTCAGACACGTCCAGGTACGCTTTGCAAGTAATTCTTATACATAATTCGCCCAGATGTATCATAAACACAATGCTCAGTCAATGCAATATATTGCTGACTGGACTAAAGTTTGCTAATCAGCGCCCCTGGTCTGTGGTTTTGTGACGCTAAGCAGCATCCCCCACGAGACAAACATGCTGCTTTGATGCCAAAATGGGTTCGTACCTTGATTGTTTCGCGGTTGCATTGCTCAGCACTGACCATGAGTCTAGAAATGACTGTTTCTCAGGTTGGTTAATAACCAACAGTAGGGGAAATAACCTGGTTAGTAGGGGGTAATAACCAACAAATTGCTTATTATAGTGGTTAGTAGGGGGATAATGACCAACAAAGGAATTATATTATATGTTGATTTGATTTGATCACGGTTCAAGCTCTCTTGTTTCAAGCAGTTTCAACATGTCTCAGCTGCAAGCTGACGGTCGTCTGTGTGCCCAAGAGGCTGCAATTTTGCCTGCTCGTGGGCATGCATATATAAAGGCCACTGTCTGAATCAACTGTGAAGCAAAATTTCTTGCATGACTGTATGAACTTGAAGTTATAAATGGTTTGAGGTTTGCGTCATGTTGGCTTGTGACATGTAAGAGATATTGACATTATCTGGTACAACGGGGCGATGGCAATTGCAGTTCAACAAGCCTGATGATGCCCAGGACTGGCAAGCTTGCGTAATCTATTCGGCTCAGGTTGAAAAGCAGCCAGCCTAGATCTGATCATTTGCATCCCACCAGGTTGTATATCATCTTCATTTTTGTTGGCCACCGAGAGTACCAAGTTTTGACAACCAAGTCCTGGTTGCCAGCCAATATCATTTAATCCCTATGAACCACCATGAGCTGCTGGATCGGATCTAACACCGACAAAACTCATGGATTTAACCACGAATCCAGCTGTCAAAGTCCGCGCGCCGCAAGGACTCGGTGGACACCCTATGTTTGCGTCCAGCCACCTGGCCGATCTCGGCTGTCATGGCTACGTTCGACACCATTACTGGTATTGGGGTTGGATGATATTAGGGTCTCCCAGTTGCGACGAGAATGGAGAAGGGCTCAGGGCTTGGTATTCACACATCTTTAGTCGCCATTTGTACCATCCCAGAAGAAGTCAAAGGGTAAACCACATTAAGTTAGACCACCAAGTTCTGAGACAATGCCGTTGTGTCAGCATGTCATTGTAGGACAGCTTGCGGTGACATGTATGTGTGTGTGTGTGGATGTCCCTGGATCTTAATGGTTGGTACAGCCGATATGCAAAAATGTGTTTGCGTCAAACTTGCGGTCCCTCATGGGGGTGAATGATCTTGCTGCTTTGTCCAACAAAACAAACAGAACACTGAAGTGGTGGTTTCTCAATATAGCATAATATAGCGAACCCCCAAAATGGTTGGTTTACTATTGTAAATGACTAATTTTGGATGATTTGGGGGCGCCCCTATTTTGAAAAACCACCAAGCCACGAAACCTGAGGCCAAAGCGCGATGAGTTAATTCTCATCGAGTTTAGTACAATTCTCTGGGAAGCAAAGAAGCTGGCATGCGCCACCATCCGAACAAAGGGGATGCGTCGCCTCTTCACTTTTTCCCGTAGCGGAAGGTTCCCGGTGCAATGCAACTAAACCACACTATGGCGTTGAACACCACTGGCACAACACAACTAGAACACACCGGCAAAAACATCACCACCACAACACCACCAAAAGACTGTCACTAAAACACAGCGCCGCTAAAGCACCACCACCACCACCAAAAATAACCAGCATATCAGCACCGCAGCACCGCTAGCGTGACCATCACTACATTTGTACAACAACACTAACACCATTAACGCTACCGCATTATATATTACTCATGCCAACCTGGCAATAATAATCTTCCCACAAATAACGTACGCCCAATCCCCGTTTGCAAATATAAACATCCCTAAATAAAGTACGCCCAAAATTTCGGGGCGACCAAATTTGCTGAAAAAAATGAACCCTGTCCTAATTGTTTGAAATTATGTTTAACAATTAGGCAATTCATTTAGCAATACTAAACAATTCACCCCTCAATTGATCAATTCCTAATTTAAAACCCTATCCGGAAATTAACAAAAATCCATGTCACAAAGGGGGCAGCCTTGAAGCCTGAGACCCTCTAGATAAAATGTTTGTTTTAACCCTCCTAAATAAAGTATCGTCATCTGATGGACTTTATTTCTTTGAAATTATCTTTAACAATTAGGCAATTCATGTAGCAATGCTAAACTACTAAACTCATGATCCAGATGTTGGATGATTTCTGGTTTTAACTATCCTTAACAATTAGCCATTTCATTAAGCAATACTAGATTCATGATCCAGATGATGAAGATTTCCAGCTTTCATTACCCCTAACAATTAGCCAATTCATTTAGCAATACTAAAATAGATCCCGGATTTCCTGCCAACTGAATTCCTTACTCGTCAATTTAAAAACAATTAGGATCCCTCCAGATGTTTTTTTCTACGTGTATTTAGGGGGTGTTGAAAGAAGGGGGGGGTGTAATTTACAAGTTAACATTACACATTTTACTGCACCACCAAAACACCCAGTAACACAACACCACCAAATCACCATTCCCAAAGCTTGCATTTCTACGCTGTTTCTCCCACAATTTTGATTGGTTGTTGTTTATGCTTTCCCCCGAGAGCGTATAACGTCAGATGCATTCGGGTTCGTGGCTTCTATCAGGTTTTCGAGCTTGAAAGTCAAGAGATTTCCCTGAGAACACTGAAACTATTGTTCTGTTTAGTTGTGTTTGAGTTAGCAGCCAAATCCCCAGGAATGGGACGTGACGGATGACAGACTCAAGGAACTCAAACGCGTGCAGCGTCGGCTATCTGCCTCGAGTTTGGCCAGCAATACGCGAACCATGAAGACAAGGCCACTCCAGAGCCGAATCTGATGCAGGTGGCCTAGTCTAACCCCAGTTGTTTTGGTCAGTTTTGCAAGCCATGGTTACGAAAGCAGCTGTTTTTGTTTGAGGGCCGTGCCCAACCACCGACAAAATAGTTATCATATTTGTGAAAGCTCGGGAATGTTCAGCCTATAACATTTGTTTTCTGGAATCGATCAGCCAGCTAGATTTCTGATGAGGTCAGATATTCTTAAACGATGTGAGAAAGGCATTGCGGCCAGTGGAAAATGTCTATCTAGCTCGGTATTGGACGAAATTGTTGAGCAGTTGATTTGATTTACGGGGTTCAAGTTGGCTCGAGGGATATTGGGAAATCCATAGGGGTTGGCCAGCTCAAAATTCCCGATAGTAGCTGCTGTTCTGCAACAAAATGAATTTGCTGCATCTCCCATTCGTAAACATTCCTGACACCCCCCAGTTCAGCCACTGGTTCCGTCGCCTGCAGGCAGTACTTGTTCAATTACCGTGAGCAGGGCATGCGCCGTGCATGGTACGTGCTGAGTCCAGATTCCAGGTGGGCATTGGCCGAAAAGCATCAGAGCAGTTGATTGTGTCAAATTATCAGGACAAAGACGCCACTTTGTTTTTTGTTTTGGGGTACAGTAATTCCGAAGAAACTTATATGTGACATTTTAACATTTTGATACATTAGTTGGCCTATTGCCTGATACCATTCTTTGATGCATTCGAGGACGCCTTCCAGTAAAATCACCCAAATACCGTTCTGACGTTGAGGCTGAGGATGGGTTGGGACGTGCTGGTGATGATCATGGTCTTGTTGGAGATATGTGCTTCTCCAATATCTTTGTACCGCTTGCCAGATGCAGCCCGACAAGCTGTCAATGTCCTTCTCTGGATCATGACCTTCTTCTGGACTTTGGATATTCCGCTCTCATTCTTCACAGCAGTTTACGTGAATGATACATTGCATTTCAGGCTAGCAGACATCAGGAGGGAATACTTCAGAACATGGTTCTTATTTGATGTCTTCATGCTGGTACCAGGCAGGGTCAAACTGACACACGTCAAACCAGGCCACGCTGGATATCATCCTCTTGATATGCCTTGATATGCCTTGATAATCGTGTTATGATTGATACTGAGCAATTAGTGTGTCATTTTTTACGTCTGCTGCAGGAATCTCGAGATTAGTCCGCCTGAGAATGTTTCAGTACTGAAAGTTGGATGCAGTTCAATGCTTCCAGATTGCATCGAAGGGGTGATCAATCCTTGGTGAAGCATCTGAAATCAATTCTTGGGGTTCGAGCATCTAAAACCCTTGTAATCCATTGCAATCCCTTGGATTTTTTTTGGTTTAGTTATGTAGTTGGGATTTTCTCGAATTTGTTGACATTGTTCAGATGTTTTGGTGCTGGTCTTGGAGATATATGATGGCGCTACTGGTGTGTTGCGTGTGGTGCGTGTCCGTCGAATACTTCGGTTGGGTCGCTTCTTCCAAATCTTGAGGACGGGGGGGCGGAGTGGGCTTGGGCGGGAATGGACAATGAAGCTTACTGTCTGGAAAACTAAGCAGGAAACCAGAAATCATTACCTCTAATAGGTAATCCAGCTTTGAATTTTCGATTCTTTTGGATTTTCCATGATTTTATTATAGTTATCAAATGCCATCAATGGTGGATTCTTATGGATGTTCCACTTCCAGTGAGATATTTTGCCAGAGAGTACATTCAGGAGGAACCATCTTTTCCAGATCTTCCGGCGGCTCGATTCAGCGAAGATCAGCGCTGGAAAGCTGATGGGAAACAATTGGTGAATGTTTCTAACCAGCTGGTTGAGCAACCTAATCGATGGAGAAATTTCTAATCAGAATGCTGGTTGATGGCTGGATGGATAATCTTTTGGGATTCAGCTCATGATCAACCAGTTGAGTTGCTTTTGGGAATACAATGGCTGGGATTTTCAGCATGATGGGAAATCTTATCAAGCAACTTTTAAAGTCAATGAATTGGTTTTGTCAATTTTCGAGCGTGGAAGTCAATTTTTGTGCAACTCAGGAGTAATTATGGCTTACAAGTACCCTATTAAAATCTGCTAAACCAAGGTATTTGGAAACCTAATGCCTGAGGGGGGCCAAGATCAACGGTGCCGCCATGAACGCATTATCACAGGGCTCTACGACGCAAACAAACGCCATCAAGTGCCGTTTGCTTTTGCGTATTATATAATGCGTATCATTTAAACCGGCATGTGTAGGTTTTTGTTTTCTGTTTACTTTGTTGGTTTTGTTGTTTGATGTCAGTATTAGTAGGCTCTAGAGATGCAAAGGTAAAGGCTTTCTGTTTTACCGTGGTCCACCTGTAAGGTAGCAGCTGGTGTGTACACTCGCAGCAGCTGTCTGGTTTTCCTGCGGCCACGTTGCTGCAGTTTGTTTTCCAGCCATCAAGATCCATCAAGCGTCATCAACCCGACAGTTCCACGCCACAGCCGCTACCAGCAGCAGGATCGGGAGAATTCTACAGAAGGTTGACTCGCTTCGCAGCAACGACTTGGCATTCGCAACTGGGATTCGAAAGCGAAGTGGATTTCACGACTGCCCCAAGGATGGGGCGAGATATGACATTAGACATTATTATACCGACATATTATGTATTATACATCTATCGAATCTATCATGTGCATATGTCATGTTTTTTAATGAAGATAGGGCTTGGAGTTGGGGAACCCATGGGAACCCACTTACAATTGATGCATGTGGGAGGCCACCCCTTAGTGACTCCCAAGGGCTGCGCTGTTCAGGTTGGGAGAGATGACCTGCGCACGCTGATCCAGCCAGTGCCTTGGCGCTATCCATGGGTCAAGGCAAACAGAAAGATGGTTGACATGGGTTATATAGGGGTTATCAACCTATCTCGAGATAGGTCAACAGAAACCATAGTTGGGATAGGCAATAGTTTCTCAAGTCATAGGGGCACCTCCAAATCGTTGAGTTGATTAGCCACTATTGTTTGAGAAATACCTTTTATAAATTATAAGCTAGTGAATATGGGTATAATGATGGTGAATGATGGTGCGTAACGCCAATGGTGGTTCGTCAAGTCATAGGGGTACCCCCAAATCATCCAGTTTACTAACCATCTGGAATGATAACCCAACCATTTTGGATCCTTGTTCTGAGAAACACCCAGGTGGTGATTAATGGTTCAATGAGGGTGAAAGATAGTTGGTACTGCTATGTTCCAAAAAATGTTCCATGTGGTTCTTACATGGGGAAATGTCGGGTCTTACGCGACATGGTTCCCCCGGGCGTCAGATGCGCTTCACATTGAGCGTTGCCCGTTTTCCAATGGTCAGTAAGCATAGAATATACAGTTGACAATTGAACAATCAAAGTGAGAACCTATCTTTGGGTGGTACCGACTCTGCAAAGACACAGTGGAACGGATTGCCATTCATGTTGACAGGGTTTGGCATCAACGGCTTAACGATGCTTAACGTGTGGCCTTCCTCTAAGAATAGCATTACTTATGAAGGAGTGGAACTTTTGGCGGCAGTAGGTATCAATATCAATCTCCATCAACCATCACCATTCACTATCAGTTGATTAATCGTAAGCTTATTTCTGCCAGGAATTGTGACCCCAAAAAAACGCGAGAATCAACTAGCCTCTTGGGCCACGCCGGCACCGGTCAGGTGCTATACATGGGCTTGAGTTTGGCGGCGGCAATGCACGTGCTGGGAAGTTTGTGGTTTGTTGCTGGTGACACCGAAGGTGGTTGGGTTATGGAGGAAGCGCTATATGAAATGCCAGTGAGCAGGCAGTACACCCGGTCTGTGGAACCTCGACTGAAATGAATTAAACACCTGACTGAGTCAGAATCGTTTAGGAAGTGGATTTGAAAGATTGAACCAAAGTTCGCTCAGTAATACGCTTGATGATTGGGTACTGCCCGTTTTTCGTTTGGTTTGCTAGTAACTGCTGAGAGGTGTGATGCATTTTTGTCTTACAGGGTAGTCTGTGAACTGTGAACAGCTTAAAGCTGCTACGGCAAGCGTCTTAATCATGTAGATTCATGTTGGTTTCTTTGCAGCCAAGGAATGGGCCATTTCAAAGTTGCCTCCATCATCCTTGAAAAGCGTTGTTCAGCTCCAAACACCCCCTGAGCGGTGGTTGGGCATTTGCGGCACTGCCGTGACCCTGCTTTGCGGCTCAATGTTTGTGAGCTTTGTGACCAACGCAATGGCAGATATTGCCAAACGTCGATTGAGAACCAGAGATATACTTCGGTCAGTGCGCAAGTATTGCGGAACTCACGGCATTTCAACCGTGCATGCGATGCAGATCCGATGTTATGTCGAAAGAGAGCATCGAAGAAATCAGTTGCAAAGCCACGCCCTGCAGCTCAAAAGCTTGCCGGATAGGACGCTCATTGCGTACTTTAGTTTCGTTTACACATGTTTGTATGGCCTGAACATTGCAACCTCCCAACAAATGGGGTATAGCCTATGGCGAATTCAGTTAAGCCGGCGGTGAATGATTATCCCACTTCCGTTCCATATTTAATTATGCATTTTTCGCCTTGCTCATGGCTGATGGGATCAGAATTGTTGTTGTTGTTGTTGTTGTTGTTGTTGTTGTTGTTGTTGTTGTTGTTTGGTGTTTGTTGTTTATGTGTTGTTTGTTGTTTGTTGCTTGGTGTTTGTTGTTGTTGTTGTTGTTGTTGTTGTTGTTGTTGTTGTTGTTGTTGTTGTTGTTGTTGTTGTTGTTGTTGTTGTTGTTGTTATTGTTGTTGTTTTTGTTTGGTGTTTGTTGTTTATGTGGTGTTTGTTGTTTGTTGTTTGGTGTTTGTTGCTGTTGTTGTTGTTGTTGTTGTTGTAGTAATCCCGTGCCCCATGGTGCCCCTATTGCTAAACGACCCCCCCCCTCTTCAAATACGAAGCGCCCCAAGGGTTTTTTTTTATATTAGGGGGGGTTTAATGCTAGGGGACCCTAATATTAAGTTAAGGACCCTAATAATAAAAACCATTTTGGTGTTTAATGTTTGCCTTTTTGAATTATTTGTTAATTGTTTGCCTTGATTTATTGTTTGTGATTTTTTCAAAAACCAACTGCATGAAGGGGACCCTAGTATTTATAATAGGAGGAAGGAATTAGTAGTTGCTGTTGTTCCTGTTCTCGTCAGTTGTCGAAGTTGTTTGCTGTGTCTTGTTTCTTGTCTGGGGTCGTTTTTCTGTTTGTTCGGTTTCTTACTTGCTTGCTTGCTTGTTGGGTTTATTTGTTGGTTCGTTTGATTGTTTGTTTGTTTGATCGATTGATTGATTGATTAATTGATTGGTTGACTGACTGCTTGATTGATTGATTCATTGTTTGATGGATTGATTGATTGATTGATTGATTGTTTGTGGTGTTTGTTGTTTGTTTGTTTGTTTGTTTGTTTGTTTGTTTGTTTGTTCGTTCGTTCGTTCGTTCGTTGGTTGGTTGGTTGGTTTGTTTGTTTGTTTGTTTGTTTGTTTGTTTGTTTGTTTGTTTGTTTGTTTGTTTCTTTGTTTGTTTGATTGATTGTTTGTTTGCTTGCTTGCTTGGTTGTTTGTTTGCTTGCTTGGTTGTTTGTTTGCTTGCTTGGTTGTTTGTTTGCTTGCTTGGTTGTTTGTTTGCTTGCTTGCTTGCTTGTTTGATTGATTGTTTGTTTGTTTGCTTGCTTGCTTGCTTGCTTGTTTGTTTATTTGTTTGTTGCTTTTGTTATTGTGACATTGTTGTGGTTCTTTGGTTTGGCCCCTATCCTCCCCACAAATCTTTCCTTGCCCCCTCATGTAGCGTCATCCTCAAGCTTTAGTTTAGTAGGGAACTCAATTATGCTTGTCAGCTGGGCCCAGGGTGTTGGACATCACGGTGAAAGGACTTATGAATGTCCTGAAGCTGACTCTTTTTTGCATATGCATGGGCCGTTTCAGTTGGTTTTGGACAAGGTTTGATTGAGAAGCCAACAAGCCAATGTGTCAATAACCAGGAGAAATCCACACCAGCAATGCGTGCGTATGGATCGCAACTTATGACCAATGATCCCCAAGATCAGGGTGAACATTCTACTTTAAGAATTCTCGCTTCAGATTTTGGGATACTCGGGGATATTCCAAGCGAGTTCTTTTTTTTCCGTTTACAACGATGACCTTGGGCTGACCAGGATGGTGAAGGAATTGTACCACGAAGCGCACAGCCCGGTCCTCCACCACCATGCTTTCTTCAAAGAGATTGGCGAAGGCAATGGCTCAATGGAAATGAATTTGTGCAATGTGGCAGTTTCGGATATACACGTTCTGGCAGGGGACATCATCTTCGATCTCTCCAGCAAGCCTAAGGGGATGTATTTTATGGCGCAGGGAGCGGCTGTTTACTTTTTGAAGAGCATCGAGTCGGGCCGAGCTGAAAAGAGCAAGACCATTGATGGATCAAACAGCCAAGGTGGCCTGCAGCAAGTGATTCAACAAGCGTTTCCAGAAAGGATGGTGGGCCCCCGAAACAATCCTAGCCAGAAACAGTATGAAACATGTACCCTCCAAACCCCACGTTCGCCCACCCCCATAACGCGCCACTGCAATGGATGATGTTGTGCAAGGTCAAGATGGCTCAGAGAAGTTGCAAAAACATTGGCAATACGCAGTGATTTATGGTTTAGGGTTTTAGAGTTTTGGTTTTAGGGTTTTAGGGTTTTGGTTTTAGGGTTTTAGGGTTGAATGTTTAGGGTTTGATAACTCAGAAGCTTAAAAACAATGGCCCTGTGCAGAAATTTGAGCGTTGGGAAATGTTCTCAGTCAAGGGCGGGCAAACGTGGGGTTTGCAGTGAACATGTATCTATAATAATCGACCGCGTTTAATTCATGCATATATACCGACTGCTTGCAATTTCTACTTACTTGTTTTGTGTTTATCCATAACATTCCATAGCTATAACAATATTACTGCAAGTCTGTTATATTTTGCGTTGAACAATGGTGACTATCCAGTGGTTGGTTATAATGAAGGATCATGACATTGGGATAACCTTCCACTGCATGATGTTCTTTGATCAGCCAGTTTCGTGTAAGATTCAGCAGCAAGAAATCACCGCAACTTGAGAAACATGAAATCCAAGTCAGTAGTCCGTACCAAAAGTGCCATTTTTGTGGGAGGAGTGAGGAACCACATGTTGGTCTTCAAAAATTGATGTGTGTGAAACTTTTGACTCGGTCCCGAGGGAAGGCGATGAAACATTCTTGTCAGTTGTGTTTCAGAGCATTAGCTGACTGTCATTCTCTTGACCAGTTCAATTGCTGATTTGCATTCTTGGCGCAACCCATTCGACATCCCTGTTTCACCTGGTCAAAGGTCCAGGCTGTCATTGCAAGGATATTACTTGTTTGAGTTAATGATCAACCAACAAGTGCGTTTGCATGGCCATAGCTCTATCATCGTTCAGGTGTTGGAGCTTTGCCGCGCGTCTTCCCCAAGAAGGTGCGATCCAGAACGGATGCCGTGCACCTGCTTCAGACCATCATTGAGTCGAACGACTACCTGGCAGAAGCGGCGTTGTGGATTCAGACTTGGCAGCACCAGGGGCAGCTCCAATCAATGTTCGAAGGCCGAGCAGTTCTCGTTTCTTCTGAGCAGTTTTTCAATGTGCTGCTTGGAAGCATGGTCCAGCTCCAGCATGCCCAATAAAACCATCCCTGGGAAAAAATGGTCTTTCTCAAAACAGGGGAATTCCTATATATATCTATAAACCAACCATTTTCAAGGTTCCCCCATTTTAAGAACTTCCCAAATGGTTTGTTTTTTTTTGCTTGGTACATCGTTAGGCTAATGCAGCACAGCAGATGCGGCCTGCGTTTGGCAACCCCAAGGTCCTGCGGGGCAGTTGTTGATTTGACTAGAGCGGTAGTTCTTGGCCTTTGGTAAATTTCATCATGATGTAAGATTTATCGTAACTAAGGCAGTACATTTTTTCTATCATCATCTACGATAGTTCTGAGAACCCGAACGAAATTAGAAGTTCTTGCCAACCTGTATCCTTAGAGATGTTGATTGCTTTTAAACGAGGTTGTAATTGTCCCATTACTGATACCGTCAATTATGATGTTGCTATGGTATGCTATGGTTGTGTTGTTTCTTCATCTATCAAGGGGCGGCGCCAGCTGGATGTTGATAACTTGGTTGGCGATTTGTTTCATCAAACATATCTTTGCGCAATGCTTGTTTGTTAGGCTTAAGTAATACATGAATATACATAATGGTTTTCGTTCGCATTTTCCCACGCCACTGTGTAAGGTTCCTACTTTTAGGGTTCGATCTCCTTTCCTGCCTGTTTGCCTGCCTCCCCTCCTTCCCATCCTCCTGCTTCCCATCCGCCTCCTTCCCATCCGCCTCCTTCCCATCCTCCTCCTTCCTCTCCTCCTTCATCTCCTCCTCCTTCCTCTTCTCCTCCTTCCTCTTCTCCTCCTTCCTCTCGTGTTTCGGTGGAGGTGGTGTTGTTTGCTGAGTTTTGATTTTTGAGCGTGGTGCTATGTGGTGCTGTTCTGGGTGGTGGTGGTGGTGGGTGATTTTGTGCATCCCTTTTATTCATTACACGTCCCTTTTTCCTTCAACTTCAATCATACCTTTCCCATCCATTTCCTTCCCCACATTGGCATTGTTGGATCATTTGCAGAGGTCATCAGGTCCTGCAATGGAGGTTGGGTTGTTGGCGAGATATGTTTCATACAGTTTTCAGTTTTGCTATACATGGGGGATTCTCAACACAGGGGCTCCCCAAAAATGGTTGGAGTTTATTATCATATTATCATAGATGATTAATGAGCTGGATGATTTGGGGATACCCCGGATACCCCTATTTTGAGAAACCATCGCGTGAACAGGGCACAGGGACATGACATTCCAGCATTGCGACTGTACTGACTGTGACAGGTTGCAGGACTATGCCAATACATGGGCAGATGCAATTGTCTACGCAAGACGCTTGTCAAATTTATCGAATTGCATTGACTTGTATTTATTTGTTGTTTGTCCTATCGTTCCTGAATAGGCTGATCTGATGCGGAGCGAGGGAAACCGCCTCATCTGGGTATCTTGCCGAGGGATGTTGCATAAACTCTTTCGCAGGATCTAATGTGCAGGGCTCTTGCGCAGGGATGGCAAAACTCTTACACAGGTCTTGAGGGATGTTGGGCAAATCCTGTCACATGTTCTCCTCTTTTGGTTCCCGCGCTGAGTTTGTGCTCAAAGCATCTCATCGTTTGGGGTTCCACAGGGATTATTCACAATAGCTCCAAGGTAGAGAGTTCTCCAGGGATCAAAAACTTTCTCACGGTGGGCGGCTCTCACGAAGGGATCAGTTGTGTGCAAGTCCCAGCAGGGCGCTGGAAAGAGATTTTCACTAATGAGTTCTTGGCAAAAGGATTTTGGAAGATCTTCCCCAGAAATCTTGCACAAGTTCTCCTGCAGGGTTCTTGCGCCGGGATCTCGTACAACACGCTTTTCAGACCGCTCTTGCAAAGATCCCAAGGGATCATGCGCAGGTCATAGGATCTCAGAATGCTTTTGAGCCGGGATCTTGCGCAAGTCTCGTTGGTCCTACAAAGATCTTCAAGAGATTGTGCGCGATTGTCTCCCTGAGAGAGCTCTTACCTCGAGAGATCTTCCCAAGGGATCTTGTTCTATCACAAGGTCCCCCACGGAGCTCAAACCAAGGAGCCTGTAGCATTTCAACGAGTTTTCAGTGCGTGTATATAATGCGTTTCGAAATGTCCCAAGAAATCACCTTTCGTTCTCATTATTTCAATGCTTCAATGTGGTCCAGCCTTTTTCTCGCCGCAAGGATGCTTTGTGAAGGAAATGAATCGCTGCGCACAGCGGTCAGAGGATGTCACCGACTTGCCTTTGACAGGGCCCAGCATCGCTCCAAAGACACGCTTTGCTTTGGGTTCGATGAATTTTCAGAGTGGCCAAATCCTTCCAGAGCCACAAATGAATCCAGCTACCGAAAATAGTTACCTGCCGTAAAAAGATCTAATTTGGTCTAATTTGGACTTGTAATTATTCCTGATTTTTCCTACTGTGATCCAGGAAAGGTGACGCACTGCAGTGCTTTTACTTTCTCCTGGAAAAGCCAACTTCCCTGGCGCAATTTCAATTTCTAGTGCTTTGGCCATTACTTTTGAAGCCATGGCAGGGCGGCGAAAACGCAGCCAGAGCTGATCGCCGTATTGTTTAAAAATGTATAAGGCTGCCAGACACGCAGGAATTCCGTGTTCCATTGCATCTAGGACTCTAGTTGGTGGTTTTAACATGTTTTGTCATGTTTTGTCCAATACTTCTGTGGGATATTTGGTTGACTAAATGCTTTTCATATAGGCTGAAACCACCAAGCAGTATTTATATTAAATGGGTATTCTGCCAGGCTGGCATCGGAATTAGATTTCGTGGAGTACCGCAAGAAATTCACCCACCCAACCCATGCCTGCAAGGCCTAAGGGGATTCATACATTGTCCTGGCCCCTAATCAGTGTCACCGCCAAGGATTTGCCACAGCCAAGAAGGTGTCACAGCCACGAAAGTCCCACGGTCAAGCAATTGTCACAGCCACGTAAGTGTCACAGCCAAGTAGGAAAAACAACATCAGAGAAACAGAGGAAAACACCAACAGATGAAAAACACCAACAGAGAAAAATTACCAGAGACAAGTTTCAGAGCAAAAACACCAGCGAAGGAAAAAACGCCATCAAAGGAAAAACATCGGGGCAGAAACGGCGGCAAAGCAAGAACAGAACACCAGAGCAAAAAGACCAGGTCAGCTAAGGAAACACAACAGCAGAGAATAACACCAGCAAGGAAAAACACCAGCAAAGGAAAAACATCAGAGACAAAGAAACACCAGCAGAGAGAAAATAAACAAAAACACCAGAGCAAAAACAACAGCAAGTAAAAAAAACTAGCCAAGAAAAAACACCAGAGGAAAGACGCCAAAGCAGAAAAAACGGCAAAGGAAAAAAAAACAGCAAAGAAACACACACACACACAAAACACTAGGGCGAACCCATCAGCAAAGGAAAAACATCAGCAGAGAAAACGCCGGCAAGGTAAAAACATTAGAGTAGAGCAAAATACCAGCAAAGAAAAATGCCAGAGCACAAACACCAGCACTGAAAAAGCCCTAGCAAAAACACCAGCAAAGGAAAAACACCAGAGAAAAGACACTAGAGAGAAACACCGGAAAAAATACCATGTTCTTTCCCCCTAGGCTAATCTATATGGAAACTTCCGCCACCGCCCTGTGTGGCCATTATACGTACATGTGTAAAAGGAAATAAAGACTTGGATGGGAGGATTGCGCCCAAGGATTTGGAGTCGGCGGTTGGATTTTGTCAAAGATCAGAAATTCAGAAGTACATACGGTCATCCTTTTTCAAATCAAGTGGTAGTCGTGAACATCTTTCGGAAAGAGCAGCGTTCATTAATTTGGTTTGTTTCTTCGTTCAATCATGCATGGATGCGCAGATGCCAATAGAAAATAGTACCGGCACATGGTTACACATGATCAGCGAGGGCAGAAATGCAGACAGGGATAGATACACGATAGATGGGCGCGTACATAAGTATAGACAAATACATTCAGGGGGATACCCTGCTACGCGTGCGGCTACGCTGCACTAATTACTCCCTAGTCACTATCAATGTTTCAAATGGGGAAATGCATGGGGCAACCTGAGCGGTGCAAAAGTTCATTTGGTTGGCTATTACAGAAGGCAACAACTCATGTTGCAATAGGAGGGGGTAGCCATGCCAATGTTTCTGTTCACCAACCCATTGACATGGGATAGGACAGGCCAAATTTTTTGTGGTCAGGCCCATTCCTTTGTGTCAGTGCGCCTTCTCCAGCCCCAGCTTGGTGGGAGCCAAGCAGCAGTGGTTGCCAATTAATACCTTCAGTGGAGGATGTTGGTTGCTGTGGTCGGCGCGGCAGCAATATTTTTTCCGGGTGGATGGACACTCAGTTCGTGAGTGCCAACCATTTCTTGGGAGTCCTTGGGATTGGTAGGTCCATTGGTTCCCTCTTGTTGCCCGACCTTCCTGTTCGATACGCAGCAGATTGTGAAACGGGTCCATATCAAATTTATTCCCAAGGACTCCCACAAAGCCCTGGAGCTGCCGTGCCGACACTGCAGTATAGGGCGGACACGCTCAACATCGAAGCGGTTGCCAAACATCGGAGCGGTTGATAGGTGATTTATGTCTTTTTAGTCAGCGGTTATCACAGCTCTATATGATATATCAACCAAACATGCGAACCTATCCCCAGCAGGTTGTGAACATTTGCCTTGCTTCTCTAAGAAAGGTTTTCTCTCTTCAAAAGGCAAACAGGAAATGCGCGGACAGATATTGCCAGATGAGGTGCATACACGGAACGAACCTCAGAACCGAGGCTGTGCCAATCGACGCAGATTCGGGATTGGGAATTTCGAGGGCATCGAACAGTGATTTGTTTTCTCGAATTGTTTTCAGCATACATAACAATTGCTTTCCCATATCAATATTGCTTGGTGCTTGGCATTCGCAGGGCTTTGCCAATGGTGTTTGTCATGACACTTGTTCTACTCTCATTAGCGTCTTGATTCGTGCTACCTGGCGGAAGATGAGCCGACCATCAAGGCCCAGGGACTTTTACTTCACGACCGGTTGTGAAACAACCCGTGCCCCCAGCGTCAGTCTCAACACATTGGACCCGTACTGGTTTTAAAAGATGACAAAAAGGCGGCAGTCTAGCATGGCTATAGATGGCACTCCCAAGAATTTCACGGTATTGAATCATAAACGGTCATGTTTAGGTGGTTTAGGAGTATACTCCCATTTGCTGCCATCAGTGGACGAGTGGCTTCTTGCCAGTGATCAAGGGCGGCTTCTCAGTCATTTCGCGGCATGGCCGTTCTCAGAACCAGTCATGATGGGTCATCTTGGATGCAAATGTTGGACAACGATCTGAGACCACTGTCGTTTGAAACTCGCGTCCTTGAATTTGACTTTGCCGTTTCCTCAGTCACAAGTCAACAGGTCACCATGTACTGGCACACATTGCTGCAAGCCCAGCTAACCTCACGGAATCGAGGCCCAGCCGCTCTGTCACTGCACACTTTCATGATGCTCACAAACCCATTTGACCTTAGCCGTTGCCCAACTGCTACACTACCACTGGCGCATACACTCCAAAGATGTTTCAGGAGATGAAGGCAGCGGGCCGGCAAGTGGTTGGAGTCAAGGGTTCGATGTGAAGAATTTTGCTGGAGAATGAGGATGAATTAGGTACGAAGTTGAAGCCAACGCATCGTTTTCCGCAGGTTGGAATAGTGACCTTTTCTGGCCGCTGCATATGTCACCAGTTTTTGAAATGTTGGGATAATTGTGGATGTATAATATATCCAGTTGGTTGGTTCCTGCCGTGGTTTGTGGACCAAATTGGACCAACATGAAGAGTTGAATTTGATTCGGATCAATGGAACATGCGACACCCCACCGGGACATCATCATCATCATCATCATCATCATCATCATCATCATCATCATCATCACTATGTTTCATCATCACTATTATTCATCATCACTTTTATGATTCAGCATTGCTCCTTGAATGAGGTTGAATTAGGTAGGAAGTTGAAGCTAAGGCAATGTTTTCCGTATGTTGGACTACTTTTTTCTGGTCGCTCCATGCATGACCAATTTATGAAATGTGTGGATGATTGTGGATGTATATCCAGTTGGTTTGTTCCTGCCGTGGTTTATGGACTAGATTGAACCAACATGAAAAATTGGATTTGATTCAGATCAATGGAACATGCGACAACCCACCGGGACAAAAATACATTATACTGTAGCTTTGACTGTAACAAACATATTGGCGTTTCCGTCTCAAAGATAATTGTCGAGCAACGCTATATGCCGTGAAGGTTGTTTATCCGGGCTTCATTATTATAGGGTTTACGATCTTCGAGGTTTCCTTCGCTACTCATCGTTGTTGCTTATACTTACATACTGTATGTTATCATATATTCATATTTCCTCCAGATGTTCTTGAATAATTACACATGATGAAAAACTGTCCCCTTGTCCAGTGATGTTTTTGATGGTTGTTTCATCCAGTTCTTTGTTGTGGTGTTCGGATGTTACCAAGTAGTGGTGATAAAGCGAATTGTTATCGTGTATGGCCCTCCAAACAAGTACACGTCCAACACTAGCATCGGCATTGCAAAAAGATGAGACCACCCACCAATTAGCCAATCATCATCATCATCATCATCATCATCATCATCATCATCATCATCATCATCATCATCATCATCATCATCGTCATCATCATCCATCATCCATCATCCATCATCCATCATCCATCATCAACCAATTGGCCAAACGCACTTTGCCCCAGGACTTTGTTTTCAAAACCATCAACAACACTGCTGCAGCAATCTCAGCTGAATGAGATTTGTGGTGGGCAAAGCATTGGACCATTGGATGCCAGTACCAACGCCAGTGGTGAACTATTGTGATTCTGGGTTGCCTCCCATAGTACCGGGTTGCAACTATCAGTTTTTTTGATTGTGACGGTTGCGATGACAATGACGAGGATCCGAATACAGTGAAATATTGTGAAGCATATGTATACACAAATCTTGGAGACATTGCCATTCCATCACATCGACTTTAGTAGCCTCCACTTGCGTTCATTTGTTCAGAACAGGGGCTCCTGGGAGTGCAGTTTTTTGCAATAAAATCATGATTGAAATTGTATATATGTTCAATTCTCTAGTGGGGGGCCAGTGCACTCTGGAGCATATACATGTACAAGTTTTCGTTGGAAGGGCGAGGGGTCAACCAAATACCAAAAATACAAAAAAAACAATACAACTCTTTGACATGGGGGGGGATTTTGGTATTTGGAATCTACGAGATCTGGGGGAGGCCCCAATACCAAAAATACCAATATGTTCAGAACTCCAGCCAAGAGTCCCTGAGAATTGGTATATTTGGCATTGGTATTTGGACTTCTTGAGATTGGGGCAGGCCCCAATACCAAACCTACCCGGATTACGATTGAGTGTCTTGGTTGTTTGCTTGCATACGCTCTTCGTATGAGTCTACATATTGATATTGTTTCTTTGCAATCATATTTTTCCACCAATTTTGGTTCGACTTCCTCAACAGAAAGAGCTGCCGAAAACACAACGCTTTGACGCCGATGTGTGACACCAGTCAGGTACGTATGTTTCAAATTAGATATGGGCTGTTCCTCAGCCATGATGCACCCTCAAGAGCTAGCTTGTTTGGCAAGAGTGCCACCACTTGTGGACAAGCAGAATGTCTAGATATTTCCCAAGTGTGTCACTATGGCTTTCTGTATGTGCCCAAAAAAATATGAGGGGACCAACCACCATATCTTGAGTGCGCAGTTTTTTTTTGCTGACGGCAAACCCAAGGAAGAGGTGGCTGCCATTCCAGTCAAAGATCGAGCAGTGAAATTGATGGAGGTTGGGGAGGATGGGTCAGATTTAGCAGCAGCTGTTGGTCTTAGTTTATTGATGTTTATTGTAGAAGCAACCATCAGTATTCTGAATACCGGGAGTTGTTGGGTGTGCTCTTCCAAAGGACAAAAATGATGATCGTATGATGGCTGTTACGGCGATATGTTCCGTATCATGCGTAGTTTGAGAATCTTGTCCTGGTAATAACATGCAACCATTGCAACAACAGTTAGACTGTCTAAAACCCAGCAGCATCCCCCATATATTTTTTTCCAGCTCAAGGCTGACGGCTACAAGATGCAACGAGTCCAAATAGAAACCTGCACCCATTGGTAGTCTTCACAGCATGTGGTGATCCCAAGAACTTGTCATCGTAGGCCATCACCGTTCAATGCCCTTAGCAGTGGCGGAAAACGTTGGAAACTTCTTTTCAACCTTGTTCATTAGTGACCTCCACGTCCATGAGGTAGTCTGTTAGTGGTTACATGGCGCAAACGATGGAGCTGATGGGGCGCTTTTCTTCCATGCTTTCAAAAGGCTGCCTTTGGTTTACCCTGATCCAACTTGGTTGCCCGACATGTACCCATTGCGAATGAAAGTTGTGATCTCACCAGACGCTCCGGTTGGATATTCATCCGAAGACTTGAAGATTGATATGGGAGGATGGTTTTGTTTCCACCACAGACTGGCTCGGCATCATACATGGTTTGCTTGTTATAGCCTATTTTGCGGGTGACGAGGGCCTAGGGCTGATCATGCACCATCATGCACCATTCTATTTTTCCCGGTGTTGCTGGAACTGGAGTGAAAATTCTTTGTGATCAAACTGTAGTTTGTTTCCACTTTAAATTCTATTGTCATAGCCCTTGGCCTCAATTACAACAAAGGATGTCCAGACTAAAACATTCAATATTGCAGAAGTCCATGATTTGTATTTCCGGAAAGCACCACAAATCATCATCGCTCCCAATTTGTAAGAGGCAAAGATGGATTCGTGCTATCGGGAATGTCGAACCAGGCTGCGCCCACATTTTGGTGCTTGCTTGAACTACGAAAGCTTGTCAAGGAAAAAAAACATGTTTTATAGCAAGAAATAACATGTTTTTCTCCTTCATGTCATGCATCTATCATTAAAAAAGTAGATCCTTTCTGAACTATTTCTGGCTAGACTGCTGTGATTTATTGGTATCCCTCGAGCCTAAGGGGAGATCAACCACTCGAGTTCATGTGGCATCGCCGCCACAGGACTTTGGGTCTATGCCCTGGGTGAACAGCTGCCACCAATGGGGGCAGGACCTGGCAGTGACTACAACACAGGCACCTGGGCACAGCAGCAAACTCTGCTTGCAGGCACACCAAGCAGTGCAACAAGCTGCAGGTCATGTGTAATTTTTACCACAATAAACCGGCCTTAACCACCCGCTAATGAGCTAGTTAGCGGATTTGGTACAAGCTGGATATCCCATGTATGCTGATACTTGCTGGTTGTCAACGCCCATAGTCAACTTTGATTTGCTACTTGTTTTTGCACTTGGTTAGTTAATGATGGATCAACAGCAGCTAGTCAATAATTCATACCTAGTCCATGATGTTTTATGCCTGCACCGGATCTCCCCAGAACAATCCTCTCTAGTCACTAGTCATTGATGGCGTCAGGCGTCGACCGATGCTTTTATGATTTCCAAGAAGGCGCAGCTGCAGCAGACCACCATCGGAAGCGATGACAATCTTACATACCAACCAGCTCTGGAAGTAAATGATTCGTTGCCACTAGGGGTCCGTAGATTCCATGCCTGCCTTGTGCCAAAGGTACTGTATGAATGCTTGCTGAGCAAGTCCACAAGGAATTTAGTAGGACTTGGATGTGGACATTGAGATGACGTAGATGACTAGACAACTAGATCCCAAATGGGTACCCGAAAGAAAAAAGTAAAACCGGGATGGCTTTGGCGGCAACTTTTTTTGTTTGAGCGTTACATCAGTCAACGGTGATCAGAGTACCACGCAAGAGCAAAATCACCAGCAACAAAACACCAAGAGCAAAATCACCAGCAGCAAAAACACCAAGAGCAAAAACACCAGCAGCAAAAACACTAGCAAAAACACCAGCAACAAAACCACAAAGAGCAAAAGCACCAAGAGCAAAATCACTAGCAGCAAAAACACCAGCAGAAAAATTCACCAGCAACAAAAACACCAAGAGCAAAAACACCAGCAGCAAAATCACCAGCAGCAAAAACACCAGCAACAAAATCACAAAGAGCAAAAACAACAGCAACAAAGAGCAAAAACACAAGCAGCAAAATCACCATGAGCAAAAACACCAGCAACAAAATCACAAAGAGCAAAAGCACCAGCAGCAAAATCACCAAGAGCAAAATCACTAGCAGCAGAAACACCAGCAGCAAAATCACCAAGAGCAAAAACACCAAGAGTAAAAACACCAAGAGCAAAATCACCAGCAGCAAAAACGCCAGCAACAAAATCACCAAGAGCAAAATCACCAGCAGCAAAAACACCAAGAGCAGAAAAACACCAGCAGCAAAATCACCAGCAGCAAAAACACCAGCAGCAAAAACACCAGCAGCAAAAACATCAGCAGCAAAAACACCAAGGGCAAAATCACCAAGAGCAAAAACGCCAGCAGCAAAATCACCAAGAGCAAAATCACTAGCAGCAAAAACACCAGCAGAAAAATAACCAAGAGCAAAATCACCACCAGCAAAAACACCGGCAGCAAAAGTTCAGACGTTCAAAGTACCACGCTTGCCACACAAAGTCACGATTGAACAGCGCGCCGAGATCCCTTGATGTCCTATTTACATTGCGGAAAGAGATGCAACGAAAGCTTCGGGCGCTCAATGTACCACGCCTGCCACACAAAGTCACGATTGAACAGCGCGCCGAGATCCCTTGATGTCCTATTTACATTGTGGAAAGAGATTCAACGAAAGCTTCGGGCGCTCAAAGTACCACCCCTGCCACACAAAGTCACGATTGAACAGCGCGCCGAGATCCCTTGATGTCCCATTTACATTGCGGAAAGCGAGTCAGCGAAAGCTTCGGGCGCTCAAAGTACCACCCCTGCCACACAAAGTCACGATTGAACAGGCCGCCGAGATCCCGTGATGTCCTATTTACATTGCGGAAAGCGATTCAACGAAAGCTTCGGGCGCTCTTAAAGTACCACGCCTGCCACACAAAGTGACGATGGAACCACGCGCCAATCTTCTCCCAAAACCACACTTGCGGTGCCCAAGCCGAAAAATTGCGATTTTGAAACGTTTTTAAAAGGATTAAAAAAAAATACTTTACTTCGAGTGATCCCCACCATGTCATGTCATCACCACTTGTTGACTCCACTTTTGTCTGACATTCTCTCCAACATACCTTCTGACATTCTTTCTGCCAAATCTTCTGACATTCTCTCTGGCATACCTTTTGACATTCTTTCTGACATCCTTTCTGGCACATCTTCTGACGTTCTTTCTGACAACTTTCTACTCGGACATTCTTTCTGGCAAATCTTTTGACATTCTCTCTGACATATCTTCTGACATTCTTTCTGACATGTCTTCTGACATATTTTCTGCCAATTTCTCTGATCTTCTCTCTGACATATCTTCTGACATTCTCTCTGACATTCTCTCTGACATATCTTCTGACATTCTCTCTGACATATCTTCTGACATTCTTTCTGACATGTCTTCTGACATATCTTCTGACATTCTCTCTGACATTCTTTCCGGCATATCTTTTGACATTCCTTCTGACATGTCTTCTGACATTCTTTCTGACATGTCTTCTGACATATCTTCTGACATTCTCTTTGACATTCTTTCCGGCATATCTTTTGACATTCCTTCTGACATGTCTTCTGACATTCTTTCTGACATATCTTCTGACATTCTCTCTGACATTCTTTCTGGCATATCTTTTGGCATTCTTTTTGACAAATGTTCTGACAAATCTTCTGACATATCTTCGGACATTTCTTCTGACATTCTATCCTGACATTTCTTCTGACATTCTATCTGAAGAATTTCTGGCATATCTTTTGACGTTCTTCCTGACATCTCTTCTGACATTCTTTCTGGCATATCTTTTGACATTCTATCTGACATTCTTTCTGGCATATCTTTTGGCATTCTTTTTGACAAATGTTCTGACAAATCTTCTGACATATCTTCGGACATTTCTTCTGACATTCTATCCTGACATTTCTTCTGACATTCTATCTGAAGAATTTCTGGCATATCTTTTGACGTTCTTCCTGACATCTCTTCTGACATTCTTTCTGGCATATCTTTTGACATTCTATCTGACATTCTTTCTGGCATATCTTTTGACATTCTTTTTGACAAATATCCTGACATATCTTCTGACATTCTATCTGAAATTCTTTCTGACATCTCTTCTGACATTCTTTCTGACATATCTTTTGACATTCTTTCTGACATTCTTTCTGACATCTCTTCTGACATTCTTTCTGACATATCTTCTGACATTCTCTCTGACATTCTTTCTG
>VSDK01003326.1:16097-40182 GCA_009767595.1 Symbiodinium kawagutii | reverse complement strand
TGAGGTCCGGCAGCGACCACTGGGCGTGCATGGTCGTGGTTGAGGTCCGGCAGCGACCACTAGTCGCGCTTGGTCGTGGTTGAGGCCCGGCAGCGACCAGTAGGCATACATGATCGTGGTTGGCAGCGACCATTAGTCGTGCATGGTCGCGGTTGAGGTCCGGCGAGGAGGAGAGGTCAGCTCTGATAAAATCTAACAACCCTCACCTGATAGGTGGGGAACAAAGTCGCCAAACCCTCGAAAAACAAAGGTTTCAGAACAGGTTTCCACAACAGTTACATTGCGGAAAGCGATTCAGCGAAAGCTTCCTGTGCTCAAAGTACCACGCCCGCCACCCAAAGTCACGATTGAACAGCACGCCAAGATCATGTCCTATTTACATTGCGGAAAGCGATTCAGCGAAAGCTTCATGTGCTCAAAGTACCACGCCTGTCACACAAAGTGACGATCCAACACTTTTCCAAAGCCCGATTCCATCACAAAACACAATCTACAGCACCGCCCCAGCACGCGCCAGCACGCGAAAATCGACGTTTTACCACAGTTTCGCGTGATCGACGCGCACGATTCTACCAAAGGGTTGCGCGCGCCCACGCCAAAATCGACGTTTTAGTACAGTTTCGCGCGATCGGCACGCACGATTCCATGTAAAACACAAGGTTTCGCAAGCATTTTCCGGACCAGGGCGGCCCTAAAAAAACATTGTGCTTTACTTTCAAATGCAATGTAATGTAATGCAAGTCACGTCAAGTCAAGTGTAATATACTTTTGCAAATGTAATGTAATGTAATTCAAGTCATGTCAAGTCAAGTGTCATATAATGCAAGTCGCGTCAAGTCAAGCAAGTCAAGTAAGGCAAATCAAGCAAGTCAAGTCAAGTAAGTCTTCCAAGACTTACCAAGTCAAGTAAGCCAAGTTAGGTAAGTCAGGTCAAGTATGTCAAGTTAAGCAAGTCAAGTCAAGTAGGTCAAGTCAAGCAAGTCAAGCCAAGTTAGTCAAGGCAAGTCAAGGCGAATCAAATCAAGTCAAGTCATGTCAAGGCAACTCATGTCAAGCGAGTCAAGTCAAGCGAGTTAAGTCAAGCAAGTCAACTCAAGTAAAGTCAAGTCAAGGAAATGAAGTCTAGCAAATCCAGACAATTAAGCTAAGTAAAGTAAATCAACACATGCTAGATTTTGATATGTTAATATGTCATTGGCTCCTAGGAAACGCCCTTCGCCAAGTCTTTCGGGAAAAATTGTTGCCATCTTTCTTCTCATCAAATGCGTGCATGCGAATTGTGCAATGATTGCTGGATCTTTGAAGTGTCCCATGTCAATGAGCCGATTCTTGCTGGATGCTTTGAAGAATAAGGCCTCAAAAATCCCCAGGGTCCGAGCTTTGTTATCTCAACCCCGATGTGCAGGCTTTGGCGCTCAATGACAACGCTTTGGCACATGCTGAGGCCTAAGATCCATCGCAACAAATCCAATGAGCAGAACGGGCGAAACCACAGTTTTTGTTGTTTCTACTGCTGTTGTTGTTGGTGGTGTTGCCGTCTGCTGGTTCGTTGGCTGGTTAGCTGGCTGGCTGGTATTTTCTTGCCTTGATTGTTATATCTATTGTTGTCTCTTCCATTGTGTTGATTATTTTGATTGTTGGTTGGTGATTCCTATTTCTGTCCTCCTGTAGTTGTCGAGGGTGTCGAAGCTGCGTGGTTCGTATTCATAGGTGATTGCATTACCAGAATGTAGGAAAACATCAGTTATCAGTTGACAGGATATGATGTTGATGCTCCCAACAGACCCAACAATGATTTTTCTTCATCATCTTTGCTGCAGCGGAGTTTGCTACAAATGATCAGCTGCTGCATGGGAGTTTTCATTCTGAAGTGTCAGCCTGGTGCCAGTTACTTTTGCGCAGAATATATGATGTCACCTCACGCATTTTCATAACAGCCGTGATTCGCACGCATATGTCCAGGCGATGGTCTAGTAACTACGAATCATGATTCAACTCGTATTATCAAGTATCAACCTTCATCAACCTGTTGGTATGAGCCATTCCTGGTTTGTTGTTTGCTCTCAGTATTAGCCTTGAATATTGACTTTTGCTGACGATCACTCGCCAGTCGCTATGATTATGAGCAATGTTTAATCGTTGTATATCTTTATTCCGTATTCAGTCTTCACCACTACTAGTCAGAATATAAGATCCAACATAAATTGATTCTATTGATTCACCACCATGTATTGATTCTATTCATTGACCATACATGCAGTACTAGCCACCACTACACACATGTGCTAGTATCATATAGCCACACTAGTACCATATAGTCATTCACCGTGTATACATTTGCTGACGCCGCATTGCCTTCTGCCTGCTGCTCAGTTGGGTGATGCCCTGCGATCTGATGCGAATCAGGTGCTGCTACAGGTGGCCTGTGACGGGATCACTGGGTATGCGCTGGTGACAACCGGGGAAACATGTGGGAACGTACCCAACAAGAACTAGCTATAGCAGAGGTTACTAAACGGCAGATGCAGGGTCCACAGTGGTTTCTCACGAGTGAAATTGTGTGGTAGAATAGAAATCAACTGCAAAGCAAAAATATCATGTTAAATTGCGCACATTTCGATCTTTGGCAGAGTTGGACAACTCCATCATGGGGCTGGATGAGATTGGATCATGGACAAGATGGGTTTGACTGCTGGACGTTTATGGATTATAGGCTTAGGGGCAACTCAGCTTGACCATCTCTTGAACGGGAGTTGGCCATACTGCAACTGACCCAAAGCGCTAGAAGAATCGATATCATCCCACTTGTACCTAATTTGTTGATATTTGTTGTGTGTGTTCAGGGACTCTTGAGTATAATTGGTTAAGAATGGACATGATGAGATGGTAGTTGGTATCGATACTCTTGAGATCTCTTGATCCCGATCAATTCCCAGAACCCATCATGTTCGAAAATCTTCACTTGAAACTTATGCACCGCCCCAGCCAGATCGAAAGCGCTGACCCCTTGGACATCACCAGGTCACCCGCAACGAGGGCGTTGAGGAGTACACTCAGCCGTACATCATCCCCGCATGGGTGCGAGCCTGCCGCGCGTGCGCTGGCGCTTGCGGGTTGATCAGCACGTTGAGAACTACTATCGGATGGCTATCGTTCATGGCTGTGGAGAAGGCTAGTTTACAAATAGTGTTATGAACATGTGAATAGTAAATAGTACTTGATATATGCAGTAGAAATATGTTATATAGTAGTCCAAGTGCTGGTTATAGTGCTTGGTAGTGCTTAGTAGTGGTTAGGAGTGGCTAGTAAATGGCCAATGCTAATGCTGGCTATTTCTAGTCAAACCATGTTAAACAAATTCTCAATAGCTCCTTGAAACTGTTCAAACAAGTGTTTGACTATGGATTGAATACTCTAAATTACTTTCAAACAACAACGGGTGGTTCATCATCATTCAAGGTCTTGGAGTCACTTGGAACTTTTACACAATAGGACGTGGCAATGTAACTGTACTGATCATCCTGATTTGCAGGGTCCCTGCAATGAGCTTGGCTCTGCACCCCCACTTAGTAAGTGGTCACATTCACCAGGGGTAATAAGCATTCATTATAGGCTACCTTGTAGGTCCCGAACCCAGGTGCATATCCAAGTACCTTGTCCCTGGGCTGTTCATTCCCCTAGCTTCTACACTTTGGCAAGTCAGGAGAACTCGAAAATTGTTACCATCTCGTAGAGGAGTGGTCTATTTAAGTTCAAACCAAGGCTTTATAATCATATGGCGGTTTCCTATAATTGGGGTACCCAAAAATGGTTGGTTTGATGCTATAAATGGTTAATACACTGGATGAGTTGGGTGGTCCCCTGTTTTGAGAAAGCCCCATATTTCTAAGTGCTTTTCGATGATCAGTGTTTTTTCAACAAGTTGTGATGCTTGATTCTTGACTCCCTGGGTTGTGAAGACACGATTTTCTTGAGCATTCATACTATTGGTTTTTGATGTGTGGGATAATGCTGCCCACCCAAGTGATCCAAGTATGAGTCCCAAGGAACTCAAGCACTTTGTCAGAAGGGTTTGTCATTGGTTCGCTGTTTGTACCGCATAATATCCGCAAGCAAAATCCTGGTTGCACCATAGTATTGCAAAGATATTTTAACATAAAAAGTTTGGAGCCTGGTTGTTATCATTTTGAGCTGCGTATCTTGTAAATTTCAGTATCAGAATCACACCGCCAAGAAGTAATTCGCAATGGCTGGCTGGCCCTTTGGAGGGAGCTAAGGAGCTTGGGGTATCCCTATATCCCTTTAAAGGATGAGCTAAGAATCTAGCAGGTGTGTTCCAACCAAATGGTAGATAGGCTGTTGCTCGTTTCACTGGGTCACTCATGCATACCTCATGTGTTCACTTTCTCCCTTGTTGCCCTCGCCAATAGGGACCTTTGGACACGGTGCGCCATCGCGAAGTGGTGCTGCGCTGGTTGGCACGAAGGCACCGTAGGGCTGCGTGGACCGTGATCAGGAGGAAGATGTGTTTATGCTGGAGTAGATCGATAAATCTATTCATGATTTTTTCAGATTGTTTTATGATTTGTTCGAATAGATCGAAGTTCTCAGAATATCAACTTGGACCACGCCAAAGTGGCGGATGCAATGTGGTTTGCACAATTGTACAGACATGTATATAAAAACTTGAGATACATATATATATATACAGTAATTATGCTGCCTCCAGAGTCCCTGTACGTGTTCATGTCATTTCATATCTACATTTTGCTAGTATGCCATGCCCGCAAAGTCTGAAACATGATATGTACCGAGAATGTATAGATATATGCATTTATATATAACTGATTGTTGTTGTTGTTGTTGCTTATTGTTGGGAATTAACTAAACATTGCCGGTCACATATAGAGTTGTGCTTCTGTGTTACTGGAAGAACTTGAAATAGAATGGCTGGTCCAAAAGTTGTTGGCCACGTGATGCTACACGTATAATGCCCTACATCCACTAAATGGCTAGGCTGGTACCGGGTGATACCCAGCAGGGCAACACGACTTGGTTCATCATGTTTCTGGTACTACTTTTTTTTTGTCACACATGGGTCTCATCCACGATGTGTAAAAAACTACAGTTTTGAAAGAGTTGTTTTACATATCTCAGAAAAATCGTTGAGGGAGACACCTGGTAGTTGCTGGTTCCTGTTGGCCATGATTCCATATCATCAATTGTTACATCATACTACGCACAGGACCAACCAGTCTCAGTCAATAACAACCATCGGTTCATCGCTGTAATGCAACAGATCAATGATGATGAACGATAATTTCAAACTAGTCGCTTCATATGATTGCAATGCAAACATCACCAAATTATTGTGATGAATTCTGATTTAGGATTCATATTCGATCAGCAATTTCATCATGATCAATAATCAATCATATTCAATCAGCCATTTGATGGTTGACATTTTGCTGGTGCTCATCATGAGAAGCCGCCGCCAGAGGTGGAACATTGCTGGTTGGAAAAGTCCTGAAACTCAGTTCATGGTGACCACCTGACCACCTGGTGCCAGCATGGGGAGTTCACATGGTTACCAGGGCTATAGGCTGTTGACTCACAGCCATACAGATATATGAATATATACGACATGATATGAGTGAATACCACATATACCCCTTGCTGTGATATATTGTGATTCATAATATACTCAATATGAATATAATATATATATATATATCTTGTTATCTACATAGATAAAATATGCATGACACATGATGCATTTTACATGGACACATCGAATCATATCTATATTCACAGAGCAAAATACATGCAAAATTTGTGCTCCAAGGGACTCCGTAGAAAGTTTGAGACAACCCCATTCTGACTCGGTCAAGGGACCAGTGAAGGGATGATCACCGGATGTTGGAGGCTAAGAGCGCCGAGCGTCTCACCAAAGAAGGGTAGCCCCAAGTTCCCATCCCCGCAAAGTCATCCCCGCATGGGTGCGAGCCTGCCGCGCGTGCGCTGGCGCTTGCGTGTTGATCAGCACGTTGAGAACTACTATCGGATGGCTCTCGTTCATGGCTGTGGAGAAGGCTAGCACTATTGATATATACTGTTCTTTTTAGCAACTACCAGTGACTACCAGTGAACTATAGTCAGGTGGCTTCTAAAGCTATAGCAAGGGGGTACCACTCTGTAGCAGATGCTCCTTTGAGTCGTATCGAGGTGGCTGTTTGCCACCCCGGAGTCCTTCTAGATCTTTCATGTCGGAGCTTTGCCCTGAGTTGTCGCCCGCGCCTCAGCAAGTGGTAGGTTGAGTTCGGTTAAATCATGACGGTTACACGCTTCATGATCGAATCCTCATTGATGACATGGAATGGTGATTGATGATGATTAGATCATGATATAATTGATTGATATCTCTAACATATATATAGTATATATATATAGATATATTATAGACATAATATATATATATATATATATACACGCAATAATTGATTTTAAGCATTCATTATAGGCTACCTTGTAGGTCCCGAACCCAGGTGCATATCCAAGTACCTTGTCCCTGGGCTGTTCATTCCCCTAGCTTCTACACTTTGGCAAGTCAGGAGAACTCGAAAATTGTTACCATCTCGTAGAGGAGTGGTCTATTTAAGTTCAAACCAAGGCTTTATAATCATATGGCGGTTTCCTATAATTGGGGTACCCAAAAATGGTTGGTTTGATGCTATAAATGGTTAATACACTGGATGAGTTGGGTGGTCCCCTGTTTTGAGAAAGCCCCATATTTCTAAGTGCTTTTCGATGATCAGTGTTTTTTCAACAAGTTGTGATGCTTGATTCTTGACTCCCTGGGTTGTGAAGACACGATTTTCTTGAGCATTCATACTATTGGTTTTTGATGTGTGGGATAATGCTGCCCACCCAAGTGATCCAAGTATGAGTCCCAAGGAACTCAAGCACTTTGTCAGAAGGGTTTGTCATTGGTTCGCTGTTTGTACCGCATAATATCCGCAAGCAAAATCCTGGTTGCACCATAGTATTGCAAAGATATTTTAACATAAAAAGTTTGGAGCCTGGTTGTTATCATTTTGAGCTGCGTATCTTGTAAATTTCAGTATCAGAATCACACCGCCAAGAAGTAATTCGCAATGGCTGGCTGGCCCTTTGGAGGGAGCTAAGGAGCTTGGGGTATCCCTATATCCCTTTAAAGGATGAGCTAAGAATCTAGCAGGTGTGTTCCAACCAAATGGTAGATAGGCTGTTGCTCGTTTCACTGGGTCACTCATGCATACCTCATGTGTTCACTTTCTCCCTTGTTGCCCTCGCCAATAGGGACCTTTGGACACGGTGCGCCATCGCGAAGTGGTGCTGCGCTGGTTGGCACGAAGGCACCGTAGGGCTGCGTGGACCGTGATCAGGAGGAAGATGTGTTTATGCTGGAGTAGATCGATAAATCTATTCATGATTTTTTCAGATTGTTTTATGATTTGTTCGAATAGATCGAAGTTCTCAGAATATCAACTTGGACCACGCCAAAGTGGCGGATGCAATGTGGTTTGCACAATTGTACAGACATGTATATAAAAACTTGAGATACATATATATATATACAGTAATTATGCTGCCTCCAGAGTCCCTGTACGTGTTCATGTCATTTCATATCTACATTTTGCTAGTATGCCATGCCCGCAAAGTCTGAAACATGATATGTACCGAGAATGTATAGATATATGCATTTATATATAACTGATTGTTGTTGTTGTTGTTGCTTATTGTTGGGAATTAACTAAACATTGCCGGTCACATATAGAGTTGTGCTTCTGTGTTACTGGAAGAACTTGAAATAGAATGGCTGGTCCAAAAGTTGTTGGCCACGTGATTCTACACGTATAATGCCCTACATCCACTAAATGGCTAGGCTGGTACCGGGTGATACCCAGCAGGGCAACACGACTTGGTTCATCATGTTTCTGGTACTACTTTTTTTTTGTCACACATGGGTCTCATCCACGATGTGTAAAAAACTACAGTTTTGAAAGAGTTGTTTTACATATCTCAGAAAAATCGTTGAGGGAGACACCTGGTAGTTGCTGGTTCCTGTTGGCCATGATTCCATATCATCAATTGTTACATCATACTACGCACAGGACCAACCAGTCTCAGTCAATAACAACCATCGGTTCATCGCTGTAATGCAACAGATCAATGATGATGAACGATAATTTCAAACTAGTCGCTTCATATGATTGCAATGCAAACATCACCAAATTATTGTGATGAATTCTGATTTAGGATTCATATTCGATCAGCAATTTCATCATGATCAATAATCAATCATATTCAATCAGCCATTTGATGGTTGCCATTTTGGCGGTGCTCATCATGAGAAGCCGCCGCCAGAGGTGGAACATTGCTGGTTGGAAAAGTCCTGAAACTCAGTTCATGGTGACCACCTGACCACCTGGTGCCAGCATGGGGAGTTCACATGGTTACCAGGGCTATAGGCTGTTGACTCACAGCCATACAGATATATGAATATATACGACATGATATGAGTGAATACCACATATACCCCTTGCTGTGATATATTGTGATTCATAATATACTCAATATGAATATAATATATATATATATATCTTGTTATCTACATAGATAAAATATGCATGACACATGATGCATTTTACATGGACACATCGAATCATATCTATATTCACAGAGCAAAATACATGCAAAATTTGTGCTCCAAGGGACTCCGTAGAAAGTTTGAGACAACCCCATTCTGACTCGGTCAAGGGACCAGTGAAGGGATGATCACCGGATGTTGGAGGCTAAGAGCGCCGAGCGTCTCACCAAAGAAGGGTAGCCCCAAGTTCCCATCCCCGCAAAGTTAGAAGTGCAAGTACAACCGTAGCAGTTCAGTGGCTTGTTCTTTTTAGAAACTACCAGTGACTACCAGTGAACTATAGTCAGGTGGCTTCTAAAGCTATAGCAAGGGGGTACCACTCTGTAGCAGATGCTCCTTTGAGTCGTATCGAGGTGGCTGTTTGCCACCCCGGAGTCCTTCTAGATCTTTCATGTCGGAGCTTTGCCCTGAGTTGTCGCCCGCGCCTCAGCAAGTGGTAGGTTGAGTTCGGTTAAATCATGACGGTTACACGCTTCATGATCGAATCCTCATTGATGACATGGAATGGTGATTGATGATGATTAGATCATGATATAATTGATTGATATCTCTAACATATATATAGTATATATATATAGATATATTATAGACATAATATATATATATATATATATACACGCAATAATTGATTTGCGATGATGAGTCGGCCATTCCGGCAGCTTCCTCAATGATTGTCCCGCGGCCGCGTTGCCCCTGGACGCCACAGCGGCTCGGGGCCAGGCCAAGTGACAGCTTCAGCGGGGGTCAAAAGCGGCCGCGGATGGCCGCGGATGGCGCTAAGCTGTGGTTGGGGCCGAACGCAAAGCTTCGGTGGTCTATAGTTAATAGGGGCTATAACCATAGGGAATAATCAGCACCATAGGGAATAGTCAGCACCAACAGTAATAGGCATATAATAGTTACGGGAATCATCGGGGATAATGAGCACCAAGAGTGGGGGATAGACCAACTATATGGTGGTTTCAAAAAAATGAGGGCAGTTTGGTGGAGAGAATAAGGAGGGCCCCCAAAGTTCTGGTTGGTTTATTCCTTGTAACTATAAATGGTTCATATTGGGTGAGTTGGGGGTACCCCTGTTTTGAGAAACATCCATTCGGCCACAGCATCTACCGGGCATCGAACATTCTTCTCCAAATTGTGTTGTTGGTTTCAATCTGTTTCAATTTCATTTTTTTGAGTTTGCCAGGCCGATTTTGAAATTGCCAGCGTTAGTCCACCAGCCTGTTGCCACAATGCCTAGACAGTCAACCTCCAGAGGGTTCAAAGAAGAGCCAAGATGTGTAGTGTAGTGTAATCATCACTTTTGATACTTTGATTTGATCCAGGAAAAGGTGTTTTTTGTGTATTGCGAAGCAAAGGGTTTAACCATACACCAAAACCCAGGTGACTGGAAATAGAACAATTTCAACGGCTGCATGCCATTTTGTTGAGCCGATTTTTTCAAAATCACGGAAATGGTCCATTTGGGAATGCGTATCAGCAACTAATGAGTAGGCCCCATCCGCAATGTCTTCAGGATGATGTTCATGTCCGAGTGTCTGATTTTCGCCAAAAAGGCGTCTCAAGGGCGAACGGGTCTTATTGTGGCCGCAGATGGCTGCTGCGATGGCAGTAGCGATGGAAGCTCCATCGGATGATCCTCCGACTATGGAGCAGCCCATGCAGCCCATGCCTCCGCCAATGCCGGAATTTGTGGAAATCTTTGAACAAATGCAGGCAGGATCCGTAGTGAATCTGGCCAAGCTCAGCTTTGTGGTTGGTGTCGCCCTGTTGAGATGGAAAAGACACAGGACACCACATTTATTGGTGTTTCTGCTCTTGTTCTAGGCCACATGTTAGTATCAAGCGGTTAATGTAGGTTTTGTGTGGCTTCATGATGGCGATTGGTTTCTGTGGCTTTTCATGTCCTAGGTGAGAAAGCAATTAATTACACATCAATACCAAGAACGATCACAAACCAATACCGAAGCAGTGTTGTCTAGATGCTCATTCCTTACGGACAACACAGTTGAAACATCATGAAGCATCTAGTCCCTGATGTACAGACAAATGCAACATCGCCTTCACTGCAAGCATAGCGATCAAGTAGGCAAAATTTGCTATTTAATTCGGTGTTGTTTTTAAGTTTTAATTTGCACACCTCATTAGTTTAATACGATCCAGCAGGGATGTTCCATTATATGCTGGCAATTGCTGCCACCTGTTTCTTTAGTTTCTAGTTGCATATATGGGTTGATTCTTCGATATTCTTCGGTTCGTTGTTCGCAGGCCCTTCATTTGAAGCTCTGGGAGGCGCACCACGCTATGCTGGGCGGCGAAGGGCCGGTGCCAAGGAGCTGTTCTTCCAGGCTTATCTCGGAGTCATCCATGGCAGCCATGAAAAATGTGGCCACTGAGCCTGGCGCAAAGGCAGCTTCAGAGACAGCGACGATGTTCCTCGGCACTGCTGGGTTATGGTTGAAAGGCCGGAAAGGCCTGGTAAGGCTACTCCCAGGCCATGATGGATAGGATGGTTTGCATTTCGTGTACACATGCTTGGTTCCCAGTATGAGTGTGTGAAGGTGTGTGACCATGAACAACTTTCACCCACTATTGTCCTATAGAATCGCAATGATTTTACCAGCCTGGGAGTGGTCCAACAAGTTGGGTGACGCCAGCATAGTTCTTACATGGATTTGAGTGTTAGGCCATGCGGTCGGAACCTGCTTTGTTTTGGTTCTCCTGTTGAAACCAACCCTTTTATACTCCTCGGTTGTGTGCATCCTGCAAATAACTCGATGTTTTGCTTTTTGGCAGTGCGCATGAAAAAACGAACCCAGTTGACGATGTTCACAAAGCGATCAGAGAAACCAGAGATCACCTCCGGAGGTGGAGTTTTCGTATCCATCCAAAAATAAAGAGAAAGTTCATAGACAGACATGTACGAATAAGGCCACTTCTTGGGAAGTACCAACTTGCCAGGTGTCATTTGCCATCCATAGTCAGCAAGGACGTAGTTCCAATCCCATTTAGGAAAACGGTTGGACACTTCAATCAGTTAGCTCATATTGACCCATGGCCATATTGCTATGTTTGTCGTGTTGCCGGAAATATATAGGAACAGATTCTTCATGGCCAGCAGGATCCAAGCTGATTGTCTTTGCCGATTCAGGTCACACAGATTGATGCAAAAGGCCATGCGCGTAAGTCGTAGCATTGGATTTGATGACGTAGAGACTTGGATGCAAAGGCTTGATTTTTCGATGCTTTCTTGACTCTCTACTGATAGTTATGTGCGGTTATGTTTCGATTCTGTGACCTACGACCTGTAGTAGCGGAACACGATGTAACGAAGAATAAGATGGCAACCATCTGAGAAATCGCAAAATCGGGATCTAAATTTTGCAGGCAAGAACCAAATGGGGCAAAATCAACAGCATTCTATTTAAATCTATTTAATAAGTATTGGAGTCACTGTTGAATTCCAGAAACAATTTCCGTGCAACCCACTTTGAAAGAGCCCTAAAGATTGAGCGCGTGGGGAGGTCGCCCATGATACCTCGACACCCTCAGAAACTCACAGCTTTTCTGGTTGTTTTCCATGAGATGCCTCAAACCCTCAGGAAGGTTTGTTGGCTGGGGCGACATCAATGGGAACATGGTGGGAACATGGGTCCATCCTTTAGTGCATTCTTTCGAGCATTTGCATTTCTGCAAATGAGGTAACTGGGATGGGTGAGGGTAACTGGGGTGATCATGGTTGGATACCTTGGCAGCATGGAGATGTATTATAGCAAACTGGTTGGACCAAGCTTCATGGGAAGCCGAATCGTGTGAACATGTGTAAACATGTGGCTATGGGTCAATATTAACCAGCCAAAATGGGGGATAACAACCAACCATTTTATAGGGAAAAGAATGGTTAATGAAAGGGGAACCAGGGGTACAGGGTTTTGACCCACAGCCATATATCAGCCACCGTATATCATGCAGGGTGAATTAGTGAATACGATCACCCACTGACTGGGAGTGGGGTTTGGCTCATGAATTTGCGGCGCTAAGTAGCTCTGATATCGAATGCAACTTGTTGGTCATTGTGCGCTTTTTTTTGACAATGAATCTGAAACATTTTTGCACACGTTCATGCACTGTCAATGGTTGGTGGTTTTAGACATGTTTTATGTTCCCTAATTATTAACAAATGGTTGGTTGACTCGTAATTTTCATAGTGGTTGAAACTACCAACCAGATGATATCCCGTGGTTATCGCTTGCTACCATCCTTTGTTGCTGGTGGTTCTGACCAAGCATAGCATTATTTCCAGAACTTTACATGGTCGCATCACATCTCTGGTTCCTAGATTCACAGGTCGTGGGGCTGCCAAGACGGCAATAGTTTTGATGGAGAATGATTTGCAACCATGAAAGTGTGAGATTTTTAGGGGAAATGAACCTACAAGGTTGACGGCTTGTTTCAGACAGGTCCAGCTGAGCCATTCGAGTATTGTAACTCTTTCATTCTTTGCCCAGATTTGTCATGTACAATTTTGGGCCAAAGCACTTTTGCTGAATGGAATGAAGTTTGCTAATCAGCGCCCCTGGCCTGTAGTTTTGTCAGATGAAGCAGCATCTCCCATGGAAACGCATGTGGCTTTGATGCCAAAATGGGTTTGTATCTTGGTCATTTTGCGGTTCATGAATTGCTCAGCACGAACCATTCTTGCGGATGATTGTTCTTTAACTTGATTTCATTCAACACGGTTCAAGATCAGCTGGTGTGGTTTCAACACTGCTCAATTGCAAGCTGACAGTGAGGCTGCAACTCAGGGTGCAACTTGGGACATAAATATTGTGGCAAATGGTTTCTGAATGATGTGTGAAACAATATTTTTTGCATCACTGTATATGAGTTTTTCAGTTAAGTGTTTGAGGTTTGTATGTTGGTTTGTGACATGTTGAAGATATTGACATCAGCTGGTGTCACCGGGCGATATCAATTGCGGTGCAACAAGCATGATGATGCCCAGGGGCGGCAATCGTGAGTGATCTATTCGGCTTGAAAAGCAGCCAAAAAAGATCCGATAGTTCACATCCCAACAGCTTGTATATTATCTTCATTTTTGTTGGCCGCCTAAAATACCACATTTTGACAACCAAGTCCTTGTTGCCCAAGCTGTTCAACTAGTTGTTCTTCCAAGTTGACTATCCTTGGCTTTGTTTCTTCCAAGTGGTTTCAACTATCCATTAAGTTATAATGAAATAATCATGAAAAAGTTGTAGAATTTCCATCTTGACGCTTGGTTTCTTCCAAGTTCAAAGCCCGTTACGTTCGCGGCGTGCTCGACGCTGTTCAAAGCCTGCTGTTTTCCACCAGGACTCGGTGGACGGCCTATGTTTGCGCCCAGCCCCTTGGCAAGTTCTCGGCTGGGGATTCGTATCGTGCTACAGTGGTAGGGTCATGGATTAACGTTCAAGCAGGATTAATAATCCATGATCAATTATGGAGACGATCATGGATTAGCGTTCAGGGCTTTGTTTTTAGCGTTCAGGCCTTTGTTTTTACACATCTTTAGTCGCCATCTGTACCATCCCAACATTATTCAAAGGGTAAACCGCATCAAATTAGACAACCAAGTTCTGAGACAATGCCGGTGTTGTCAGCGTGTCATTGCAGGACAGTTTGCGCTGACATGTGCGTGGATGCCCCTCGATCTCATCATGGTTGGTACAGCCGAAAGCCAAAGTGTTTTCATCAAATTTGCGGTCCCCAATGGGGGTTAACAATTTTGCTGCTCTGTCCAAGGGAAGTCAACAAAACATTGTGGTCAGGAGACCTGAGGTGTAAAAGCAACTTATTTCATGCAGGTATATCATTTAGTTCAGTGTAATTCTTTGGGAAGCAAAGAAGCTGGTGTGGGGCAATACCGCAACATCACCAAACAACACCGCCTACCACCACCACCACCACCACCACCACCACCACCACCAGCACCACCACCACCAGAACCACCACCACCACCAGAACCACCACCACCACCACCACCACCACTGCCAAATACACCGCTACATCCGTACAACAAACAACACCATTAATTACAGCACTGCCACATTATTACTACGCCTACGCATATTACTTTACCACCAAAACACTAAGTAAGAAAACGCCGCCAAATCACCATTCCCCAGGCTCGCATTTCTATGCTGATTTTCCCACAAATTTGACTGGCGTTCATGCTTTCCCCTGAGAGCGCATAACGCCAGATGCATTCGGGTGCGTGGCTTCTATATCAGGTTTTTGAACTTGAAACTCAAGAGATCTCAAGAGGGTAGTGTTGTGTTTGGGTTTGCAGCCAAGTCCCCAGGAATGCGACGTGACGGATGAGAGACTCAAGGAACTCAAACGCATGCAGCGTCGGGTATCCACCGCAAGTGGGTCCACGAATGCGCGAATCAAGAAGACAAGGCCGCTCCAGAGCCGAATCCGATGCAGGTGGCCAAGTCTGACCCCAGTTGTGTTTGCCGGTCTTGCAAGCCTTGTGCAAGCCATGAGTATGAAAGCCGTTGTTTTAAGAAATCAGGTTTAGGATGTTGTAAGATGTTGTAAGTATATAAGCGGTATTGGTTTTGAGGGCCGTGCCCAACCACCGAGAAAATAATTGTCTAAAGACGAAAGCGCCAAACTGCTCTGGAATTTTCAGCTATAACATCCATTTGTTTTCTAGGATCGATTTGCCAGCTAGATTTCTGGTGAGGTCAGATATTTTTTGAATGATGTGAGAAAGACATTGCGGGAAGTGGAAGATGTCTATCTACCTCGATATCCAACGAAATTGTTAAGCAGTTGATTGGATTTATGGGGTTCAAATTGGCTCAAGGGATATTGGGCCATCCATAGGGCAGAGGGACCAGCCAGGTCAAAATTCCCGATAGTAGCTGCTATTTTCTAGCAAAATGATTTTGCTACATTTGCATACATTTGCCACTCCTCGACATTTCTGACGCCCGCCCACTTCAGCCACTGGTTCCTTCGCCTGCAGGCAGTACTTGCTCAATGACTGCAAGGAGGGCATGCAACGTGCATGGTACGTGCTGAGTCCAGATTCCAGGTGGGCATTGGCCAAAAAGCATCAGAGCAGCTGATTGTCACTGATTGTGTCAGCTCCAAAAATTGCCGCTTTGTTTTATGTTTTGGGGTATAGTAATGTAGGAATGATGAAGAAACCCATTTGTGACATTTTGATATATTTTTTGCTACCTGGCCAGGGCCTATAAATATTTTTTTTTGATGCATTCCAGGACGCCTTCCAGTAAAATCAACCAAATACCTGTTCTGACGTCTGATGAGGCTGAGGATGGGTTGGGACGTGCTGGTGATGATCATGGTCTTGCTGGAGATAGTTACTTCTCCGATATCTTTGTACCACTTGCCAGATGCAACCCGACAAGCTTTCAATATCCTTCTCTGGATCATGACCTTCTTCTGGACTTTGGATATTCCGCTCTCATTCTTCACAGCAGTTTACGTGAATGATACTTTGCGTTTCAGGCTAGCAGACATCAGGAGGGAATACTTCAGAACATGGCTCTTATTTGATGTCTTCATGCTCCTACCAGGCAGGGGTCAAACTGACGCACGTCAAACCAGGCCACCGTGGATATTATATGATATTATAGCATAGCCTTGGTTTTGATACTGAGCAATTAGTGTGTCATTTTATATGTCCGCTGCAGGAATCTCGAGATAAGTCCGCCTAAGGATGTTTCGGTTCTGAAAGCCGGATCCGGTTCAATGCCTCCAGTTTGCATCGAAGGGGTGATCAATCCTTGGTGAAGCACCTGCCATCAATTCTGAGGGGTTGAGCATCCAAAACCATTGTGGTCCTTTGGATGTCATTAGTTGGAATTTTCTCGAACTTGTTGACATTGTTCAGATGTCTTGGTGCTGGTCTTGGATATATCTGATGGTGCAACTGGAGTGTTGCGAGTGGTCCGTGCCCGTCGAATTCTTCGTTTGGGTCGCTTCTTCCAAATCTTGAGGACAGGGTGCGGCGTGGGCGTGGGCGTGGGCGTGAATGAAGGATGAAGCTGTCTCTGGAAAACAAAGGAGGAAGCTAGAAATCATTACCTCTTCTAATAGGTAAACCTGCCACAAGCAGTGGATTCTGCTGGATTTTCCATGATTTTCCATTTCCAGTTTGCCAGAGTACATTCAGGTGTGAGGAAAAATTCTGGTACAATCAACCGCCAGGTCTTCTCATGACTCAATTCAGCTGGAGAAGATCAGCACATTCAGCTGGTTGAAAGTTTCCAGCTTGAATCATGTCGAAATCAGCTTGATTTGGGATTTTCAATTTGATTAAGACTTTTGGGAACACAGTTTGGGATTTTCATGCTGGTTATTATGTTGTTTTGGGGCTACAATGGCTGGGATTTCAGCATGATGGGAAACCCTTTCAAGCAGCCTACTGTAATCAATGAAGTGGTTTTGTCAATTTTCACCCTGGAACTCAGTTTTCGTGAAACTTTGGACTAATTATGGCTGACCCTGCTAAACCAAACCAAGGTACGGAAGCTTAGTGCCTAAGGGGGCCAAGATCAACGGTGAAGCTATGAACGCATACTCACAGGGCTCTACAATTCAAACAAATGCCATTAAGTGCGGTTTGGTTTTGCATATTTTGGCATCAGTATGTTTTGGTTAATTTTCACTTGGATCTCTTTCATTGTTTGACGCTAGTATTATACAGTAGGCTCTAGAGAAACAAAAGTAAAGGCTTTATGTCTCACCATGTTTGACCTGTTATGGCTGGTAACAAGTATGTATACTCGCAACACCTTGTTTTCCATGCGGCCACGTTGCTGCAGCTTGCTTTCCAGCCATCAAGATCCATCAAGCGTCATCAACCTCACAAGTTCCATGCCGCAGCGGCTCCCAACAGCAGGATATGGAAGATTTTACGGAAGGTCGACTCGCTTCGCAGCAAGGACTTGACCTCCGCAACTGGGATTCAGCAAAAACGAATTGAATTTCACGGCCGCCCCAAGGATGGGAGATAGGACATGATTGTACCGATAAACAATGTTTTGTTTCATACATATTATATCATGTGCATACGTCATGTTTTTTGGTGAAGTTAGGGCTCGGGCTTGGGGAACCCAATTGCAATTCTGTGTTTGATACGTTTCATTGACAAACGCACGTGGGAGGCCATTCCTTAGCGACCCCCGGCTGCACCGTTCACTTTTCAGGTTGGGAGAGACGACTTGCGCAAGCTGATTCAGCCGGTGCCGCGGCGCTGGGTCAAGGCAAATTGAAAATGGTTGATATCGGATATATATAGATAAGTCATTTGGATGGGCAATAATTTCTCAAGTCATCGGGGCACCTCCAAATCGTTGAGCTGATTAGCCATTATTGTTTGAGAACTACTAGTACAAGCTAGTGAACATTGCTTCAATGATGGTGAATGAAAGTACGGAACTTAAATATACTTAAATGGTGGTTTCTCAGTCCTAGGGGTAGCCCCAAATCATCCAGTTTATTAACTATTCAACTATTTTTTGGTCCTTATTCTGAGAAACACCCCGGTGGTGAAACATGATTTGATCCGGGTGAATGATGGTTGGTACTTATATGTTTCCAAAAGATGTTCTATTTGGTTTTGAAATGGGGAGCCGTCGGTCTTACATGACATGGTTATCCTAGGCATCAGATGTCTTTTACATTGAGCGTTGCCCGTTTTCCAAGAGTTAGTCGGCATACATTTTACAGTTAAAAAGTGAACAATCAAAGTGAGAACCTATCTTTGGGTGGTACCGACTCTGCAAAAACACAGTGGAACGGAGTGTTGTTCATTACCTTGCGGCCTGCTTCTAAAATGGCATTAACTCCCAAGGAGTGTGTTTGTGACAGGAATCGTGGCCCAGGAAAAAAGGGGAGGGTCGGCCTTTTGGGCCACGCCTGATGGGCGCCGGTCAGGTGTTATACATTGGCTTGAGTTTGGCAGCAGCAGTGCACGTGTTGGGAAGTCTGTGGTTTGTTGCTGGTGACACCGAAGGTGGTTGGGTCATGGAGGAAGCGCTACATGAACTGCCAGTAAGCAGACAGTATACCCGATCGGTGGAACCTGGGCTGCTACGAACCAGACATTTGAGTCAGAATCGTTGAAGAAATGGATCTGAATAGATTGAACTAAAGTTCGCTCAGCAATACTTTTATGATTGGGTACTTCACGGTTTTCGTTTGGTTTGCTTGCAACTGCTGAGAGGTGTGATTCATTTTTGGCTTCCAGAGTAGTTTGTGAACCGCCGAAGGCTGGTACCGCAAGCGCCTTAAAAAATGTAGACGATGGCTTCAACGCGGGGGTAATCACCATTCCTTTGATTTATTTTGATTTCTTTGCAACTAAGGAATGGGCCATCTCAAATTTGCCTCCATCATCCTTGAAAAAGGTTGTTCAGCTCCAAACACCTCCTGAGCGATGGTTGGGCATTTGCGGCACTGCCGTGACTCTGCTTTGCGGTTCAATGTTTGTGAGTTTTGTGACCAACACAATGGCAGATATTGCCAAGCGTCGATTGAGAACCAGAGAAATACTTGGGTCAGTGCGCAAGTACTGCAGAACTCACGGCATTTCATCCGTGCACTCTATGCAGATCCGATCCTTTGTAGAAAGAGAGCATCGAAGAAATCAGTTGCAAAGCCACGCCCAGCAACTCAAAAGCTTGCCGGATGGGACGCTCATTGCATACTTCAGTGCTGTTTCCGCATGTTTGTAGAGCTTGAACATCCCAACAGATGGAGTGTAGCCCGGTATAGCCTACAGCGAATTCAGTTGTGCTGTACGCGGTGAATGATTCTCTTACTTCCGCTCCATATGGTAATTAGGCATTTTGTTTTCCGTGCTGTTGGGATCAGAGTTGTTCTTGATCTTGTTGTTGGTAGTGGCTGTTTTTGTTGTTTATTGTGGTTTGGTTGTTTGTTGTTGTTTCTTGTTGTTTCTTGTTGTTGTTATATACTTGTTGTTGTTACTTGTTGTTGTTACTTGTTGTTGTTGTCGTCGTCGTCTTCGTCGTCGTGGTCGTCGTTGTCATTGTTGTTGTTGTTTGTTCTCGTTGTTTGTTGTTTGTTGGCTGTTAGTTGTTTGTAGTTGGTTGTTGTTGTTGTTGTTGTTGTTGTTGTTGTTGTTGTTGTTGTTGTTGTTGTTGTTGTTGTTTGTTGTTGTTTGTTGTTTGTTGTTGTTTGTTGTTGTTTGTTGTTGTTTTTTGTTGCTTGTTGATGTTTGTTGTTGTTTGTTCTTGTTTGTTGTTGTTTGTTGTTGTTTTTTGTTTGTTTCTTGTTGTTTGTTGTTATTGTTGTTACTTGTTGTTGTTGTTGTTGTCGTTGTTTGTTGTTTGTTGGCTGTTAGTTGTTTGTAGTTGGTTGTGGTTGTTGTTGTTGGTGTTGTTGTTGTTGTTGTTGTTGTTGTTGTTGTTGTTGTTCGTGGTGTTGTTGTTGTTGTTGTTGTTGGTTGTTTGTTGTTTGTTGTTGGTTGTTTGTTGTTTGTTGTTGGTTGTTTGTTGTTTGTTGTTTGTTGTTTGTTGCTTGGTGTTTGTTGTTTGTTGCTTGTTGTTGTTTGTTGTTGTTTGTTGTTGTTTGCTGTTGTTTGTTGTTGTTTGTTGTTGTTTTATTTTGTTCTTTGTTTATTGTTGGTTGGTTGGTTGGTTGGTTGGTTGGTTGGTTGGTTGGTTGGTTGGTTGGTTGGTTGGTTGGTTGGTTGGTTGGTTGGTTGGTTGGTTGGTTGGTTGGTTGGTTGGTTGGTTGGTTGGTTGGTTGGTTGGTTGGTTGGTTGGTTGGTTGGTTGGTTGGTTGGTTGGTTGGTTGGTTGGTTGGTTGGTTGTGCGAAACATACAGCACTTTTGCCCTGCGCGTTAGTACTTTAGAGTACTTTGTAGCTTCGCATGGTAGCGGAGCTCCCGATCTTGGGAGCTTGGGAACTTTGAGCCCAGAGAAGAGACCATGGCAGAAGAGAACACAGACTTTGCAGGAAAGCTTAGGTTGCCACTTCCAGAAAAGTACAATGGAGAGCCGACTTTGTGGGAAGAGTGGAGCTGGAACTTTAAGACCTATGTGAGCATGTTCGACAACAATGTGATGACTTTGATGGAGAACTCAGAGGGAAGAGACCAACCAGTAACTGATGCTGATCTTAGGATTACTTTGGACACTGGTGATTTAGACACTGCTGCGACCAAGCAAGCCGTCAACTTTTCCAGAAAGCTGCACTACTTGTTGGCAAACTTAACCACTGGTTCAGCAAGACTTATCGTAAGACAGAACGAAGGAGCCAATGGGTTTGAGACTTGGCGTAGACTTTCTGAGAAGTTCTCACTTCCTGATGCTACTAGACATGTGTCACTTTTGACTCAGTTGTTGGACTTTAAGTTCAATCCAGCCACTTTTGAACAAGACTTTAATGCATGGGAGACGGTCAAAACAAAGTATGAGACTCAATCTGGTTCAGTCCTGCCTGACAGCGTTTTGGTCGCAACTTTGCTGAACAAAACCAGCGGTGCACTTCAGCAGCACTTGCGCTTGAACGCACGCACTTTGACCACGTACACACAGATGCGCGCCACGATTGTTGAGTACTTTCGTTCTCGTCACATCCTCACTCACAATGGCCCAGCACCCATGGACATTGGAGCACTTAAAGGAAAAGGCAAAGGAGGAAAGAAAGGTCTAGGAAAACTTTCTCAGAACACAAGAGCAAAACTTTCACTGTTGAAGGGACTTAGGAAAGGAAAAGGAAAAGGAGGACACTGGAACTTTCACGCAAAGGCAAAAGGAAAGGCACAACAGAACTTTGGAAACAACTTTGGACAGAAAGGAAAAGGCAAGCAGTACTTAGGTTCAGCTTTGGCCTCAAGCTCGAGTACTTCGGTTCCGGGCAAAGGAAAAGGTAAGGGTAATGGTCAGCAACTTTGTTGGAATTGCTTGAAACCGGGACACTTTGCAGATCAATGTCCCCAGAAGAGAGTGAACTTGTTGTTGGAAGAACTTTCTGGTCCTTACTTAGGTTGGGATGCTGAGAGTTGGAATGATGACTTTGGTGATTGGACAGAAGGTGATGAGACTTACCACCTTGCGGCCGTAGATGACTTTGTTGATCAGGCCTTGCTAGCAGAACTTGATCCCACTTGGTGGGATGATGGAACTTGGGATGAGTCCACTTGGGACTTGTCAGCTGAGGCCAGTGCGCAATGGCCCCAGGAACTTTCGAACACTCCAGCTGGTTCCACTTTGGAGCCAAAACCCGATGCTCAGGTTGGAGCGGTGACTGCTGCTCCCCCTGGACTTGCCTTGGGATCCCGTGAGACTTTCCCCAAAGCCAAGGCTAAGGTGAAGCCTACTTCCACTTCGTTAGCTTCGGCCGTTGTAGGAGCTATGGTTTTCAGCCACTTTGGTCTGGGAAACACTTTGAAGTTTGATGACAGGGATTTCCCCGTTGCACCACTTCACACTTTCGATTTGGATACCCCCGAAGATTGGATCACTTTCAAGACTCTGGCTGACTACGACTTGAAGGTCAACACCACTTTCCATGACCCATACATGAATGAGCACTTGGTTTCCTCGATGACTGGTTCAGACACCTGGATACTTTTCGATTCAGGTGCAGCCGCCAGCTGCTGCCCTCGGGACTTTGCACCAGACTGGCCACTTTTGCCGTTGTCAGGGAAACCACCACCTTTGAAATCTATTTCTGGTCAACCTTTGAACGTTTATGGTCGAAAATTGGTTGAGTTTGAACTTGATGGTTTTTCACTTTGGTTGCATTTTTATGTTTGTGATGTTCCTTACAGTGTTTTGTCAGTTTCTCGACTTTTGTTGCAGGGTTACAAGGTTGAACTTGGAAGAGAACTTTCAACCATGACATCACCACTTGGACAGTGCATGACTGTGACTCGTCAGGGTTCACTTTTGTTCATTTGTCCAACTTTGAAGCAGTTTGACCCCGAGATTTTTGCTGGCATGTGTGAACACTTTCACTCATACTATGCACCAGGTGGTAAAGATGATATAGTGGTTGCACCACTCCCTGGAACTTTCAAGAAGCCGATACTTTACCACACTGACAAATGGGAACTTCGTGGAGACACTTTGGTGAGGCACCACAAGAGAGCTAGGAAGACTTTCTTTTCACCACATGGTACCAGCGATCGACCACTTTCACTTGACAAGTTGGCTGATGAAAGGGAAACTTTCTTAGAATATGATGATGGTACCACTGAGCACGTTGTTGAAAACTGGAGAACTTTGGCTGATCCTTGTCGAAAGACTTCGAAGTACTTCAGAGGAAAAACCGTGTTCAAACTTGTCTCCAACCCAACTGGTTTTAGACTTAGTGGTAAACAGTCTACTTTTCCTGTCAAGGTTGAACCCAAGAAGGTTGAAGAGACTTTGAATCCACAGGTCACTTTGCCATCCAAGCCGGCCAAATCCAGTAAACCGGTGGGAGATGACTTTGCCACTGAAGATGTTCAGAGAAACTTTCGCCGTTTACTTTTGGAAGCTGCTGGTGACAAGGATGACGAAGCTTCAGCACTTGAAGCTCATAAGAAGGCTGTTGCCCAACAACTTTCGGTTGATGACCCTACCACGGGTAAACCTTTCATCCATGACTTTTGGATTGAACTCCCAACTTACTGGGTTAGAATCCACAATGAGCTGAGGGACTTGACTTTTGTACCGGATGAAGACCAATCCCCTGAACTTGGTGATGAAAGGATTACCATCATGGTTCACCCCGAAACTTTTGAGGTGACTGTTCAAGAGCAAGAACTTTGGAGAACGAAGAGGTTGTATCAACTTTCGAAGACACCATTCAAAGGAGCAACTTTCTTCACCAAGGCTGAAGTTGAAATTGATGAGATTCCACCAGAAGGTGAACATGACTTTGCTGGACAAAGGCCCAAAGGATTACCAATCCCCAAGGGACCCACTGAGACTGAGGTACTTGAACACAACTTGACACACTTGCCGTTCAGGAGCTGGTGTCCACTTTGTGTTCAGAGTAAGTCCAAACAAAACCACAGTCAGAAACTTTCCTCGAAACAGCCTGTGATCCAAATGGACTTTTCGTTCATCAAGGACAAGGAAGGTCTAGAGGTTACTTGTCTCAATGCTGTGGACGTACTTTCAGGTTTAGGACTTTCGGTAGTGATTCCTACGAAAGGTCGTTCAGTGTACTCTTCCTGTGAACTTCGGAGGTTTGTACTTGAGACTGGACGAACTTTTGGGATTCTTCAATGTGATCCGGAGGCTTCACTTGTTGCACTTGCAGAGTCAGTCACAGGTGAGGTAGGTGGACTTTCACTTAGGAAAAGCCCCAAAGGTTGGAAGCAGGCCCAAGGTGCTGTAGGTAACTTGCAGGCC
>VSDK01003326.1:0-11967 GCA_009767595.1 Symbiodinium kawagutii | reverse complement strand
TGGTTGGTTGGTTGGTTGGTTGGTTGGTTGGTTGGTTGGTTGGTTGGTTGGTTGGTTGGTTGGTTGGTTGGTTGGTTGGTTGGTTGGTTGGTTGGTTGGTTGGTTGGTTGGTTGGTTGGTTGGTTGGTTGGTTGGTTGGTTGGTTGGTTGGTTGGTTGGTTGGTTGGTTGGTTGTGCGACATATATAGCACTTTTGCCCACTTTGCGCACTCCGTGCTAAGTTTACCTTCTGGCCAAATACTTTGGCTCAAGATGCGTGAGTGAAAAGAGTCCTGAGTATTTTACTTCGGTGTACTTGGGGACTTGTGCTGGTGCTACTTTAGAGTAGTCAGATCTTCGCATGGTAGCGGAGCTCCCGACTCCAGGGAGCTTTGGAACTTTGAAGTGAACATGGCAGAAGACTTTGCAGGAAGGTTGAAACTCCCACTTCCAGAGAAGTACAATGGAGAGCCAACTTTGTGGGAAGAATGGAGTTGGAATTTTAGAACCTATGTGAGTATGTTTGACCCAACAGTGCATACTTTTGATGGAGAACGTAGAAGGCCGAGAGCAGCCTCTTTCGGATGCTGATCCTAGCTAGGATCACTTTGGACACGGGAGACTTGGATGTTCAAGCCACGAACCAAGCCATCACTTTCTCAAGAAAATTGCACTACTTGTTGGCAAACCTGACCACTGGTTCAGCTAGGTTGATCGTAAGACAAAATGATGGAGCCAATGGGTTTAAAACTTGGCGTAGGCTTTGTGAGAAGTTTGCGCTTCCTGATGCAACACGTCATGTATCTTTGTTGACTCAACTTTTGGATTTCAAATTCAACCCTGCTACGTTTGAGCAAGACTTTAATACGTGGGAGACCGTCAAGCCCAAATACGAGAACCAATCTGGTACAGTCCTACCCGATAGTGTTTTGGTTGCCGCTTTGCTGAACAAGACAAGCGGCGCGTTGCAGCAGCACTTGCGTTTGAATGCGCGCACTTTGACGACATACACACAGATGCGTGCCACGATCGTTGAGTACTTTCGTTCTCGTCACATCCTGACTTCCAATGGCCCTGCACCCATGGACATAGGAGCGCTTAGGAAAGGCAAATGTAAACAGAAAGGAAAACTTTCAGACAGCACGCAGAAGAAGTTGACTTTGTTGAAAGGACTGAGGAAAGGCAAAGGAAAAGGAAAAGGAGCACACTGGAACTTTCACGCACAAGCAAAAGGTAAAGGAAAGAATTTTGGAGGAAAAGGAGAAGGTATTTCGGTTCCTAGTCAGAACTTTGGTTCAGGTGCACGCTCGAGGACTTTGGTTGCGAGCAAGGGAAAGGGCAAAGGGCCCAAATGTTGGCACTGTGGCCACTTTGGTCACGTGCAGGACAACTGCCCACGTGCACGGTTGAGTGCACTTTTGGAAGACTTTTCTGACCCTTACTTAGGTTGGGGTGAAGAAGAAGTGTCGGATGATGAGAGCTTTGAAAGTTACTTTGTTGATGATCAGTACGTCAGTGCTGTTGATGACCTGGTGGACCAGGCGCTTTGGGCTGAGATGGACTCGTACTTAGGTTGGGGGCAGGACTTTCCTGCTTCTGCCACTTTGGCACTCGAGGTGCCAGGATCTGGATCTACTTTGAATCGGAATCGCGAGGCCAACGTTTCTGCAGTCACCACTGCACCCCCGGGACTTTCACCCACTTTGGCTCAGGTGACACCCAAGGCTAAGTCTAGGTCTAGTGGTTCGACTTTTGCTTCGGCTTTTGTCAGTGCTATGGTCCTTAGTAACTTTGCTTTGGGAAACGCCCTCAAGCTCGATGGTGGAAAGTTTCCAAAGGAACAATTCCCCATGGGAGCTGTCAACAACTTCGACTTTGATACACCCGATGATATGATGGATGGGTCACTTTCAAGACGATGATGGATTATGGTTTGAGTTCAAACACCACCTACTTTGACCCATACATGGATGAACAGTTGGTTGCTTGGATGGTTGGTTCAAGTACCTGGATACTTTTTGATTCAGGTGCCGCTGCCAATTGCTGTCCACGGGATTTTGCTGCAGACTGGCCATTTTTACCATTGTCAGGCAAACCACCACCTTTGAAGTCAATTTCTGGTCAACCTTTGAATGCTTATGGAAGAAAACTTGTTGAGTCTGAACTTGATGGTATTTCACTTTGGTTGCATTTTTATGTTTGTGATGTTCCTTACAGTGTTCTGTCTGTTTCTCGACTTTTGTTGCAAGGCTACAAGGTTGAACTAGGTAGAGACTTTTCCATTCATCGACATGGATCACTTTTGTTCATTTGCCCAACCATGAAGGACTTTGGACTTTGATCCCAATCAGTTTGGACAAGTTTGTGATTACTTTCACTCACACTTTGCTCCAAGTGGTAAGGATGACATCAGGATTGCGCCGCTTCCTGGGAACTTTAAGAAACCAATACTTTACCACATTGATAAATGGGAGCTTAAGGGTGACACTTTGATAAGGCATCACAAGCGACCAAGGAAGACCTACTTTTCACCAACTGGTACGAGTGATAGGCCTGTTGAATTTTCTGATTTGGCTGACAAGAGAGAAACTTTCTTTGAGTACGATGATGGTACCAGAGAACATGTTGTTGACACTTGGCGCACTTTGAATGATCCCTGTCAGAAAACCAAACGGTACTTTAGAGGGAGAACTGTTTTTCATCTTCAGTCGAAACCATCAGGAACCAGACTTTCAGGGAAGCGGTCAACTTTGCCGACTTTTGAACCTCAGGAGCCCAAGAAAGTTGAAGAGACTTTGAAGCCACAAGTCACTTTGCCATCCAAATCCAGTAAGCCGGTGGGAGATGACTTTGCCACTGAAGATGTTCAAAGGAACTTTCGACGTTTACTTTTGGAAGCTGCTGGTGATATGGATGATGAAGCTTCAGCGCTTGAAGCTCACAAGCAGGCGGCCACCCGACAACTTTCGGTCAATGACCCCTCAACGAATGGACCTTTCATCCATGACTTTTGGATTGAGCTTCCAACTTACTGGGTCAGGATCCACAATGAACTACGGGACTTGACTTTTGTACCTGATGAAGATCAATCCCCTGAACTTGGTGATGAAAGGTTTACCATCATGGTTCACCCCGAAACTTTTGAAGTGACGGTTCAAGAACAAGGACTTTGGAGAACGAAGAGGTTGTATCAACTTTCTAAGACACCATTCAAAGGAGCCACTTTCTTCACCAAAGTAGAGATGGATTTGCAAGAAGTTCCACCAGAGCCAGAACATGACTTTGCTGGTCAACGGCCAAAAGGGTTACCAATCCCAAAGGGTCCTACTGAAATCGAACGTTTGGAACACAATTTGACACACTTGCCTTTTCGAAGCTGGTGTCCACTTTGTGTTCTCCAAGTCGAAACAGAACCACAGTCAGAAATTTTCCTCTCGTCAACCTGTGATTCAGATGGACTTTTCTTTCATGAAGGACAAAGAAGGACTTGAGGTGACTTGTTTGAACGCTGTTGATGTACTTTCTGGACTTGGACTTTCAGTAGTGATTCCAACCAAGGGTCGTTCAGTGTACTCGTCTTCTGAACTTAGGAGGTTTGTACTTGAGACTGGACGGACTTTTTGGGATTTTGCAATGTGACCAAGAGCCATCGCTTGTGGCAATCGCTGAGACTGTCACTGGTGAAGTTGGTGGACTTTAACTCAGAAAAACCCCAAAGGGTTGGAAACAAGCTCAGGGTGCCGTGGGAAACCTTCAGGCCACTTTGTATGGACAAGTACGTACTTTGAAACTTGACCTGGAGCAAAGATTTGGTATCACTTTGTCAGTGACTTCTCCACCCTATGCTTGGCTACTTCGTCATGCACAGTGGTTGATGAATCGGTACCTTCAGAAAGCTGATGGACTTCCAGCCTATGAAAAGCGATGGGGTCGAAAATATGTTAGTTCTTCGTGCAACTTTGGTGAAGTTGTTCAGTTCAGGAAACCCAATGTTCCCAAAGCTGAACCCTCTTTCACTTTGGGCATTTGGCTTGGACGCTGCACTGAATCAGATGTTCGCTTTGTTGCTGACTCTTCTGGTGTCTTCAAAACACGTTCAGTTCGACGACTTGTTCCTGACAAATAGGTGGATCAACAACTTTTACTTTCTGTTCAGGCAACGCCTTGGGATCCACATGGAACAAAACGTGAAACTGACCAGTTCATCTTTCCAGGTGACTTCGCGGCGCCACCACCTCCTCAGTCGGAGGGAGCGACTTTGAACCAAGATCCAACTTTGAATCAGCCAACAACAGAAACGCCTACTCAGGAACAGACCACTTTGGTCAGTCAGGAGCCTCCTTCACCGAGGTCACCAGCAGTTAGGAGAACTTTGGAAACAACGGTGGATGATGAACCACTTCCAAACAGGCAAAGATTGAACGATGAGGTTGAAGTTGAAACCAAGAGAACTTTGGAGACTGAGGTTGCTTCATCGTCTAAGGTTCAACGAATTTCCTCTATCGTAACACCGGACTTTGCTGATGTTCCGATTCCCATCTTTGATTATCGAATTTCTGCGTTTACCACCCCGAAGACGACTTTATTGGAAGTTCCTGTTTCAGTCAACGAGGATGAACAAGAACTTGTCATCATGAAGTCTTTTGAGAACCCTGAACTTTGTATGAAACTGAGTTTCCTAGGGATTTAGGGATTGCTGGGACGCAAAAGGAGGTGAAATCAATGATGGACTTTGACGTTTTTGAAGAAGTAGAGAATGAGACTTTGACCGATGATCAACTGAAGTCTGCAATTGCAACACGATGGGTGAAGGTAAGAAAGCATGATGGTTCAGTCAGATGTAGACTTGTAGTTCGTGGTTGTGATCAACATGTGGCTGACACTGACGATACTTTTGCTAGTACCCCTTCACTTACTACTTTGAAGTTGCTGTTGACATTGGCTATGACTTTCCAATGGTCCATCACGACTTTCGACATTTCGACGGTATTTTTACATGCCCTTGTCACAGGTGATGACATGTATGTCATTCCTCCTGTGGAGTTTTACCCACAAGGAGGTATATTTTGGAAACTAAGGAGAGCACTTTACGGTCTGAAGAACGCTCCTCGCTTGTGGCAGGATCACTTTGCCGGTGTAATGAAAGCAAACAACTTTGAACGCATGAAGAGCGATCCAAACTTGTATGTTCATCGTGAGAAGAAACTTTTTGTACTTTGTTACGTTGATGACCTCATGGTTTTCGGTAGCAATGAAGACATCAAGTTTCTTGTGGACACTTCGAGCAAAGACCTTTTAGTCAAGACCACTGGACAGCTGAATGAGTCAGGTGATGTTTGCGCTTTTCTTTGGTAGGCAGATCAGACGAACTTCGGATTCAATCCAACTTTTTATGAAACCCGAATATGTTGACAATATGCTTGAAGCAATGGACATGAAGAACTGCAAGCCAACAAATTTACCAGGCGGGACTTTCAAACTCAAAGAAACACCACAACCTTTGTCCACTGAACAACACAAACTTTACAGGAGAATTGTTGGTCAACTTTTGTGGTTGCGCAATGTTCGAAACGATATCGCGTACTCAATCAAGGAACTTTCTAGAGGACTTTCAGCCCCGAACGAAGAGCGCTTGGCTAGGATGAAACACTTGCTGAGGTACTTACAAGGTACAAAAGTCTTTGGGCAAACCTTGCGACCCACTTTGCAGCTTCACAAATCCCGTCACCACTTTGGATGTGAATGTGTTTGTGGATTCTGACTGGGCTGGTTGCGCGCGCACCCGTCTCAGCACAAGTGGCGTGTCATTTTACATCATGGCGCGTGCGTACTTTCGCACTCGCGCACACAAAGCACCGTCGCCTTGTCGTCCGGCGAAGCGGAACTTTATGCTATTGGGTCCGGGACTGCTGATGCCCTTTTCATAAGATCATTGATTTTGGAGACTACTTTGTTTTCAAAAGTGAACTTGACGGTCCACACGGATTCAACTGCGGGTAAGAGCATGGCAGGACGTCTTGGTACTTCTAGGAAGACCAAAGATGTTTCATTTCGGTACCTTTACATCCAGGAATTGGTTGCTTCTGGTTTGGTGAAACTTAAGAAGGTTTTGGGAACTTTGAAACTTTCCGATGTACTTACCAAGGATGTATCCAAAGATGTACTTTATCGACATTTACCCACTTTAGGTTTGTTTTCACCTTTTAGCAATTAGTTTTGGCCAAGTCGATGATGGCCCAACTTTAAAGGTTACCGGTTATCATTTTGTGTTGCGAACCCTGTTGCTGAGACTTTGGTCATTTTTGCCATAGTAGTAGTCCACTTTTCTTGAATCTGTGGCAGCACTTTTCGCCGAGTGAACCTTGAGAACTTTGACTTCAGAGAAGTGCACTTGTGAACTTTGCTCAAATCTCGCCCGGCGACTTCACTTTTCTTTTCTCCGGATCCGCGTACGCGGAAATCTGACGAACTTTTTTTTGGTCTTCGTGATTTTTTGCATGGAACATTTCTACATTCCGGAACCACTTGAATGTGGAAATCTGATGAACTTTGACTTCATGAATTCATTATGACACCGGATTGAGCGCAATTTTTCTCTGTGCCTGGCTCACTGTTGATCTTTCTTTGACTTTGGCTTCAACATGGTTGGCATCTACTTGTATTTTCCTCAACTTTATCATCTTCTTCGTCGACGTTTGGGACTTTATGCCAATCCCTATGTGATTGCCACTTTGATGCCTGAAACTCCGGAAGAGCAGAAGGAACTTTGGAACAAAGTGACCAAGAAGACTTTGGATCAGTACTACTTTGACATCAATCTCTCAGACAGTCAACTTTTCGAATTCCAAACGATCAACTGTGTGACTTTGACCAACATTGTGGAGTCAAGACGGTTGGCTGAACTTCGACTTTACATAGGTTTGGTTGCCAAAAAAGAACTTTGGGATATCCGTGAGAGGTACTTTGGTGTCAGTCCAGAAGGCCACGCACGTTTGGCTGAGACTGTTGCTGAAACGGATCCTACGCCATCTTGCTCTGTGATACTTTGCCAGTTCCACCTTTGAGGGCTCGACTTTGAAGCCATGGCCCAGGAGCAGACCTACTTTGGCAACGCGTGCGACAATCCACTTTTTAACAAATGGATGCGCGCAGAACACTTTGTTGATAGTGTGCTGCAAGGTCGCCAAGCGACGCCCCGACTTTACAAGGAATTTCCAGTGAGTCACTTTTCTTAGGTTTAGTATAGGAACGGGGCAGCTTCATGCGCCAGAGACTTTGGCCTATAGGAGCATGAGAGTGTTGAGGCCACAGCATGACACGTTGCCTCCTGGCTACTGCCGCACGACTTTTGGATTGCCTTGCCAGAAACTTTGGCAGTGCAACTTTTGCGCACTGGAAGACTTTGTCATCAAGATCTTCACTTTTGTTTGCGCTTTTGCAACTGAGTGTATGCCCACGTAGTGCCATTTTACTTTGCATTTATTCATATAGCCAGGTCCACAACAGGACAGGACTTTAGGTAGAGTCTGGGCATCAAAAGATCACGCTTTTGGCACTCAATTTACAACTGGCACTTTTGTCAAGACTTGTGGAGAGCAATAGTCTCCACAGTTGGAATCGCCAATTTGTAGATCATTTTATGGCACTCGGATCCACAGAACTTTCGGAGGTCACTTTGCCTCTGATATCTTTGGAGTTTTGTGGCATTGCGCAGTTATCCTGTAGTTTCGATTTTTTGGTGTTTCATTTGAATCAGCTGATCACGCTCAGCTACTTTGCGCACCAGCGCTTTCCAACACAGGTACCAACTTTGAATCGAGTTGGTCACCTTATCCTCAAAGAGGATATGCTGGCACAGCTGTCACAGTGGGACGGCTGGGTCCCCAGGCAGTTACTTTTACCGTTGCTCCGTGTTAGACTTTAAGGTAAGTACTTTGCACTTGAGATGTCGTAACACTTTTTGTTGTCTTTTCTTGTTTTTGTGTTTTGTTGTTCCTGCTTCAGAACTTTAGGACATCACTTTGCAAGTCATCCGGTGATTTTACACTTTGTCAGCCGAGCTTGTTCACATGATACTTGGGACTTTGCAAACCCCATGGTACAGACTCATGTTGAACTTTGCCGTACAACACTTTTCAGTGACATGTTGTTCATACTCCTTGCAACTTTGAATTTTGCATGGGACAGATGTATGAGCATTGGCCAAACTTTAATTTTAAGAATCATGGCGTGACACTTGTGAACACTTTGAGCTCACTTGTGGCGCCAATCCAACTTTTGAGGCCATGTCACATTTTACGTTTTCTGCAAGAGACTTGTGAATTCAGCTCGAAATCGAAAAGAACTTTGAGTCAGAGCTTTACTTTCCTGACATGGTTGTACCAGTAGTTTAACTTTAATTAGTTTGGTGTGGATAGAAAAGTTCCACTTTAAAACTGGAAACTTTCCATCCAAGGGGGCGTGCGAAATATATAGCGCTTTTGCCCACTTTGCGCACTCCGTGCTAACTTTATCTTCTGGCCAAATACTTTGGCTCAAGATGCGTGAGTGAAAAGAGTCCTGAGTATTTTACTTCGGTGTACTTGGGGACTTGTGCTGGTGCTACTTTAGAGTAGTCAGATCTTCGCAGGTTGGTTGGTTTGTTGGTTGGTTGGTTGGTTGGTTGGTCGGTTGGTCGGTTGGTCGGTTGGTTGGTTGGTTGGTTGTTGTTGTTGGCTGTTGGTTGTTTGTTGTTTGTTGTTTGTTGTTTGTTGTTGGTTGTTGGCTGTTGGTTGTTTGTTGTTTGTTGTTTGTTGTTTGTTGTTGGTTGTTGGCTGTTGGTTGTTTGTTGTTTGTTGTTTGTTGTTTGTTGTTGGTTGTTGGCTGTTGGTTGTTTGTTGTTTGTTGTTTGTTGTTTGTTGTTGGTTGTTGGCTGTTGGTTGTTTGTTGTTTGTTGTTTGTTGTTTGTTGTTGGTTGTTGGCTGTCGTTTGTTGTTGTTTCTCTGTTTGCTTGCTTGCTTGCTTGCTTGCTTGCTTGCGTGTTTTGTGATTTTTGTTTTTGTTTTTTTGATTGATTGCGTGGTTTTATGTCTGATTGTTTGATTGATTGGTTGATTGCTTGATTGACTGACTGATTGATTGATTGTCTGGCTGACTGACTGAATGATTGATTGTCTGGCTGACTAAGTGGTTGATGGAAGCTGGCGCCGCGCCTGGCAGCCTGCGTGTGAAAGCTGAATTGCGTTTTTTGTTTTTCTTGGGTGGGATAGGGCGGGGTGGGGCATGTTAACGTTCGCTTGCGCTGGCGTCATGAAGTGAATGCTAGTCGCGGATGGGGTGGGGGCATGTTGACCTTCGCTTGCACTTGTGTCGTGAAGTTGGTGCTACGTCACGGATGGGATGGGGTGTTTCACGTTCGCTCGCACTTGCGTCATGAATTGGAAGCTATGTCACGGATGGGGTGCGGTGGGGCATGGTGTTGGTGATGAGATGATGGTGATGCGATGATGATGATGATGATGATGATGATGGTGATGATGGTGATGATGATGATGGTGATGATGATGATGATGATGAGATGATGGTGATGCGATGATGATGATGATGATGATGGTGATGATGATGATGATGGTGATGATAATGACGATGATGATGATGATGCGATGGTGATGATGTTTAAGGTGATGATGCGATGATGATGATGATGATGATGATGATGATGATGATGTTGATGATGATGATGATGATGATGATTTGATCATGCCTGCAGCACACAGGCTGCTCGCAACGGCGTGACCTGATTGATGGTTGCGTTTGCTTGTTTTTTCTTTTGTTCTTTCTTTGTTTCTTCCTTGGTTGCCTTCCTACCTTCCTGCCTTCCTGCGTGTCTGCCTGCCTGTCTGCCTGTCTGCCTGTCTGCCTGTCTGCCTGTCTGTGATTTTGTATATATGTTAATAATAATCTTGTTGCATTGTTGTGGTTCTTTGTTTTGGCCTCTAGCCTCCCTGCAAATCTCTGCTTTCCCCCCTTCACCCTCGCCGTCAAACTTGGGTTAATTGAATAAGTAGGGAACTCATTTACATTTGTTAGCGGGGCCCAGGGCGTTTGACATCACGGTCCAGGGACTTTTGAATATTTTGAACCTGCTCGTATTTTGCGTATGCGTTGGCCGTTTCAGTGGGTTTTGGCAAGGCTATATTGATTGAGAAACCAACGAGTCAATGTGTCAAGAACCAGCAAAATTCCACGCTAGCGATGCTTGCGCTTTGGATCGCCGCTCACGACCAATGATCCCCAAAATCGGGGTGGATTCCATTTTAAGCATTTATCGCTTAGATTGGGGGTATTGGGGGCTATTCCGAGCGAGTCCTTTCATTTTTTCCGCTGAACCCACGATGACCGAAATGGACCTGCTGACCAGGATGGTGAAGGAATTGTACCACGAAGCGCATAGCCCGGTCCTACACCACCATGCTTTCTTCAAAGAAATTGGCGAAGGCAATGGCCCAATGGAAATGAATTTGTGCAATGTGGCAGTTTCGGATATACACGTTCTGGCGCGGGACATCATCTTCGATGTCTCCAGCAAGCCTAAGGGGATGTATTTTATGGCGCAGGGAGCGGCAGTTTACTTCGCTAACAAGAAAAAGACCGTTGATGAACCAAGCAGCAGCCAAGGTGCCCTGCAGCAACTTATTCAACAAATGTTTCCAGGATGGATTGTGGTTCCCCCACACAATCCTAAACAGAAACAGTATGAAACATGTATCTACAATTTTCTCGACCTGCCAGGTGAGGGTTGTTAGATTTTATCAACCACGACCGTCCGCGCCCAGTGGTCGCTGCCGGACCTCAACCTCAACCACCGTCACGCCCAGTGGTCGCTGCCGGACCTCAACCACGACCGTCCACGCCCAGTGGTCGCTGCCGGACCTCAATCCACGACCGTCCACGCCCAGCGGTCGCTGCCGGACCTCAACCAGCTATGCCAGGTAGAATGTCAGAAGCTATGCCAGATACTATGCCAAAAGCTTTGCCAGATAAAATGTCAAAAGCTATGCCAGATAGAATGCCAAAAGCGATGCCAGATAGAATGTCAGAAGTTCTGCCAGATAGAAGATGCCAGATACAATGTCCAAAGCTATGCCAGATAGAATGCCAAAAGCTATGCCAAATAGAAGGGCAGAAGCCATGCCAAATACAAGTTCAAAAGTGATGCCAGATACATTCAGTGACTTCATGCTGGAGTGAGGTGTGACAGAGTCAAGAGCATACAACGTGTCAGTAGCGTATCGCATCTCATGTTCATACCAGGTGACATTTCAAATGGAGGACGTGCAGTGTGAAATTGACAGGGAACAGTTGCAAAACCGTGTCGAAGTGATAGGGAACAGTTGCGCATAGTAAATGGCAGAAAACCATTTCTTTCCGGAGCCATTTGATTTTAGCAACGATAAAGTGCATTTGTTCGACATGAACCGTCGCTGTTGCCAATCGGGTTGCGCTCGCGCTGCCTTCGATGGTCATTGGCATTGCTGCAGAGAAAGCAATTTCCTCTTTTGCGTGGCATGCTGCGTACTGCTTACAGCGCGCACGGTTTGACCTTTGACGGAGGCGTGCTGGTTGATTTGCGGCGTGCTGGTGGGCTAGAGGATGCTGACTGGTGGCTGGCCATCTATGTCATGCTGACACGTGCCCGCAAACTGCAGAATCTCATCTTGCTGGGGTTCACGGAGCAAGTAGAAGACCTTTTACGCAGAGGACCTCCTGCCTACTTGCGAGAACTGACGGACAAGTTGGAAGCCAAAGCTGCTTCGACGCTTCAGCGGCTGCAGTCGTGGCCTCTCTATGATGCATTGCAAACATCCTGACACAGTGCTCTGGCGTGGTTGCGCAAACGTGTTTGAGAAACGGTGCGCTGACATGTTTATGTCTGGTTGACCAAGCCTGCCAAGAGATTTGTGTTGGCCTGTGCCACTGACATGTCAGGTCTTGTGAAGTAAAACTGGC
>VSDK01003309.1:373502-409967 GCA_009767595.1 Symbiodinium kawagutii | reverse complement strand
CATGTCTACATGAATAAAATTCACACGAACGTGTGAACTGTAAACCAGAAAAAAACCTGAAGGGGTGACACAACCAGAAAACAGACAACCAGGATCAGGCGGCAACATCAATCCCAACCGTTCGGGAGACAGGCAAATTAAAAACAGCAGAAAGTCGGAGAGTCCTGTGATTGTGACAAGTTGCCCAGCCCCTATCGTCCGACCTTTAAACTTGAAACTCAAGGGCCCATAGGTGCATCTCCTGCCGAGACCGCGCTGCATTCCGCAGGCCTGGCGACTTCAAAGCTCCCGTCAGCCGGTGCCAGTTCATCTTCTAGTGTGTTCAAAATTTGCGACATGGAAGCCAGCCGCTTTAGCACTCCGGACTTGGATGGCGCTTCAGCTGTTGCTTGGACGGTCCTCTGGATAGCTGCCACGTCTTGTTGCAATTGCACCAAGACCGTTCCACTCATGCCAGCCAGCCAGGCCCCGGGACCATTGGCACCTTCAGGGATGGCAAAGTCTTTCAACGCGCCTCGCAACGGCAGTGCACAAAATTCTTCAACTGGTTCAGTCTCACCACGGGTGTGGAGGCCGGGGTTGCTATCGGCTCAGTATCACTTACTGGTGTATGGTTAAACTTTTTTTTGCCATGCGGTGCCTCTTGCACGCGGAATGCAGGTCACCATGAGTCCCGTAAGGCGTGAAAAACAAGGGATCACTGATAGAAACTCAAGATGACAAAGGCCAGAACCAAGACCAAGCAAGAGAGAACCACAACCAGCAAAACAAACCAAAAACCACCAACCAGCCAAACAGACCAAACCAGACACGAGCCATAGTCATCAAGAGATCAAGCAATCCGTGAAAACTATCTGTGCAAAGGTGAAACAGGTGACAATCCGCACTCACGCATCTCAGTAGTCAAAGAGCCAGGCATCAGCATCTCTCTTCATCTTGATAAGTGCGCGAGCAACCATCCATTGGAAGAGATGAAAGTGTGCAACAGCCTGAAAGCAACCACCTGTAACAGCACTGGAGGAAATCAACCCTTGCAGCTTCGTACAAGAAGAAGACCAGCAAAGTGCAGCCAGAAGGAGTGCGGAAAGGAGCACAAAGACTCAGTCACCAAGAAGAAGATGAGCCAAATAAAAAAGGGAGAGAGGCCCCAGCCTCCCCCCACTGTAAAGAGCGAATCGATCGACCACGGCCAAGCTCCAGGAGAGCAAATAAAGAAATTCCTGCGTCGTTCCCCCAAGCGTTTGCCACGCGAATAGAGACACCGTCGCCTCCAACTGCGCTTGCTTCCAGCACAAACCCGTACCACAGAGTACAATGGACACTTTGAATGTCACGCATGAATGTCACGCAGGATAGGGCTCCACAACATGGCTAACACCCAAGTGCAATAAAAAGATCACCGACTCACCATCATCGACCGATTCAAGGTATGCAGTGCCGTCAAGCAGGCTGCCCCAGGAACAGCCAGCAATGGCGTGGCCAAGCAGACCGTGGTCAGGAGTACTTTGGAGAGGCGGTTGGGAGATCACAGAGCAGTCCTTACCAAAGCAGATGTCATCATGGGGCTGAGTGATGGCCTGTCACCAGTCGCTGAGTTCATTGCCTCTCTCTTCAAAGGAGTACACAAAATCGGTTTTGTCCGGCAGTTCACTGAATGGGAGTTATTTGCGGACCCTGAGTTCTGGTTCAAGAGTCTGATCATTGAATTGGCAGGGGCTGTTCAGGCACTTAGTACGACACCGGATGGGATGGTCATTGCTCCACACAAGAGAAATCAATCCACTATGCTTTCCTTTGTGATGTTGCATGATGTGCAATCCAAGGTTTCTAAGGGCAACTTGCCATTTCGCAACACAAAAATTTACTTCTCTGTTGCCTTTCTGGAAATTGTCCTCAAGAATCTTAAGCAACATCGCTTTCTGGGGTCGTGGCAGGATGCCGTGTACTCACGAAAGGGCATGGTGGTGAAGTCGCATGAGCATGGCGCGGACCATTTTGGAGTGCTGTCTTTGAGCAGGGTAAATCGGCTGTCCCTATGTCAGTGGTGGCACCAGATTCTCCTTAACGCGTGCTCTTGTCCGCACTGGGTTGCTGGCCAGCAAAGTTGTGGAGCTCCTCACGTGCCATCTTAACCCTACTAGCCTGCATATTGAGATGAGAGTGCCTACCATGGATCTGCTGGCCCCGGAGTTTGAAACTCCACCGTTTGATGATGATTGCGTTGACAACTATGTGCCGAGTAATTGGGACCCAATGTCAGTAAGCCCTGGCAAACTGATGTCCATTGGATCCAATATCGGGTCGGAAACGTCAATGGAAATCCTGGCAAGGTATGGTCACTATCTGTTCGAAGGGCTGAACTGTGAAGTGGCCCTGCAGAGCAATTTGGAACGGTTGTTCACGACCGATGGAACATTTTCCGATCCTTTGCACACTCTTGCGGCCTTTGACACACCTATGTGGACACCCTTGGACCAGGACAATCATGAGTACCACAAGCTGTGGTTTCCCTCCATCTCAAGGAAGAGCTGGAACCCTGTCCAAGAGGCTGGGCTACGCATCGGAACATTACGTGACAATCCTTTCATTGCTCGCCAGGTCACACTGCCTTGGGTGTGGACTGCCCGTCGTGGGGCAGCCAGTGGGCGCTCTTCTCCTGCATCCAGCAGCGCGCGGTCGAGTGGTCGATGAGCTGCCTGAGGGCAGCTTCCCGCAGCCATTTTCACCAAGCCGAAATGGCTATCCCAGGGCGGGGTGGGATGCAGGTTTGCTCACAGGAGTATTCCTAGCACGGCCGATGCCATGGCGTGGCTGAGTTTCCTCGTCTTTTTGGATGCATGATGCCTCCTGGACTCCTTTGGTGAGGATCTGTGAATGCGACACCCAGGCGAACGTCTTCTGGTTGCTGGTGGTTGCTACTTTGTACTTGCTGGGATACACCTCTTGGTGTTGCAGTCGGGAAGCGGTTGATCTTCGAAATACTCTTTGTGGAGTGGGGTACTAGCTGGATGTGAGTCTGTCGTTGCTTCTGGGCCTATCGGGACTGGGGCTTCCAGGTGACTTCTATGGTGCTCTGACTATAACTGGGAGAGAGAGAGAGCTGCCCCTTTGCGATTGACTGGCATCGACGGTGCCCGTGTGGTTTGAGCAGGGACTCTACACTGCATGACTGAGGAGTGCGGTGCCTTGACAAGCTGACTGCCCTTACTGATGTATGGTTAAACCAGCCATCAGCAAAGATGATCGAGAGGGGCCAGCTGCAGGCTACCAGGTTCAATTCTCCCGTGGCTGTGAAGAGCTTTTCGCCAAACCGGAGCTTCCGATCGGAAAGTCTGTTTGCAAGCAATGTGCTTGATTTCTTTCGGAGGCGTTTGTTGTTAGCAGACAGGAGGACTCCTGTCTGATGCATCCACACATTGCCAGCATCCATCAGCCGCCATTGCCTGCCATTGATCTCGAACTGCAACTCTTCAAATACAGCCGGGAGCGACGCAACGACATGACATTCTGCTGGTACTCCGGGAGCCCTTCTCGCTGGTGGTTGTGTCCAAGGATCAAAGGCAGCCAGGAGAGCCGACATCTATTCAACTTCCACCCAGAAGATAAAGATTTCCAGGTCTCCTTGTCGAAAGACAAAACACGGTTGAAGTGGTGGTGTAGCTGGTTCTGTCCAACGGGTCTCTTTCATGGGGATAGGTCTTGACAACAATCCCCTTGCGGGAGAACTCCGCCTCCTGCCATGATCCTATAAATGTCCAACACGGCAAGTCCCGTGCATTTCAATCCAGATCTTCATCGCAACAATGTGCTAAATTGAATCGCAAAGACAATATACGCAGAACGCAAGCGAGAAAGGCAAAGAGAATGTCAGATAGAATGCTAGCCAGAGGGAATGTCTAATAGAAGGCATGGAAAACAATCAAAAAGAGAGATTGTATGCACATAATTTTCGCAAAAATTCCAACAAAGCGCCAACAACCTTTAAAACGCTCACTCTTGTGCATTTAGTCCGGCTGCTACGATAAAGGGCAAAGCCTGGACGACAACACAAGCTCCGCGCACCATCGACACTCCATTGAGCGTTCTGTCTAAAACTCTATCTGGCATTCTAAATTTGGCGTTCTGTCTGTGTTCTGTGGCAATCCGGCTTCACTGGCGATTGGGGTACGGTGCAGCCCATCAAACTCCAACGCTTGCTTTGTGTCCGGTGCAACGCACTGCGTTCAGATTAACAGTCGTTGTGGGACCCAATGTTGTTGTTTGCCTACCGCAAGAGGACAGCACCCTTGCACTTATGGTTGTGATTTCTTTCTTTGGGCAGGAAGCTGCAGAAGAACAAGATGAAGAAGAAGAACTTGAAAACACTGGGGTTTTCAAGCTGTCACCATGTCAGGCAGTGGAGTAGTGCCAAAACAATGCCAAACATCCGCGGAAGAACGGCGGGACTAAGGGCGCGCGGGAGGAGCCAGCAAGGCGACGTCAGTGCATTGAGGCGCGAGTAAGACGGTGAGCTTTCGTATCTGCGGCTAGCGTGTACGGATTGAGCCCTGTGCCGGAGGAATATGTGATGAGTTGGCTGGGGGCTGTAGTATTTGGCCGGTATTCCTTTTTTGTACGAAGTTGCAGAAATGAAATTTTTCACTGGCAAGGCGCGGTGACAGCAATCTGGCTGGTACATATGGTGGCTTTTGATGATGGGAGGTTGCCTGGGTATCTGGCAAAGATGACTTGAGATGCTGATGCCTGGCCCCTTGACTACTAAGATGCGTAAAGTGCGGATTGTCACCCGTTTCACTTAGAACAGTTTGATAGTTGCTTTTCATTTGGGCTCCAGATGACCGGTGGTTGTTCGGCTGGTTCGGGTTCTGGTTTTTTGTTGTTTTTGGTGCTGGTTTGTTTGCTTGGTTGCTGGTTTGCTTGGTTTCTTGGTTTGTGTTGTGGCGTGGTCATCCGGACCCATTTGGTGATCTTCTGATCCTCTTGCAGCTTATGGGACACATGGTAACCTGCATTCCGCGTGCAATAGGCACCACCTGGCAAAAAAAAAGCTGGGGGCTGTAGTATTTGATTGATTGGACATGGTGACTCGCCCAAATCATTTCCAGTTTCCCATTTTTGTTGGTGAAGTGATTACGGGTTGGTTGGCTGTAGTTGCTTCCAATCCAAGTGACCGGGGCGCGAGTTACAGGAATATTGGGATACCATATCCCTGCTGGGTCAGCCCTGCTCTTTGCTTTTTTTGCCGGCCCATCTACGGTCTTGTGCTCGTGAAGGCAAAAGATCCTTTGCTGAACGCTACACAGGGTTATGCAGAGGATTTGTGAGGCGGGGAATTCATTGCATGTACATGTTTTTCGCAATTCTACTGCCTTTGCTTCGTTTGCTTCTACGCTTCTTTGCTTCGAAGCTTCGTCTGTTTCACTTCGTTTCACTTGGTTTCACATGGTTTCACTGCTTCTAATCGACCTCAGCCTAGTGCTACCAAGGCGATGCAGGCGAGCAAAAAACTCGTAAAGGTTGGCGCTCTTTCGCATTCTTCGGGCTACAAGATTGCCTGTTTTTTCTTTCTGTACGAAGTTGCAGAAGTGAAATTTCTTACTGGCAAGTCTCGGTGGCCGCAATCAGGCTGGTACTCAAGGCGGCTATCTTCGATGGGAGGTTGCCTGGGAATCGTACAAAGATGACTTGAGATGCTGATGCCTGGCTCTTTGACTACTGAGACGCGTGAGTGCGGATGGTCACCCGTTTCACCTTTGCACAGATAGATAGTTTCTTTTCACTTGAGGTTCAGATGACTGGTGATTGTTTGGCTGGTTTTTGTTCTGGTTGTGGCTGTTTGGGCTGGTTGGTTTGTTTGTTTGCTGGTTTGCTTGGTTTGCTTGGTTTGGTTCGTGTTTTTGGTCATCTGGATCCAATTGGTGATCTTCTGATCCCTTTTGCAGCTTATGGGACTCATAGTGACCTGCATTCCGCGTGCAAGAGGCACTACCTGGCCAAAAAAAAAGAGCAAAAAACTCGTGAAGGCAAAAGGTCGTTTTTCATTCGAGGCGAGCCCATTGAGTGCAATTGCGATACTGGGATGCCCAAAAATTGCTACCGCTGATGGTCGGGCTACATTCCTATCTTGGTCACCAGTATGTATTGTTTGTTTTTGTTGAAAAGAATTGCAGACAAGAAAACGAATATTGTTGGCAATGTGTTTGCTTTTTCAAGAGCCAGCCTGACTCCCCGAACCTCGGAAGACGCGCCGGCGTGCCCGGAGTGGAAAAAAACGAAATTGGGTTAACAAGCTGATGGTGAGGCATGTGCTGCGTAGGGTTATGGAGCAGACCATGGAACTTGCATGACCGGGGATTTTTTTGGATGCCAATATTTCTTTTTTAATCCCCCTAGAATATATTTTGTTTTTGATGCCAATAATTATTTTTTTGGTCTCCTTACCGTTGTTTGGGCACGGCGCAGCCCAGTGGCATCTGAAGCTCGGAGCAAGTCAATGCGAGAACAAGAAGGACAAGGATATGGAAGAGGGGAGGAGGAGGAGGACGAAGGGAGGGAAGGAAGAAAGGAGGAGAGGAGGAAAGGAGGAAAAGAGGAAAGGAGGAGAGGAGGAAAGGAGGAAAGGAGGAAAGGAGGAAAGGAGGAAAGGAGGAAAGGAGGAAAGGAGGAAAGGAGGAAACGAGGAAAAACGCCCAACAAGTGTGCTCAAATCGAACAACCCTCGCCTGGCAAGTGGGGAGAATCCAAAAAAATTCAAGAAGGTAATTTCGCTGTTTGCATGGGTGGTGACCACGCAATGCACGACGCGTTTCTAATGAAATCAATTTGGAAACAAAGTTTTTGCAAACATGTTGTCTGATTTCCAAATTGTCGACAAGTCTATTAAACATGTTACTCTTTCAAAGTGTGATCTGTTATCTGATGTTCCGGCGACGCATGCCATAGCAATATTTGGCTGACAGTGCGAGCGAGTGCTTTTAGTTTTCCTATTTTGTGTGCAGACTTTTGCGAATTGTTTTACAACAATGTATTGCGAATGTTTTTTGCAAGTACACCTTGTATTGCACGAATTGGAAAAATTGCACTTGTAATATTTAATTTTCATCGTGTGAAATATTGCTTTAAGTCTGGGGCCTTTCAAGGTGTAGAGACACGCTTCCCAAGCGGTTGCTTCAAAGGTTGAAAGCACAATTGGTACCGAACGAAAGGGCAATCGTCCTGCTTGAAATATGCGAAACATACATGATGAGATTGAACAAAATGAAATTGTTTGGTCAAGAGCAAACACTTGTTGACAGACATGTCAAAAGGGAACATGCAAAGTGTGACATGCGAAGTATGGTGCATCGGGTCATGAAATTGTGGTCGGAATATGGTTCCTGCATTGCGTCTTTCAGATGATGGCGAATGCATGCAATTTGTTGTTCATTTTCCTGATCAAAGGTCCAGGCACAATTTGGTTTTTTCTTTGTTACGTTCTCTTTGTCCTTTTTCAGCCTGAGACGTGAAACAACCATGATGTTCTGATTCGTTTTGGACAGGTGCGACCTAAACCTACGGACATGGTCCAGAACCAACACACTAAGATATGACAAAATGTGAATTGACAATGATTTGTTAACAAATCACATCTCACTTATGTGCAAATAGAGCTCTGTTGCATGAATTGTTCTTCGGTTTGAATGGAAACCTTGACTGCCTGAAAAATATTTGGTTGGATTCGGTGGTTAATTGCTGAAGGTGAATACAGGTTTTTTATGCGCGATTTAGCCTTGCAGGTTTGACAAGATATGATCTATTTCGGCGTTACAACATTGTGCCTTGCTGTTTTAGGTTTTTTGGGATATGATTGATTTACCATATAACCACCAAAAGTTAGACTTTCAGCAAGGGATCTAAAAGCCACCAAGTATATATTTACTGTAATGTTTACATTTTGATCATTTCATTGACTTTTACAAGTTCTTTCATGGCGTGCTGCCAAGATCTGCAGCATTGTTCTTTCTCAGGGCAAAGTTCATGCAGTGGATGAGTTTGGAGATCCTTAATGTGGGGTTTGAAATCTATTCTGTAAGGCTTCACAAAACGCAGCAGGGGGACTGGGGCGAAACATTTTTTTTTGTAAATTTGCACCTCGTTGGACAAACAAAAAACATATCTTGCTGAGCTAGAAGCTTCATAGCATGGATCCAGGTCAAGTTGAGTTTAGGCCAGGGTCAAACAGTCGGAGAGAAAATACAGATATTGCTCCGAGAGCATCGCTTTTAGAGGCTTGGTGATACTGAGGTTGGTCATGAGAACGGTCTTCAAAACCTTTTTGGCTGCTTGAGTTTGCCTTGAAGTAGTGATTACGACTGAAGACATGAGGCAAACTGCTTGGGTCCGCAGTTTCAACTTCAAAATCGTGAGGCTGCCTCACAATGCGCCATGGGTCGAAAACGGGCACCTGGGGAAGGCGAAGGTCCAAACGGCCTGACTCCCGAAGATGAAGCAGCTGCAATGGCTGCTGGGATCCTAGCACCACCGGGCTTGCCACCATCCTTTGGAGCACCGCCAGGAGTGATCCCGGAGTCTTCACCTTCGTTGCCGTCCGTGCCAGCAGTGCCGCCCACGGCTGCGCCCACTTTGCCAGGTGTTCCACCACCAGGCATTCGCGCCTTGAGCATTCCAAACATTCCTCCAGGTGTCCCTGGTGTCCCACCTGGTGTGCCTGGTGTGCCACCTGGCGTGCCACCTGGCGTGCCACCTGGCGTGCCACCTGGCGTACCACCTGGCGTACCAGGTATGCCACCCTTGCCAACTGGACTGCCTGGAGTTCCTCCCGGACTTCCTGGATTTCCTCAGCTGCCTGGACTTCCTCCAGGACTTCCGCCTCCAGGGTTGCTACCGAATCTTCCGGGTGTGCCTCCAGGTGCCTTTCCAGGTTTGGGAGCGTTGCCTCCGAACATTGCCAGCTTGGTACCTGGGCTCAAGCCTCCTCCCACTGGTCCTGCTCCACGACCTCCGGGACCTGGACTCAACCCCAACCTAGACACTGAGTCCTTGGCGCAGCTTCGCTTTCAACAAGTTGCAGCAGAATATGAGCAGATCAAGACGGCTGGCATTGATCCACAGGCTTCTTGGACAAAATATATAAATTTTTACACATTTTTGTTTGTTTTGAACAAGTTGTAGACATTGTCATGCGTTTCTTTAAGGCTCTTTTCTCAACATATGGACGAAAAATTTAGTCCCTGCCACCTTGACAGGTCTCTGAATTAGCAGAGCATTTCGGCCTGGATGAGCGTGTGACACGCCTCTTGGATGAGGAAATGAAAAAGAGGCGGAAGACCTTCGAAGATGATCTACAGGCCTGGGTTTTCCGCAGCAGTACTGGCAAGGTAAGAGACGTAATCTTGAAATTAGACCCTTCAAACATGTCCTGGGTGTGCTATATAATGGATTTGGTTTGTTTCGTACTGTCCTTTGCACAGTTCTTGCTATGTTTTACCAGATGGCACTGCCAGGCCCTTTGGGTTGGCTTAGAAGGAGTGGCTTGGCTGAAGCTCAAGCATCAAAGCACATGTGGAGCGCATCATGGAGACAAGTGAGTAACCACCAAGGCCAAAAATCCAGCAGGCATGGTGATGATGAGACTCAAAGATATGCGAAATGGAATCTTTCGTGGAATGCTGCTTGGCTGACAAACACCGGCTGGATGTGTAAGCTCCAATGACCGCATTGCATTGGTGTGTGCTCACATAGTTTCCTTTCTTCACCTTTGCTTGCTCCCAAATTCAAAGTTGTGGAGTGTAGCATCATTTGAGGTCTGCGATGGGAAAGAAAGTGCAGGAGTATGCAAAGAGGTATCGATTAGACACGCAGGCCACAACTGGTGCTAGACGAAGAAGTTTTTTGTGCTGCCGCTTCTCTGCCTATGGATTTTTTTTATTAGTTACATTGACTGACTGACACAGTTCATCTTTCCCCATGGCCCCAGGCTGGTATCCGTTTGGCAGAGGCATGCTCCGCTGTGTATTTGTACTTTTTATTGAGCTGTCGAACTCTGTTTCCCTTCCTGCTTTTGCTGCAGCTTTGGTGCCAAACCAGATGCGCCTCATTTTCATCCAAACAGGTCTTAGAACAACGTGAAGATCCAGATGGCGACTTAGCCAAGATTGCTCGTCATTTGGAGCGATCCAACAAACCTTCGTCCTTGGTGATGATGATGCCGGAGCCTTGAAGACCTTGATAGCTTTGACATTTTTTCGAAGATCTCAGCTTTGGCATTTGCGCTAGGCTTAGAGACCTCCGTGATGGGAAGCCCGTAAAGGTGGGGGGGCCACATGCACCTTATCTTGAGCGCATTTGAAGCGAAATTTGAATATGAGGTATGCTTTCTGATAAAGAATACTTACCTTCCTTTGGATATGGAAATGCATAGGTCATTCAAAGAAGGTGTGCTTTTCATTGAAGGATTTGATCGAAATCGACTGCCAAGTTTGAGGGCCAAATCGCTAATTCTTGCAGTCATCATGCCTGGGACGTACTGGTCGGCAAATGACTGCTGTGCAATTTCGCCAATCGAAATCAGTTATTGTAACTTCAATTGCACGTTTGCATTTTTAGGAGCCAGAGTATGCTGCCGCAATCGGAAGCAAAGTCCATGAGAAGGTGCGGACGCCCAAACTTCATGCCTTCATTGCCTTCCTAAGATTTGAAATGTCATCTTTTTCATTCTTTTTCACATTTGAAGGGAATCCAAACAAGCTTTCGTTTGGCCGAAGCTCTTGGGGATTTTTCCACTTTGAAATGGATTTTTCGAAGCTTTTTATCTCACCTTTGGCTGTTTCGTTTCGCCCGGCACCTCTGGCTGTTGCATCCCTTCCTTTTCGCACTTTTTGTGTGCTATTCTTTTGACTTTCTGCAACATCATGGATTTGTCGCAGTAAGTCAATGCAGAGTTGTGTCAGTAGTGACTTGGGTCCCTGAACATTAGCTACGAAATCTATGTGAGATCCATATGAGAAGTCAACGGTGCAGGAGCTCCGAGAAACCAAACCTGAGAGACCAAAGGGAGAACGACGCGAGGGAGACCGACGCGAGGGCCGAGAAGGCCGAGAGGGCCGCGACCACCGCGACGGCCGCGAGGGCCGTGAGAACCGCGAGGGCCGCGATGGACGTGACCGCAGCGGGAGACCCAGATTTTCATTTTCGTAACTGAGAAAGTTCCGTGGCTGATTTTCATTGCTTTTGAAAGTGTCCTTTCACAGCCATGGTGGTTCTATTGGTGATTTAGTGGTTCACTAGGTGTAAATACATTATCAGGTAGAGGTGTTGGGATTGAAGAGCAGGCCTTGAGTAATTTGCATTCAGTGTTTTCTCTGAGAATTTGCTCCCAGAGCTGAGGTCGTAGCCGCAGGCGTGATAGGCTCGACCAATGGGATTGTGGCATAAATTGACGAGCTGTTACGAGGAAAGTCAGTTGCATTTGACGGCATGAAGAATCCAATGGGTTCATGATGATGTGGGTGTTGGGATACTCCTTCTTTGGTTGTACAAGTGCTTTGTGTGTTCTTTGTGGTGCTTTTATGACCTCTCCCTATAGTTTGTTGGTTATTATCCCCTAATATTGGTTGGTTAATATTGACCCATAGCCTATTGACGAACCTTGAGTTGTCCGAATTGCAGTCGCCGGAGGCATCGCAGTCGCAGTCGCCACCGTTCCGATCGCAGGCTGGTTCAAACGGGGGGCCGTTTGAGCAACAACAAAGACCCCCGTCAGGGTCTGTTGCTGATGGTCTATGTGGCTATGGGTCAATATTAACCACCCAATGATGGGGTATAATCCACAACAATGATAAGGGAAACAATGGTTAATGATGGGGAACCAGGGGTACAGGGTTTTGACCCACTGCCATGTACAGCAACTGATGGTCTTCGCGGCTTTCCTAGAGCTTTGGGGATGGTTAGAGGAGAAGCCAAGGAGGACTAGAAGCCTGGTTCAACTCAGGTCCTACGCTAGACAGTTTGACGGCCGATGCCTCGATATATTGATGCAGTGTTATTGGATGGACGGATGGATGGATAGAAATATAGGTGGAGATTGATGAAGATAGAGATAGATAGACAGAGAAGGGTTAAGGGAACTGACTGGTAGAGACAGAAAGATATATTGAAAGAAACAGGGACCAGTAATTGAGTAGATTGGAGATAGATGGATAGATAGATAGCTGGCTAGCAAGCTAGATACAGAGGTTAATAGATAGGATGGTCCGTAAAAATACAGCGGATATGTGGATACATGTGGATACGATGGATAGATAAATACTGTAGATAAACAGATACACTCGAGAGAGAGAAATAATAGAGACAGAGGGAGAAATATAAGTACATACATTTCAAGACTTGCAAGCAATGTAGAACTCTGCAAAATCACAGCGCCACAAGCCTTTTTTTCCCTGTCTTGGCCTGCGGCAGTTCTACCTAGCTGTAAAAACGTTAGCCAGAGACCCCCTACCAACCCTTATACCAACCCTTATATGAATCACGTGGTTTCAGACCAAGTAGGTAGGATGATCGAATTTGAAGGCGACTGTGGCAACTTGTCATGCCTGGCAGGGATGATCGAGATCGAAGGGACCGACAGGTTGAGCAGTCTGCAAACTGATGTAAAATGTGCAACCGAGATCGGGGTGCACTTTGGAATGTACAGCAGATGGTTTTGAGGCTCAGCTTTTGGTTGACTCAGCTTGTGGAAGACGGACTCGAGATGAAGCTTTGCGTTCTGCAGCTGCTAGCCTATCGCTTTACACGTCAGATTTGAGAGGCAGAACAGTTGAATGCAGCCAAAACCTACATCTACACTCACAAGACTAATACGCTTGCTTGAGGCAAATGTTTGGCATACTTTGAAACAGCAACTTCTAGAGTTTTTCAGCAGAACATTTCACGTGCCCGTGTTCTGCTGGTATTGACTTGGCTGTGATGGATGACCGGCGCTCAATTCAAATGACATGGAACAGATTCAAGCATATGTTGACTCTCGTTGTTCCAATGCACTGCAAGCGTTTGTGACTACGTTTGACCAAGGAGAATCGGGTTGAGAGCTTGTTGACGAACGTTGCAGTGAAGGCCACTCTAATTGTTCTGCACATGTTTGTTTTCTGAGTCAAGAGGGCATTCAAAACCCTGCATCCAATTGTGAGATCCCTCTGCATGCAACATGTTGCCAGGGTATGTATAGTTCTTGTTGAAAAGCAGGAGCTTTGATCATCAAACATGTGTATATAATATAGTACGGTGTGCGGTATGGACATCATTCATATGGCTAGATCGCAGTGCACGGATACAGTATCTGTTCTAAAGGTATCTCAAATCAGTTTCAGCCATACAGCACAGAGAGTTCTAAGCTACATATTTATCTACCTATGCACATGTTCATCTGGCCATTTTCTCCTGTACGAGCCGGCCTTCGGCAAATTGGAAATACGTATACATTTTCCGTTTTTGCATTCGCATTTTTGCACGTGCTTAAGTCGGCAAGTGTGTCCTAATTTGTCCGCATCCGTATCCATCCCCATCCGATACGATGTCGGGAAAATTCCTATCTTTCAATGCTACGAGCAGGTTTCCTGTTGATGAGCAAGGGGTTGCCTGGCGGACACAAAGGTGACAAAACACATGGGATGTTGATAGATGGTGGGTGAAACAGAGGTCAGGTGAATTGCGCCTCCCCATGCGGAACGTTGGCAGGGTTAGGCAGTTCGAATGATAAAATCCCTGTGGGGTCATACATGTGGTGGTAGCAAGGCTTGAAGTAAAGGGAAAAGATCCTGCATCAGGCACAAAGGCTTGTGTCAAGTCCTAAATGTACGTACACGATGTGCAAAATCGACAGGGTTTGAATGTCAGCCGAATCAAGTCCGAAGACATGTACTTGCCAACAGAATGGCCTTCTTGGTGGAAGCCAGGCCAAGTGTAGATCAGATAAGACAGCAGGGAGAACATGGGAGAACGAAGAGGGAGAGACTTTAGGTAAATGATTTCGCATGTCATATTGATGCACATCTCAACCGCCTGGACGGAGCCGCCTCCCAGTTCAACAAGTAAACCGCTGTGCATCCCATGTCAGGCAGCTCTGGGCTCTTTGGCCATCATCCCGGGCTGCATTATATTTAGGCCTCGGGTTGGGCACACTGCATGTTGTTTGGCAGACATCCTTTGCCAAACACAAACCATCCTTTGCTGCCAACGTGTGCACTGTGTCGTTTGACTTGCCTTGACGTCGCAACAAATACAAGGAATCTCTCCGTTCCAGTGAAATTGATATAACTATATGATACACTGGGTCTACAGAAGCGTTGCAGATGATTCTTGACATTCGCTCATGTTTGATTTACACCCAGAGGCATAAAGTGGACTTTCTGCAGTATCAAAACTTGGAGTATCAAGGTGGTGGTTTCTCATAGGGTTACCCCCCAAATCATCCAATATCAATCAGACAACAGTAATAAACCAATCATTTTGCGCACAGCACAGGGGCAAAGGACTCCGATGTCTCTGCGGTGGTTTAGGTGCCATCCCCAGAAACCGTGCATTTGACGGCTTTCCATTGGTTACCAGGGGGGGCTAGTGCACTCTGAGCCCATTGGTCGCAGATTTTTTTAGTGAGGTAATGTATTAGAGCATGTATCAAAGAATGTATTGAACAATGTATTTCAGAATCTAGGATCATATCTTCAATGACAACTATGTTGGGACTTCTTATTTTGGGATATTGGTTGACAGAAGCGAGCACATTCTCGCGCTTTCCGAGGAATTGGTTTCGGAGCTGGCTTCGGTTGGGCACAAGGCGATTTGCATTTGCGTCATCCTGACTTGGTGAGGATCCAAGGAGGACCCTATTCAGGACCCCCATTCAACACCCCCAGGAGGACCCGAGGTGTGACCTGTGGAGTGGCCACTTTTGGATGTTGAAAGACTGGTCCCGAGGCTCAAAATCATCTCTGCTTGGTGAAAAGAGATTCTCATCAATAAGAATTATTAAGAATGACGATGTGAGAATTGAGCCTTGAGAACAAGTCAAGACCTTGATCTCATGAATGTCTCTTGAATGTCTCATGAATGTCTCATGAATGTCTCATGAATGTCTCATGACTCATGAGGTAAATGCTCATGCGGCTCATGCTAGCAGAGTTGGTGCCAAGATGTGCTACTGGGCTCTCAGGTGCCAATGCCCCAGAGTTTTTCTAAGGAGATGGAGAAATTCAAGGTGCAACTGGGTGCAACTGGGTGCAACTGGTCAACCCTGGATCCTTGTCTCGAAAGCAACCCTAGCCATCAACTGTGGGCAATCATCAACCGTCAACAACCATTGGCAATGAACCAGCATCAACCATTCACTATCAACCATCAACCATACCATGGGCAATCACCATCAATCAACAAGAATTGGCAAATAACATCAGCAACCAGCATCGGACATTCATTTTCAACCATCAACCATTGAGCATCAACAACCAACCACCAACCATTAGTCATCAACAAGTGTGGCTCAAGCTGAGCATTCAGCAGTGCCGGGCGGCACAGCTGCCAGGCTTCAATGACAGCCACACTGTCAAGGCTGGAGCTGTGATATTCGAAGAAGTCGGTGATCAAAAATGGAAAAACGGGATGACTTCTCACCAAACAAAAGTACAATCATTGAATCATAATCAAATGATAAAGTACCAAACAAAAGTAGTTGAAGAATGATGCGATAATCAAAAGGAGTTGGATATCAACGAGAAGAAGTGGTATGACCAACAGCCATCAACGAGGGTTGGCGGGAGGGAGACAGAGACAGACAGAGACAGAGAGAGAAAGAGAGAGAGAGAGAGTCGCTGCTTTGCTGTGGTCTAGTGTAATTTCATATCATGCTGCCCTTTCTACATCTTTTGGGACCCATTGCTGCCGCATATAGTCTTCGGAGCATGCACCCAGAAACTGCGACTCAATTGGCCGTTTGCGTTGTGTCCTCTGCAGGTGCACCAAATGGTTTAGCTGACATCTGAGTTTAGCCTGGTTCAGAAGGTGTAGCTCCTGCATTCTGCGTCTAGGAGGAAGCAGATGGAGAAAAATGACGTGCTCTAATGCAGTCTTCGTGGTTTATGGTTGTGGTGTGGGTTTCCTGCATACTTCTTACGCCATCCAGACACCAGAGTTCCTATGTTGATCCTGCTGCCATTTCTCCAGTGAGAAAATGTCTCATTCCGTGTAATCACTATGGATTATTCAAGCAAGTTTTTCATTCGCAAAATGTTTGTGCACAGGACATACCCTTTCCAGCAGCTGAAGCTTCAACTGAACAAAGCCACTGCAGTTCACCAGCACAGAAGCACAGACACCTGCGCAAACAAGTTTCATTCTCCGAACCAACTACATGTCTAAACAAGTGCCACACCACAAACAGGGTAAAGCAATGAGACTGGAGGAATGTGTGAATCTAAATCATCAGCTCAGCCAAGTAGAAATAAATCATTTTCTGGCACTAAGCAGTGTCAAACCGCCGTGCTCCTGATGGTGCCATCAGGAGAGCTGAAACCTGCTTCTCTTCCTCCACAGTGTGTGGTTTTGGACATTCAGATTCAGATAAGTCGAAGATTCAAGATACAACTGGATATAAAATGGTTATGATACACAAAGGAGCAAGTGCACCTGCATATGTATAGATAGGTAAAAAGATTAGTGGTAGGTATATATATATATATGTATTTACATATACATTATATGTACATATAACTGTACATACAAATCTGAATGTACGCCCTCCGTATTTTGTGAATTGTGTTTCCTTTTAGACCATGTGAGTTGTGAATCACAAGCATCCTGTGCTACGTAAACTCAGCGGGTGGTTCCCTTTCACCCTTGAGGTTGTAGGACACAGCATATTTGTGATTCAGCGACTCACATCGCATATAATAAGACAAGGTCACAAATGACACACAGCACATCAGGCAAGTACACGCTCAGCACTTTTTCACATTGAGTGAAGTTCCACACCTCATTTCGAAAACCAGATGCAACCAAACTCACAAGGGCGGAAGCAGCATCAAGGGATCTACAGACCAATATTGCCCCCGCTATCAGATGCTTTACGACGATGCCTCTTGGGTGCTCATCGCGTGCAGCTCTACTTCAATCTGCACGAATAGTTCGGCGAATGGATCAACCATCGCATGGTCGGAGAGGCCTCTCGAAAGGCCAAATAGCAACAAATATGCAATAAATATGCAACAAATAATACAAAACGCTGATTGTGCGCCGAAAGCAGAGCTCTTTACTCAGCTTCCACAGAAATGCGCTGATCAGGGAAGCGCGACACATCGATAGATTTTATGAAGAGATGACTTCCCTGGGCTGGTTGCTGTTCAAGTTTCTGAAAAGTTCCAGAAAAAACAAATCCTGCGGCACCAAGTTCTTACCTTCAGCAAAATCACTCAAAGCTTGTCAGCAACGTTTCCTTTCAGCTTTCGGTCGAGGGTGCCTGCACTCACCCTGCTTCACTTTGCCACACACCCTGTCTACAGGTTTGGGCAGTGCGAAGCAGATCTTTCAAGTCCACGAAGACTTCGGACTGTGGCCGATATTGGTCGAGTTACGCACTGCCACTGCCTAACGTCATTTTCTGTCAAGAAATCCATCCTCATACTACTCAGAAGCGAGGATCAGACCCTTTAGCGATTTAGTAAAATCCGCAACAAGTCCAAGGAAGTCCAAAGCAATGCACATCCCAGTGTGCCTGGCCATTACAGGCCACGGGCACGCGTGAGGACAATACTGCAGCAGTGCACCCTAGCCTGAAGAATGGGGCTGCAAATGTTTGCACAAACATCAGCCATGGGTTCATTTCTATAGGCGAATCCTGCTTAAGGCCAAATTTGGAAACGAAGTGTCAAAAAACCATTCACAAAAGAGTTGGTTTCTCCTGCGACATGTTGCCTTTGATCACAAGGATCCATGTCGCTCTCAAAACTTCTCTCCCTCTCTGTCTGTCTCTCTCTCTCTCTCTGAGTTGCCAAGTTCCTAGGCCCATGCCCATTTCGTGATCAACGCCAACCTTATCTGGGCAAATTTGCTTGGAGAACAAGTAAGAGTCATTCACCGACAGAGGTTCTTGTCTTCTCCACCCCTTTAGCAGGAATACAAGGTGCGGCCAGACCCACGGTCGCTGAGGTACAAAACGTCAATCTTCACACGTTCCCAGCTGTTACCGGCTCTCAGTTAAGCTGCCGGTCTCCTCCAATGATGTCGCACCTGAAACGTCGCTGCTCCAGCAGCAAGATTTGATGGCGTAACCCCTAGCCTGGAAAGGCACACACTGCATTCACTGTGGAAAGGTGCTGGGCAGGCGTTTGCCCAATAGATTGGAAGAGATACAATTACGGTTTGGCATGCTACATATATGTATATATATATATAGTATATGTATATATATGTAGCATTCCAAACCGTAATATTATACATATATATATATACATATATATATATATACATATATATATACACAATATACATATATATATATATAGTATATATATATATATAGGCAAAGATTAACGTGCACGTGTCTGCTCCTTGAAAGTGTGTGGCTTTCTTCACCGAAGCTGGGTGGCCTAGTCACAAGTTGTTCAGGCCCTGGAGGCTGCCCTGGAGGGTGTTGCGGATGTGGCTGTACTGGCAGCTGCCCGGGTAGCTGTGCTTGCCCTGGTGGCCAGACATCCATGTCTGCACCCAGCTGCTTGGCTGAAGGCTTAAGCTGAGCCACATATCAAGAAGTAATACTAATCCAGTCTAGTGGTATGTAGCAGAGGTACTCGTACATCGGTTATTGTTGTACAAACGCATGTTTGCGTCTGGATTTGCAATCATTCTCCAGCGTTGTGGAATGGGTGGTGGAATGGGTGGTGGAATGGGTGGTGGAATGGGTAGTGGAATGGGCGGAATGGGCGGGATGGGCGGTGGAATGGGCGGTGGAATGGGCGGTGGAATGGGTGGCGGCATGGGTGGCATGGGGAACATGGGAGGCATGCCGATGATGGGCATGGGTGGTATGCCGATGATGGGCGGCATGAATCCCATGGCCATGATGAACATGGCAGCTATGATGGGCATGGCCATGGGCAATGCGGAGGAAGAAGAGGAGAAGGTTGCTGCACCACCGCCAGATCCGATAGACCCTCGAGTCAAAGAGATCTGCCGACATTTTGGCATTGATGATAAGATCTGCGAGAAGCTCAACAAGGTCGGCTTCAGCATTCTTCACATGAGTTGCATCCCAAGACGATCTTCATTTAGAAATAAGGAGAAACACATCACCAATTGCAGTTGCCCAGTGTCCTTGGAGCCGTTCTTGTATTAGAAGAATCTCGAAAATTCGCTGGATTAGAATCCATTTTTCCCTGATTAGAATCCTTTCTCTCAGCATGGTAGACCTGCATTGACATACATCACTGCAAAGGCGATGAAGACCAGGGAAGATTACGATGAGGACATGCAGGTCTTATGGCACATCATGGAGAAGGGTGCCAAGAACAACAAAAAATCTGTAGATGTCATGCTGGTGAAGATCCGTGAAATCAACAACGGGACATTCATCGGCCGCTTGGAAACAACAACCTGAAACCGGTTGTTCTCAGTGAAACAAAGTGCCTCTGCCAAGACCTGAGGTAAAGATTTGTTGGACCCTGAGATCAAAGACTTCGCTTGGAAGTACAACTTGGATGATCAGCTCCTACACAGACTGATCAAGACCATGAAGATTCGAGGGAAGCACAAATCCCAGGCAGAATGGAGCCAGTTTGACTGTGGCTTCGTGCATGTTCTCCATGTAAGGCAGAATGTCTAGCAGGTTTCGGCTGCAAATGGACAGCCCTTCACGACATTCAGGGTCTTTGCGAAACTCGGGCACGGCCCCCCCCCATCACCAAAATTGACCCAGTTGAACATCTGAGCAAGTACAATGCTGTTCATTCCAAGCTTGATCGAGGGTGCGAGGTTTTGACCCACATTGAGTTCTGCATCAACTGATGCATTCTTGTGTCACTTCAGGATTTGAAAGACATGGACGAGCGTATTGGTGGGGCACCGCAGCTGTGCCTTTTTTCGTTTCCGATGTTGGCAGTGTGCTGAGAAGATCATGCTTGATGTTGTCAAGTGGGGGAAAGGTAAGCTTCAAACTTACAAAGGTAGCTTAATAGACACTCCAATGTCAAGCTCATTCTTTGCCTCAAATCTTGTTAGCTGTTAGCTATGATTGTTGGATGAATCAAAATGTGGATGTCATGCTGCAAGCGTTGGGAGGCAATGCCAAGCACCCATCGGGGCTTCTAGTTCGAATGTTGGAAGGCGGTTTGCTCCGGGAATTAACCGATGGGAGAAGTTGACCGAAGATGTGATCCTTGAGAGGTTTGCAGTGTTGATACAGAAACATGACATGAGGTGGTAGGTCAGGTCCATGTTGCCCTGACAGGCCTTGAGGAAAATGGAAAGATGCCTCCTGCCCCTGGCTGGTGCCATGGAAAGTGCTAGCAGTGATCGGTCTTCAGATTGAATCCACTTACAGTAGTTTCTGCCTTGCAAACGAAGATCAGTTCCGCCATTTCTGGATCTTAGCGAATCCTCCAGCTCCTTGAGAATGAAAGTGTGCACAAAGTTTTTTCAAGACCATACGGTCAACAGGAAAGTTTTGATTTACAGTGGTCTGATCTTTTTCTCCATACTTTTAGGGTACCCGTATCTCTTCTGGAGTTAATTTTTCCCAGCTTGATTTCGGAGTCACTTGGACAGGCTTCATGCGCGACAGGCTCGAGAAGAGTCTGAAGCCAAGGACTTTATCGATGGACAGTTTTCTTTAGTCGCAGTATAGTTTCCTTTTGATTTCTAAATAGTTCTGTGAAGTAAAAACTTGTGACCGAGCAAAGTCACCAGCTTCGAAGTCAGAGGAGGTCAGAGGTGATTTGTTGATTCCGACGTGGTTCGCCCGTTGATTCCCACGTGGTGCAAAGCCCTTTGCATTGCACAGGAGAGAGCTGAAAGGGCGGCCCAGGACAGGAAGTCACGATCTCGGTCTCGTTCCAAAGGGCGATGACGCAAGGGACGAGAGAAGCGCTGAAAAGTCGTGACGAAACACGTAGCGCAGTCTGTGTTTGTGTCAAGCGAACGTAGCCAGTTGGGGCCTTTCCTTTGTTTGCGCTTGGTGGTTCCCGAAGTTCTGCTCAAGCTGGTGCAAGCAGGAAGTGACACAGATGCTATACCATGTCTCAAGAAGCCGTTTTACAGATCAGTCTTGGATGGAATTTCTCTACACTTTTTGAGCACAGGATAGAATTTGAGTTCGACAAGACAATGTGCTTTTCAAAGCGTCGGCTGGACTTGTCATGGATTCTTGTGGCTCTGATGAGCGGTCTTGAGAATGGAGAGCTTGAATAGTGACAACCTCAAAGTGCGTAGCTGTCAGCAAAGCAATCTTGAACAGGTTTCTTGCAGTATCTTGAATGAAAGAATTGTGTATCACAATTGATTTGATTTCATGCTTGGTAGAATCACCACAATTACCTGTCTGCCACCAAGACTAATGCAGCGGCAATAGTGCCTTTCCTCTGCTCTGTTGTCCCTTTGTGGAATTATGCAAGTGTAGGTTGTTATTCTTGTATTTTGTTTGGAGTCCCGGAATGCCTTATCATACAGTCAGAGTCAAAGTCGCTGGCGCACATCTTAAACTCTCTGATGCGCCAAATCCTTTGTTTACTTTTTCTTAGATTCGTGGAGACCGAAAGACCTTTGCATGAATGGACTCACCTTTTCGACGCAGATGGACTTCGGTGATGTCACGTTTGACCAGAAGAAGCGCTTGGCGCGTCTTGCCAAGCTCCAAACTCAGCGGAGATAGGTTGGAAGAGGCCGATTGGAGACGTAGAAGTGCAATTTGGAGCCATTTTTCTATTGTTGTATATAATGTTCCTCAACCTACGATACAGTAAGATGTTTGAATTCTATCTATATAAATCTACTGTTTTTTGGGTTCAAATCATTCTAGTATCTCGTACATCTCTGTTTTTTGGGTTTTTGCCGCATCTTTTCACTCAGGATGGGCATCGGCCCCAGCGGGCCTCGACCCAGCACGACAATCGCCCCGCTCACTTCGGCAGCTTGGAGTGTCGTGCAGTTGCTTCGTGTTGAACGGTTTCCCGTTGCAAGTCCAGGGAAGCTGGCTATATCTGGAGTCATCTTGAGTTATGCTTGATGTTTTTTTAAACATGGACACAAATGCTCTTCTCATCTACATTAAGATCTTTCTCCATCACTTTCATGTTGCAATGCCCATACCACCACCATGGTTTTGGCAAGCTTTGGTCCACAGAGGGAGTGCAGCTTTGTTTGCTGATCTTGGATGGTGGCAGTGCATGGATGTTTTTCTCTTGGCTTCAGGGCTTCCACGGGGTTCCAAGGAGTCCCACGGGGATCAGGTCGGCCGTGCCACAACTGAGGCACGGCTGCCTGGGCGAGCCGCCCCGAAAGGCGCCTTGGCGTTTGCACCACACCGACCACAACATACCACAACTCCGACGAATTCCATGCTTGAGCTGTGCCACTTCAACGAGATGTGCCACGTTAACTCAGAGTGAATCCACGACTCGCAGCTCAGGTGTGGTGGAAGAGGCCAGAATTTTGGATGAAAAAATCCAGGGGAAATGAAATCTTTTTACATTCTTTCATGTGTGCAGGCTGAACCCGTTAAGCCAAGGGCTCAGACGCGACTCCAGAACTGCAGAACTGGAGGTCTTGCTTAGCACTCAGGGAGTTGCCGGCCAAAGTGGCGAAAACGAACCGTGCTGGGCTAAAGCCTCTTGGCCACTGCCTCAGAATGAAATTCTGAGCCTAGAGCAATCTAGAGCAGCTTCAACAAGTTTCATCTGCCTTCGCAACATGAGTTACACAGAGTGTCGCCACGTGTCTGAAACCAGCGACATGTTCCTGACATGTTCCAGGTGCGGTAGAGCCACGGGAGTTTCAAAGTAACTGGCCGGGACCATAGATTTGGTGAGGGGATTGATGCAGAGTGTGGACGGGCACCCAAGTGATTGCTAGCTTAAGCTGAGAGGAACATTTGGATGTTGATTTGTTGATTCTATTTTCTGTCATGCTCGAGATTCCTCACTTTGACGGTCAGAAATTTGTTATGCACACTCTGCATGCTGCATTGGGCATTGAGTCTTCGTTTTGTGATCGAAGGAAACCTTTGAATTTGGTTTAGGAGTTCACTTGCAGGTCTGGCGATGGAAACTCGTTGCAATTTGCAAAGGTTCGAATTTGTGGTTTTGATTCTGTGTGACTGATCAATTAGGCTTCCTACTCCAGCTGACATCGCAACTGAGAGAAGATCAGGACCCCAGGAACTGGTGATTGGTAATGCCGCCAAGCGCCCACTTGTGACTCTGATGTCGCTGTGCTGCCGGAACATGTTTTTTTGGTTGTGTTGACTCTTTAGGAATCTCCGACCATAAATGGCCGCTTGATGATATTCAAAATGTTTCTTACCACGTTGAGTGAGATACTATGGCCATGCACGAAATGCACAAACAGTCTTGGTCCTCACTTTGCAATACAGGACCGGTTGATGAGTTTCGTGAGTTTGAGACTGAGCAGGCCAGAAAAAGTTGGGGACAAACATTGGAACCACTGCTATATGCGTGCAGAATTGTTTGGAGTGTTGCGTGCTGTGGCTTTTGGTGACTGGAATCCGGAACAAAAGAAACTGAAGCATGGTGAAATGAGTGGTTGATAGATGTTGATAGAAACTGAATGGTTTGCAGTGGATGTTAGTTGTGAAGAAGGCCGGCCAGGGGCAGCCACACACTGACTGCTGTGCTTTCGTAGGTCTCCGTAACCTCAGAGATCGGACCTCAGAAGGCCATCAGGCCTTGGATACCATGGCTTCAACTTTGCTTCAGGTCGCGTGCGCGACAAGCCACGTCTCAGGCCGGGGGAGGAGCAAAGAACTTGATCCTGCTATAGAAAGAGCACCAAGAGACCTCCAAAGTTGCTTCAGGTCGACCCAAGTGGATCTTTCTACCCCTCTCTCGTCTTGATCCATTAGAGACAGAGATCCCAGTGAACTCACTCGCACCTCTTCAGGTGAAAATAGCCAAAGAGCAGAAGAACAAGAAGCGGAAGAACAAGAGGAGATCCAACACGTCCCAGTTTGAAATCAATCAGCAACTCTGTGCACATCTCCTTATACTAAGTACAGGAACCGCGAAAAGGATTCGGATGAGGCTGGAAAGTGTCGAAATCACATGGGGATCGGCAATTCTTCGAAGCTCAAGCTTGAGTCAGGATGGGGAGCCCAAGGCCAGAATCCCTTAGCCATTAATGTTTGGATCTACGAGCCTGAGTCCTTTTTGCAAGTAGAAACTGGCAACGTACAGCCTATTTACAGCCTTTTATATCAATCTTTTCTTGGTTGTTCACGCAATGAAGAAGAACGCATCCAACATTAGGCCGCTGGACATCCAGCAGAAGCCTCGGAAGATGTGGAGGACGTCCATGCTGCCAGTTCCCAAAGTGGTTTTTCTTGCGAAAAGATTCTTGAGACATGAGTCATTTGGGTCGTTTTGTAAAGTTTTGCTCTTCAGATCCTCTTTGTCCCGGTTCCCAACCGGCCAATCTTTGAGTTCCCAAACAGCTTCATGCAAATGCAATAGAGGCTTTGGTGACAAATTGACGTGCAGCATTGGGCTTGGATGTGGTTGTTGGAAGGCATTTACTTCAAACTAAACTCTGCGGCTCAAGCTACTAAGACAAGAAAAAAGCGCTATTTGTCTACCTTCCGTACGGACTTGTGCCACTATGTTTGTGCGTGCAGCAACTCTATTCACCTGTTTGGTGAGCGTGTGGGGGGACTCTCAGGCGATGGACTCGGCCCTCCAAAGTGATGATCAATGTGACTCTGGGGATGCTGAATGCAGCTTCAATGCTTTGCAGTTGCGAGGTTTCAAGGAGGAGATGGAGCTTGAAGAGAACAACGAAGAAGGTGAAGGCTGGTTGAAGGACATCACCACCAAAACGAAGAACCACTTCAAGCACATTTTGGCACCTCTCCAGAAGCCCATCGTTACCAACTACCAGTACCTCACAGTTTTGGATTCCTACGTGAACTACACTATGCAGAAGGTGGAGAACGCCACCGGTCATTTGGTGATCTGGAACCGCAAGTCTTTGCTCCAAGAATTCGAGGAGCTCGAGGAGCCAGAGGACGAAGATGAGTTGTTGGAAGCTCAGAGCCAGTACCACGGGCGTCGTCGTCGCACTACAAGTTCTGAAGAATTGCCACCACGTGCTCGTAGCCTGGCCAACAGCAGGGGATGAAAGGGGAATCAGAGGCATGCATGCCATGGTTACAGATGGTCCATACCACGGGTGATTATATCATGGGCATTCACGGGCCAAAATCCCGAGTTTACCCGATTTCCGGCATGTGTTGGAGATGTAACGGTTGAAGGCTGAGTGTGATGTTGATTCTATTCTTTCCGGAACTTCTTTTTGTTTCCTGCTTCTTGTCCCAAGTTGCACAGGATACATTAACAAGATCCTGATCTACCTGAACAAGGAGATGGATGCTGTGTGGAACCTGAACACCATTGTTGACCGTAAGCGCTGGGGTGTTGGACACTTGGCCAAAATACGAAAGTTGTGAGAACATCCCTTGCGCATCCAGTGATTTATGGTTTGGTTCACCCTGTGTGGTGAAGAAATCATCTGCAGCGAAGCATTCAGTGTGGCGCTGGTGCAGCCAGGAAACACCATTACTTCTTCTCCTTATGGTCCTCATGGAGAGCACCCAGAACGCTGGCGTGCAAACGGTTCCTTTCCTCTCCCACTCGCGGCACCCAGCATCTGGGCTGCACGAGCACCTACCGGCTGAATTGTGCGAATATGTGCGCCGCTCCGCGGCTAGGCCGATCCGCAACATGCAGGTGTTTGTGTCTGGCTTACGCTAGGCACATGTTGCGGCCATTTTCACCAAGTTGGGTCTATCTTTATTTTGTTCTTATGCTGGGTCCGCTTTGGGGCCATATTCCTAAAGTTGGGTCCATGTGAGTCGTATGGTGCCAATTTGTTAAACAGTTGGTTTTCTCGAAACCTCAAGAGCAGGAGATTCTAGAGCAAAAATGCCCAGTCGCCAGCTAAAGTTGTACCATGTTTGTGGCATCCCAAGTCAAGCACCTTTGGTGCAGTCGGATTTCCTTTGGAGAGTTTGCAATTTTTTTGCAGGACATTGTGACATTGCAGAGATAATTCCCAGGATTCGGTCTCTGATTGCTTGTGCCAGTCTTCACAATTGTGGTTTTGCGGACAGGCTATGTGGTTGCTGAATAAATTTGCGTTGTTGCCACTGACCAAGGGAGCCCTGTGCTGGACTTGAACAACACTCTGACCATGCACGTCAAGGGTGAGGATCGAAAGTACGACAACAAGTACGCGCAACAGTTGCAGGCCGACTACCTGTCGCTGATGCCAAACAGCAGATAGTGAGAGATATGACATGTTGTTGGACTTGCATCCTTGTCACATTGTCTGCAAGGTTTTGTATAGTCAAATTTTACTGACCAAGGATTGACAACATCAACGATGCCAGCAAGAAGTGCAATGACCTTCGCGCTCGCCTCTTCAAGATGAACTGGTATGCCGACAAGTTTGATGCCCTCCCAAGCGGCGTGTGGAACAAGATCGATGCCCAGTAGAACAAGATCCGTGCCCAGTTGTGAGACGAAGAGGAACTCACAACTTCGCATAGTTTTGTCTACAGCAAGCTCCTTCACTTTTGCTTGCTCACATCACTAGGCTGGGTCAGGATGTAGTGTGTTTGACTTTCTTGTGGCCGGTGCAGAGGGTTGCCTCCTTCCCTACCAGAATCACCCTGCCTCTTGCCACAGGAACAAGCAGCTTCTGAAGCCACGTCCAGACAAGCACAGAGAGAGCCGCTTCTTCTAGCGCACTTTAGTTGCGTCTCATTCCTAGACTGTGCAAACGTCTGAACTGCACTGCGTTGAAAAAGGTATGCCTGGAACGCATTTCATCCTGCAAGTCAGCAGAATGTGAATCCACGGGCATGTGACGAGAGTGTTTGCATGGAAACTGATCTGCCTTGCATTGGGGCGATGACCCCCGTTGGAAGCACACAGATTTCTGAGAAAACCCTTTGGGTCAGAACTGCACAGGATCCCCATGCCTCTGGTGGAGCGCTGATGTCCGAAGCGCAGGCTGTCCAAGTTGTCTGAGTGGTGCTCACTGATTCCCCCAAAGCTTTGTACTAATCTATGCTCTCATCTAGAAAAAACCTGCTGTAAGAGCAAGATGAGCTTCCCTTGCTTGCTTGCTTGCTTGCTTGCTTGCTTGCTTGTTTGTTTTCATTTCCGTCCTTTTTCTTCCGCATTTCTCCGTGTTCTTTTCATGGTCTATGTTGGATCCCTGCGAGTGACCTCAGGTGAAAGCGATGTTGCGCAAGGAGCGGGACAAGAGCTCCTCCACCTCTTCGGCCCGGCGAGTGCAAAAGGCGCCCGATGTTGATGAAGATGTCCTCAAACATGCTGGGCAGAAACGCACCAAGAGAGTGTCAAACTGTTTTTTTTTTTTTTTTTCGTATTTTCGTGGGTTTGCAGACGAAATTTCAGGAATTGGAAGAGTGGCAACGGGAAAAAGACGAGAAACTGGCCAGACTCGCCAACCAGAAGGACAGTGAAACTGGTGCCAATCTGTTTATATAAATATATATAATAAATGTTGGCTCATGCAAACCGATTGGTCAGCAGGTGCTTGTTCGCCTGCGTCAATGTTAAACGACGCCAATGGTGGTTGGCATTTGGTTTCAGGAGCGTCTTGTGGTCTTGAAGAAGTAATGGCGACAGCAAACAGTGACGGAGGGGAGGGCAAAGAACCTCAAAGCAAAAAAAGTGCAGGTGCTGTTCGGAGATTTTTTTCCGCATGTTCTCCCAGAAGGACGCCGCAGCGTTGGAGCATTTTGGTGAGCGTGTATTCCCCTGCTTGGCTCCAGCCTATTCCCAGCATCTCTTTGTGCAAGAAATTGTTCATGACTAAGCATGACCACAAACATCAAGTTCTGAACACTCAATAAGCGAGCCAGTACCTCGGCCAGCAAGATCTAGGGACCTTGTAGGCAAAAGGTTCTTAGATCCTCTTCGTTCCTGGTAGTTCCTCTATTCTTCATTGATCTTCATTAATCATCCTCATCCGTTGTGCCAGACATGGATGTCGTAATGACAGAGGCTCATGGCATGCAGGCGATCACGGAGTCGCAACTGGATCTATCTTTCTGTGGAGCTGCTTTGATTCCAGTGCATATTCTATCTGTCTCTTGTGCGTTTCTGTCCCTGCAACAAGAGTTCTCCAAGCAAGACTGGCACAAGGAATCTGTTTAGCCTGGTTGCAACAACGATCAATTGTTGCACTGTGGTTGTGGCTTGTCGTGTAGCTAAAGGTGGTGAAGACTCCCTGTGAGTGCCTGACAGGTCCCTGTGACGCTTCTGACTGGCTTCCTCGGGGCTGGCAAGACGGTGCACTGGGGGGAGGACTTGCAGTGCAATCGCAATGCTTTTCCACGCCATGTTTTCACCTGCTGCCGCGCAGTATTCCCTACCACGGCAGTCACAGTTCTATCCTTCCGCCCTGAACCGCACACTGAGCGAAGGCAAGAGCCGGGTCGGGGACCACAGCAGGGATGAGGATGCAGCTGTCTTCCCCCGAGACCTTGAGTCTTCCACACTTCCAGCACCATACAGAAAAGATCACAGTAGTTCTGAAGAGACCTCCTATTGAAACAGAGGCACGCCGGGTGCAACAATTCTGCTTGCTGTCTTTTGCCAAAAGACTAGTGCCTTCATCCACTGTGTGCCCCAACAGGTGTGTATGGCTTGCAGATCATGGCTGTTCATACGTGCACCAAGCCACCCCGGCAGCTGACGTTCTAAGATAGCCGTCATCGAGAATGAGATCGGTGCTTTGGGAGTGGATGGCACACTTGTGGCCAATGCCCACTCGGAGGCCTCATCAGCAACACAGGAGTGCTTTGTACAACGGGATAGCCCCAAGTCATAGTTTCACAATCACAAAGATGACAATTTTACAACAGACAGATGCGAGATGAACGAAGCGAGTGAAACACAAGTGGGAAACAAGAAGGGAAAAGGTGGGAGACAAGTTGGATCACATTGAAAACAAGAAAGTTTTAGACAAATGGGCGACAAGTGGCAGACGAGTGGGAGACACTTTGGACCAGGCAGCAAGATGGAACAGAAGTCCTTTAGATGGGAGACAGCTGGGAAGAAAGCGTGAGATGGGGATTTCAATCACCTCCGAACACTCCTTGAGTGGAAGACAAGCTGGAACAAGACTGACCCTTCAGTGGGAGAAAACCCACGAAAGATGCTGGAATGAGGGAGACAACTGGAGGGGTGGAAAAGAGAATAGTCATGGTCAGGATCTTTGGCGGAGACGAAACAACGGGAGCAAAGGGAAGACAATGGGAGAATAGTGGAGACAAAGAGACAGGGGGAACCAAAGGGAGGCAAGAGCGGACCATGGATCAAATCATGATGGAACTAATCTTTTTTCCTTGCAAGAATTAAGAGCCCCATGTAGCTGGTCGGCTTGAGGGGTGTCCCTGGCTGCGTACCCCCAAGATGGATGGTTTCTATACTACAGATGATTCTTCTGGGTCTTTGGGGCCACCACCGATGGATGGACCCTTTTTTTGAGTAACTTAGGCATGGTTCAGCCTGAGGCCTATGGCATCCTGTGGCATACCTATGGTTCTTGTTTCGGGTCAGGCTGATGGTGTCATAGAGCTGGCCAACGGTCTGAAGCCTATGGATTTCTCGATTTCTCGCTGTCAGAGCAGAAGGTCTTGGATTCTACGAGGATGTAAGTCACTGATCTTAGTAAGTCAAAAAGGAAAAACACAAGGACTTCCATAAGTAACTTTGTTATCACTTGTTCCTTTTTTCTATCCTTATGCAGGTCGCATGAACGCTCAGGGTGGGAATTGCTGACAGCAAAATACCCCGCCATTGGAGAAAGAGCTGTAAACAAACAAAGAGTCAGAAGAAACACATGTATATATATATATATATTAATATTTATATATACATTTACGTAGACATATATGATACAACATATGAAATAACATATGATATAACATATATAGTATCTCATTATTTTGACTCTGCAAGTTTGTTTTCAATCGAGCTGATTTGTGAGGTTGTCTCTGCTGCACTGCAGAAGTAGACCTTGTAGCGGCGCTGGAGGTGCAAACCCACTTTTGGAAGGGCTCGTACTGGGCTTTCGTTTGAAAGCAGAGTCCTTACCAGGGGCACTAGTTTGGTGCACTGGAGGCAGTCTGTCTTGATGTATTGATATTGTATAATTGATATGAATTGACATGAATCGATGAAAAAAGAATTGCAGGATTTGTTTCTTGGGAGAGTGTGAAAGTGCCAGGCTTTGAGTCGTAGACATCGGCTGAGACCACTGGATCGAATCATCATTGAGACGACTGGTTTGGCCGACCTAGGGCCAGTAGGGGGCACCTAGGGGGTGGACTGGGAATTTCGGGCAACATAAGATAAGATTAAGATAAAATGAGGTAGGGCAATGTAAGGCAGCGGGGAAAACTTGCAGTTGATGAGTTTGTGTAAAGGCAATCTCATCCATGCAACGCTTATTTGATTGGCTCAACGTATCAGCAAACAAACTTTCTGCTTGCTGATCATGGATCTTTTCACTTAAACGAAAGCCTACTGAAGCCGATTGACATTCAACCCCAGCGCATAGGAAGTGCTTGAACGATTTGGGAAAAAACATCTTCACGCCAAGGTGATTTCTCTTCTGGAGGACAAGACCGATCCTTTGGCAGAGGCAAGGGCTGAGTTTTGACTGTCGCGATAATTAGGTTTTGTAGCAGTACCATGAAGATACTTTCCGGAGGGAGAAGGTTCAAGGGTCGGCATCTTTCAAATACTCTCTCACACACACAGAGCATTACATACATCAAGTTAGCACGGAACGTGCACCAGTTTTGAAGGCCGCAAAATGATCCCACAAAGGGTTGCCAAAGCAGATGCAACGACCATCAGCCCAGATGCCGCACTTCATACAACACCGGGACTGCCAACCAACTGGACATGAGCTGCCACTGGGACCCGCCAGTAGGATCTGTATTTGGACGGAACTGTGACAGTCGCTGGCACCTTAGAGATCCCATCTGAGTAGAAACTGTGTAGCTGCGAGGGGCTGCTTGCCTCAAAGTAACTCATGAGCTGATTCAGTCCACAAACTTCGCCCATTTCCTCACTTTGACGGACTCAGGTTGACCTGTGTAGCTTCCGACGCTGGGCAGGTGGCTGTCCCTTGAACACATTTTAGCAGTTTGGAGAGTGTATCAGTTAGTCATCTTGTTTGACCCGTTCCCAACGGGCCAACGAGTTTGAGTTCCCAACAGCTTCGCGCAAATACTTGGCAGGCATTTTCTTCAAACCAATTTCTGCGGCTCAAGCTACTAAGACAAGAAAAAAGCGCTCTTTTGTCTCCCTTCCCTACGGACTTGTGCCACTATGTTTGTGCGTGCAGCAACTATCTTCACCTTTTTGGTGAGCGCGTGGGGTGACTCCCAGGTCATCGACTCGGCCCTCCAAAGTGATGATCAATGTGACTCTGGGGATGCTGAATGCAGCTTCAATGCTTTGCAGTTGCGAGGTTTCAAGGAGGAGATGGAGCTTGAAGAGAACAACGAAGAAGGTGAAGGCTGGTTGAAGGACATCACCACCAAAACGAAGAACCACTTCAAGCACATTTTGGCACCTCTCCAGAAGCCCATCGTTACCAACTACCAGTACCTCACAATTTTGGATTCCTACGTGAACTACACTATGCAGAAGGTGGAGAACGCCACCGGTCGTTTGGTGATCTGGAACCGCAAGTCTTTGCTCCAAGAATTCGAGGAGCTCGAGGAGCCAGAGGACGAAGATGAGTTGTTGGAAGCTCAGAGCCAATACCACGGGCGTCGTCGTCGCACTACAAGTTCTGAAGAATTGCCACCACGTGCTCGTAGCTTGGCCAACAGCAGGGGATGAAAGGGGAATCAGAGGCATGCATGCCATGGTCGAAGATGGTCCATACCACCGGTGATTATACAATGGGCCAAAATCCCGAGTTTACCTGATTTCCGGCATGTGTTGGAGATGTAACGCTTAAAGGCTGAGTGTGATGTTGATTCTATTCTTTCCGGAACTTCTTTTTGTTTCCTGCTTCTTGTCCCAAGTTGCACAGGATACATCAACAAGATCCTGATCTACCTGAACAAGGAGATGGATGCTGTGTGGAACCTGAACACCATTGTCGACCGTAAGCGCTGGGGTGTTGGACACTTGGCCAAAATACGAAAATTGTGAGACACATCCCTTGCGCATCAAGTGATTTATGGTTTGGTTCACCCTGTGTTCTGAAGAAATCATCTCCAGCAAAGCATTCAGTGTGGCGCTGGTGCAGCCAGGAAACACCATTACTTCTTCTCCTTATGGTCCTCATGGAGAGCACCCAGAACGCTGGCGTGCAAACGGTTCCTTTCCTTTCCCAACCGCGGCACCCAGCATCTGGGCTGCACAAGCACCTACCGGCTGAATTGTGTGAACATGTGCGCCACTCCGCAGCTAGGGCGATCCGCAACGTGCGGGTGTCTATGTCTGGCTTACGCCAGGCACATGTTGCGGCCATTTTCACCAAGTTGGGTCTATCTTGATCTTCTGTTGGCCATGTTTGCGAAGTCCGATCCATGTTGGTCCACGTTGTATCTGTATAGGTAGTTAGTTTTCAAGAAACCTGAGCAGGAGATTCAAGAGCAGCCCTCTAAAGCTGGACCTTTTGCTTTTGTTTGATCATCGAGTCACGCCCCTCCACCGGTTGGATTTGCGTTGACGGCATTTGGTCTGGTCTCGAATTGCTTGCGCGGCCAAATGAATTTGCATTGATACAACTGACCAAGGGAGCCCTGTGCTGGACTTGAACAACACTCTGACCATGCACGTCAAGGGTGAGGATCGAAAGTACGACAACAAGTATGCGCAACAGTTGCAGGCCGACTACCTGTCGCTGATGCCAAACAGCAAATAGTGAGTGGTATGACATGTTGTGGGGCTTGCATCCTTGTCACATTGTCTGCAAGGTTTTGTATAGTCAAATTTTACTGACCAAGGATTGACAACATCAACGATGCCAGCAAGAAGTGCAATGACCTTCGCGCTCGCCTCTTCAAGATGGACTGGTATGCCGAGAAGTTTATTGCTCTCCCCAGCGGCGTGTGGAACAAGATCGATGCCCAGTAGAACAAGATCCGTGCCCAGTTGTGAGACGAAGAGGAACTCACAACTTCGCATAGTTTTGTCTACAGAAAGCTCCTTCACTTTTGCTCACATCACTAGGCTGGGGCAGGATGTAGTGTGTTTGACTTTCTTGTGGCCGGTGCAGAGGGTTGCCTCCTTCCCTACCAGAATCATCCTGACTCTTGTCACAGGTACAAGCAGCTTTTTGAAGCCACGTCCAGAAAAGCACAGAGAGAGCCGCATCTTCTAGCATCTTCTAGCGCACTTGAGTTGCGTCTCATTCCTAGGCTGTGCACAAGTTTGGACTGCACTGCGTTCAAAAAAGTGCCCCTGGAACGAGTTTCATCCTGCAAGTGCGAAATGTGATGGGAGTCACAAACATGTGCCTCTTGAATGACGCATGAAATCTCATCCTTTGGCAGGAAGAGGGGAAGGCCCCATCCAATCCTGGTACGGGCCTCAGGCTTGGGCTGGGTTCTCCAAAGCTCGGCTGCAATTTTAGTGGTTTCTGTGGCTAGCCCGGTTCCATGTGAACTAATGGTTCTGGTGTCCTTTCTGAGGTCCAGTGGCTTTGGGACGACATCTTCTCAGGCAGTCCTTTTGGAGTCCATTCATACATTGAAGTCGCCGCTTCTACTGACTCCTTTAGTGTTTGGTGATTGATCTTTTTCTTGGGTACCCAGCTGATCCATGTTTCAATACCAAGCCAAAGTCTACACCTCGAGTCTTACGAAGAATACATATTTGTAGGCTACATCATGCTAGGCTATTAGCTGCTATTAGCCTAGCCCATTAGGTATCTATTTTCTGATTATGGTTCTATCCAGTTTATTTAACCCTGCGGAGTGTTCCGCCGGCCCTCTTTTGGGCCTAGGCTGATGCCGAAATGATCACTGTTTTCGTAGGGAAATGGACAACGACTATGCCTGGATACTCCTGAATACAGATATATATATATAATTATAAATAGACACCAGCTTGGATCTTCGCTGCTTGCGCATCTTGTCATGAAGCTCCTCTGGGACATGTTGATCTGGCTCCAGGGCCAAGCGCAGGGCAAGCGAGGCTGAGTGGCATGTGAAGGAAGAAAATGTTTAGCTAGTTGGGTTGAGGTGTCCCTTCTTGGAAGAAAAGTGGCCTTTTCAACAGCGTGCAGGTGCTGGATGATAGTGGATCCGATGAAGTAGAGGATTGGCATGACAGGTTTGTCAGTGCCCACGTTAGGTGAGGCCGCAGCATATGCATACATTCAAAGAGACAGACGTAGAGATGTAGATACAGACACATAGATTCATGCATGCGTACATATCAGCATATGAAAGCAGGTGTGTTTGCATGCAGCTTGGCGTTGTGGCTAGGTCTGGGGTAGAGACAGGTATGGGAACATGTTTGCAGGCGGTGCAAAGGCCCATGGCAGCGCTCATCCTTCTGCAGGGGCAAGGATGACAGAGAAAGTGTTGCGGTGGGAGCTGAGCTTGGGACTTTTCGATTCGAAGGCAAGCAAAATAAGGAAAGCATGAAACAAGCAAACATAAGAACATAAGAAGTTGAAATGAAAGAACCAGTCGAGGAGTGGGGAGGGAAGAGAACGGGAGCTGGGTCTATATTCTGCCAGGGTCAGGGGCTGAGCTTATGTGGTGCGCCGTCGGAATGCCCCGGTAACGGTTGATCAGCGTGCTGTTAGTGGGGCAAGGATTGGGAAGGGTGTAGGAGGAAATCCGGCATGCGTCCTTGTGCACGGGCAAAGACATGCAAGGACAAGGGAAAAAATATGCGTGGAGGGAGTTGAGCCTTCGACTTGTCGATGCCAAGCCACGCACCGGCATCATGGACGCGAGGAACAAAAGGAAGGATCGAAACAGAAGCAAGACAAACATAAGAAGACACAAATAAATAAGACATTGATGAGGGGGGGAGGGGTGGTCCAAGTTAGACTTGGCAAAAATCCGCGCGGAGGAGCATTTAGGCTTGAAGGTAAAGCTCAGATTTCGACAAATCAAGAAACTAAGACGGACTACCTAAAACACGCCGTGCCCAAGGGCCGGCGGATTGATTGGTAATTCATGACGTGCTTTTCAGTGTATGGATACCGTACATGTATACCATGTAGTGCAAGACCATGGAACTCAATGCAATGTAAACGCAATCAAGTGCCATGCAATGCAATGTCCTGTCATATGTTATGTAGAATATGTTGCATGTATTTCAGATGTGGTACAGGGAAGTGTAATGTATTGTAATACCATGGAATGTAATGTGATGTAATTGTGTAAGTACGCACGCATGCAATTTAATGCAGGGCAAAGTAATGTCATGGAATGTACCGCATGCAAGCATCACAAGGTTTGCATGTTTCATTGTTTGTATAAACCACAAAGGGGTAATAGGCTTGCCACTCCGTAGCAATCTGTGACCTGCGTTAGAACATGCATCTACGTAATATTTCAGGATGACAAAGGCTGTTTCCGGTGCCTTTGGCGAACATAACTTGTGGTATAGTTATGGCGGAGCAACTAAGGACCCTCATTTCGACTCGCCTGTGTTGGACGACTTCCTTTGGAAATCGAGTTTTGACAATACTTTGTCAAATCTCTTCCAGAGGCAACGTCCTGATGGTCAGCCATTCGTGGCAATTTTTTTTTGAGTCCTTGTTTTCGTATGTGTTTTGACAAACAAACACGATGCAGTGGCAATTTTCCCCTGGTATTTGCAATGTTTTGAACAACTGAAGAAGCATGTTTATGCAAGCGCCTTGTTTTCCGCGCTCATAGTCGTACTCATTTTTACATATCTCCCAATTGTGAGTCTTGACGTGCGCAGTTGTTTTTGTCTGGTCGTTGTGTTGGGACAGGTTCGATGGTCGTGTGACTGATGGGGTGGGGTGGAGTGGGGTGGGGGTGGGGTGGGGTATGTTGATGTTCAGTGCAATTTGCGCAGTGCGTGCATGCCACGCGAACGCACGTGTGCCTTTTGTGGATGTTGTGGAGGTTGTGCATGTTGAGGTCACGTTGATCGTTGTGTTGGGACAGGGTCGATGGTCGTGTGACTGATGGGG
>VSDK01003309.1:318234-373249 GCA_009767595.1 Symbiodinium kawagutii | reverse complement strand
TGCTTCTCGCTGTGGCGCCGGCACACGGAGTAGCAAAATTGGTGACCAATTTTGAGACACATATGGCTTGTTTGAGACAAATGAACTTAAGAAGAATGATCGTTTCGCCTCAGTGGCAACCACATTTTTTCCACCAGTGAAAACTTGCTGATCCATGTCGTGCGTCACTATAGCGCGGTTTTCAACCCGCCGGGATGTTTATGTTCATTGTGAGCACTGCTATCAGAAGCTATGCCATGTCAGCAAAGTTGACGTTCTGTCCTTGACGCCAACGCTCCACCGGAACGTCAGCGTAGCATCAACGCGATGTGCAACCTCACGCGAACCTTACTTTGCCCCACCCCACCCCACTGTCTCCACGGGACCCGGGTCACCAAGGGTAAATTAGGTCTCTCTTTCTTTATATATATATATATAGGTAAAAATGGATAGCATTGTGTATTATGTATCTGTATATACATATATATATTTATATATTTTACATATATATATATATATAAATACCTATATGTAGATATTGATGTTATATGTATGTCAAAACATGTCAAGATGCACATGTGAAGAAAGGTGTCAGTCGCAACGTTGGGGCCCCCGGTCCAGGTAGGGCCAGCAGTCCCTGGACCTGGTCGGCTTGCGGCTTTGCGCAGCTTCTGGCGGCAGGTGCGACTCCGATGTCGCAGGGTGGGGTTTTTCAATGCTTCAGTTGCAATGGTTTTGCCTGAATGAAGATGGTCAAAACTTGAATGTTTCAGTTGTGAATTCAGGTTTTCCAAAATGGTTTTACATGATTGCTGCAGTTCTTTTCTTCGAAAATTCAACATGATGAAGTGGTTCTCCGAGAAACTTCTGGAGATTCTACTTCGAGATCTTCAAAACCCGCTTCAACGATGACTTGCTTCCTGGGACTCTTTTCATCTTGTGCCAAGTGTGGTGCAGCTGCAGGTAGCCTTTGCTGACCAGATCATTTTGAGTAAGGCAGTGAGAGGGTGTGGTTTTGGGAAGAACAAGACGGGGATCGATTCGCAGAGGAGGTCACAGTCATTGACAAAATGAGCTTACCATTCCTACGAAAGGAAATCAACTTTCTAGGAATCTATGAGCTACCAATCCTATGAGTGAACTTTGTTTGCTTCAACTTTCTTTGGAGCAAAAATCAACTCTCTTGGTAGCTGGTCTTGCTTTTCGTACCCTGGGTCGCCTTTGAAAGTATCTCAGCTGTCAATCACCGCCCCTGTGCTCATTTCTTCCGTCAAAACCACTGCCACCGCCAAACTGATGATAATCATCATCATCACGGTTACCGTAATCCATCTTATGCATATGCACTGTGATTTATGATGAAGTTTAACACGTTCAGGTGCACCTTCTGTACCCTGTGGGTACGTTACACTCCGATTGTGGGTGCAACCACAAGCCCCTTGAGTTTCTCCAAAGAAAGCCTTGCAATGATTGAGCTGCTCCTTGTTTCGACATGTGCTGCCTGCACCCTTATCCCCAACGTTGTCCAGATCTTTGGGTCGGGGCACATCGCCTTTTGATTGCTGACGATCAAATCTTGATGACAGCGCAATTCCACTGTAGGAGATCTACAGCATAGACTCAAACATTTACAAAACTACCGGCGCCGAATTGCTTGGAAGTGCAGCTACCATTTCACAGCTTGTGTGTGCTTCTGGTATCATTGTATATGCATACACAACCAGATACAGAAGCACACACAAGCTGTGAAATGGTAAAACACTCCGACACGTACGATTTTGTATATTCTGGTACGATAACACTCCAACATATTCTGCTTCTTGTACGATTTTACTATTTCGGAGTGTTATCGTACACCCCTTCATGCATGCCACCTCATGCTTGCAGTAATTTTTTACACCCTCCAGGCACCTTGCGTAGACGGTGACAATGCAAGGTATGGGCTCAATTAGAGGATCCCTTGAGTCTCTCTCTCTCTCTCTCTCAAGAAAGCGTAGCAATGGCCAAAGCCACCTTCTTGTCATCATCATCATCCTCCTCATCACCATCCTCCCCATATTCCTAAGAATCCTTCCGTACTGTCCCTTGCTTTTGCTCGCAGCCCCAGGCCTCAAGTTCAGCAAGAGACAAGGGATTTTCACTTCACCAAGAATAGTTCACCAATTAAACACATCAGATAAGCTGATCTAAACCGCAAGTCGAACAGCCATAGTTGGGACCGGTTGACCAGCGCACCAGGTTTTCACTTCATGGGCCCTGACTGTTTCCCAGGCAGACCAGCTCTCTGCCTCAAGTGCAGAGGCCCCTGAAAGAGGTGTTGTGACCAGTCGCAAGATGCCGGAAATCACAGGGGGCACTGGTACAAGGTGCCCCGCGTCGTTAGCTAAGTTGGGTTATAACTAGGGTAACTATCTGTTGTGGTAGATAGACTATAGTTACATGGCTTCGGTATGAGTCAAATTCGCAATGTGTCAACTTCCAAGTTGAAATGCAACCGACTTGGGATGCATGGAGGTTGGTGCAGTGAAGATTTTGCAAGAGGTCAATCCAGTGGCAGAGGCGAAGCGCAGACTGGAAATCTACCTGTCAGGTTTCCTTGCGTGTACACATCCCTGTCATGAAGCCATGGCATGCCAGATCATCTTCGAAGCGGAGATTCGGCCTCTACCACCGTCCAGATCTGAGATTCATCATTTGGTTTCCAAGCAAAGCTTCCGTCGTAAAGTTCGACCTCAGTGTTCACACATGTCACTGACCTGAAGAAAAACTATGTGAATGAAACGATGGTACCATGTTATACGAAGATATACGAAGCACAAGAATTGGTGACCAAATGTTTTGGTGATTCTACTATGTTACAATGCATACAACAGACAGTGACATGTAGTTAGTGCATTGATCATCTATACAGACATCTTGTACCACTAGTCACTAGACCTCTTTGCATGCATTCGAAGATGTCAATTCTGCTGCAGATACAGCGGGCTGACATCATATGACAGCCATTTGAGGCCTCGTGGTTTGGGATCCGCTGGCAGAGGCTTACAATGTCTAGGCTCGCAGAGTGCACTTCCCGCCTCGCCACTTTTCCCCTCACCTGGGTGACCCTGGGCGACCGGTTTGACCGTTTCAAGATTCGGGTTTAACCAGGAGAATTGAGCCATCGGCCTTCATTGATTCATATTTTTAGGGTGTTTAGGATGGTGTTTACAATTGTATTGCATTCTTGGGCTTGTTGCAGGATCTTTCAAACTGGAATAAACAAAATAACTTGCAAAAGCAATGAACATTCACAGTGCAAATCCTAGAGCATGACAAATCTGAATTAAAAGAAACGGAAATGGAAAATGCAAAGCAAATGGAAGTCAGGAAACTGAATGCAAGCACATTTGAAATGGACAGTGCAACTAATATATATATATATATATTATCTACATAAACATGCAATTTGTAAAAGACAACAAACCACAACAAATCACTCTTGAACGGGTATGCGATAATACATGCATCATGATTTGCAGGTTTCATTTCCATTTGTGTTGCCTTTTTTTTTTTTTTTCGGAGATCCATGTTTCTTGCAATTTTCATCTCCATGTTTTTTGGATCGTGTTTTCCGAGGTCCATTTTCTTGCATTTTTCATTTCAAGTTTTGTGCATTCTGCTTTCTGAGGTCATTTTTTGTGCATTTTGTAACGTTTTTTCTTTTTGCATTGTTCAAGTTTCTCAAGTTTGCTATTTTGCAAGCCCAGAGGGTTAGCAATGACGACAATTCAAATATGAAATCAAAGGTTGAATACGTTGTTCTTTTGAACTGTCATTGTGGGCCACTAGGTGTTAATAACATCACTGTGTTGTCAGCCATTGTTGGAACGGAGCAAATAGCTGATAAATCGAATGGGATCCCATAGAAGATCACTTCTGATGGCTCACCGCTTCCTCTGCTGCGGAGGCTCTTTGCCCAGTGCATTTCAAAGTCCCAAAGCAGTCAGAGCCTCATAGAGCCTCCAGCTCCAAAGCCTTTCCGAGGCTTTCCATCGCGCAGGTCATGTCACCGTGTATTGATCGAGTGGAACTTGAATTAAAATGATGCAGCGTGGGATTCTAATTTGCGGATTCTTTATTCGAGCAACACTATGAGGATTGTGCAGGCTTTTGGCCTGGAGCATTGCCGCTTGCTCTTCCAAGTTTTCACTTGAACAGCACGACTAACTTTGAAGCTTTGGGTCTCAAAGTCTCAGTCACATCTTCACTGGATCAAGTTTATATCTGACCCCCAAACCATTCATTCCACCAAGAAAAACCATCACTCGTGGGAGAGCGTCAGTAATGGAGACCACACCATTCAAAAAGACACAAAATCAACTATAGCCAACTGTGAAGGGAGAAACGTGCCATTGCTAGAGTTTCACTTGACATTGGCTGGAAGCTCAAAGACAGCATCCAAGCCGAATGGCTGATTGGAAAGACACACTTGATCGTCTCCTCAAAGAAGTTCAGGACCTCTCAGAATAGTGCTGGCGATCTCGATCCTCTCGGCTTGTGGCCTTACTTCAAGCCAACAAACAAAGAAGCACTTAATTTAAGCATCAGATAATCTCGGGATAAGGCAGGATTAGGTGAGTGTTGACCCATCTGATTTAGGCCCAGTTCTGAAATCAAAAACAATTTTCTGGTTCCACAATTTATGATTCCCTTTCAGACGGAGATTGTGTCCAGCATCTGCAGGAGGACGAGGCATGTCAAAAGTTGTTGGACGATTTGCCGTCCTATGCGCTCTACGCAGTGGCCAAAAATGAAGCGGACATCCGAGACACGCTCCGAAACAGGATCAAGGCTGGACCGAAACAGGATCCAGTTGTGGCTTCGCTGGACCCAAGGAGCACTTGGAGCACCCAGCTGTATGCACATGTTCGGCGGTAAAGGCTTCATTTTCCTTAACCATCTGGAGATGCCATGGTTGGTGGCATCTCAATTCTCAACACATGTGAAGTATGAGTCTATGAGTCTGGTAGGATGAGTCTGTGTGATGAAGTAATTTGAATCAAAAACAGACAGCTGTTCCTGCGACGCAAGTGGGGACACAACGGATTTCCCCCGTGACTGAGAGGGCGAACAGAAACTGCTGCAGAGTTTCGAGGCAAAAGCTTGGCCGATGGATGAGAAGGGTGCAGTTGAGTTGGACCTTCTGTGGCCAGGCAACTGCGCAGCTGCGCAATGGATTGATGGAAGTCAGCTGTTGGTAGATCAATGTATAGATAAAGATATGTTTTAGGGGATCGGAAAGAAAATGCATGCATGTACATTGTGTATGTATATATATATATATACATATATATATATACCCTCGGGTATGTAAATACACATTTCTGAATGTAGGGGGTATGAACCCTCCTGGTAGCTGGATATTTTTTTCAGAGCGCATTATCCTTCTTTCAATGTTAGGACGTGTTTGCCCAGCAAAATAAAAACTTTCACTGTTCTGCCTTGGTTCCAAGAAATCTGGTATCAACTTTGTAACTTGAGTGACAGAAAATGGACAGGGGTTTTGAGCTAATGAGGACAATCTCAGAGATTTCCTGGCACTGCTAGTTCGCTTTCGGGACCCAGTGGCTTCAATATTTCCATGGGAGACGCCTATCCGAAAGCCTCTTCTTTCAAAGCGGCAGAGGAGCAGGCTATGACTCAGTGGCTTGCGCTGGCAGCTTCGAGGTTTTAGCTCTTTTGGCCAAAAAAGGCGAGGAGCATCGATTCATCAATAAATTCCTCACAAATTTAAAGTTTTCTGGACGGTTTTTGATTGCCTTGATTTCCAACAGACATTCAAACAGACACATTTCCGCAAGAACATTTGAAATACGTCCGTACTTTGCCTGGCTTTGGTACTTTTGAAGGTTTTGAATGAAAGCCATGCACCGGACATCACTGGACGAACTACCCAGCACTTCAGAGGTGACCGTCAGCTCGTGCGAGGCCTCCTGAAATTAAGAGATTTCATGGGTGCCTCCGGCGGAGCCTGCAGTGCGCTTTTGGCACTGGCTGACCCTGAGCAGAGCAGCCGGAGCGGGCAGGGAATTTTTGAAGAGAAATCAGTTTTCTCAGTTTTTTGAAGTACAGGAGAAAGTGGAGAATTGTGGAAAGAGCACGAAAATTGACAAATCGAGAGGTTGCGGTGGATGTCTAGCACAAAATATCAACTTGGGGAATGGGTGGGTTGAGTTTGTGGGGCTTTTTTCCTGCAACGCCGTCAGGACGATGCTGACCTTCTATATGGTTTACGCAAGATGGGTGGCCCAAACCCCACGCTCAACTCTGCGACAAATTTGGCAAGCCACTCCGCTTTGGAGCGAGATCTACCGATCCTTGTCTTTGTTTCGTTGAAATGCCAGCACTGTGCAAGTTTCCTTTCTGTTTTGGACATAAGCTTTTTGTATAACTGTGCGTATATGTGTGTGTGTGTGTGTATACGTACAGATATTTGATCATTCATGTCTTATTCCACTTTCTTTCCATCTATGATTATCTATGTACTGTATCTATACCAGTCTATATCCATGTTTCTTCAATGATTTCCAGATTCTGCATCACAGGGGACCTCACACAGGTCGAGCCATTCTTCTGGACGAAGCTTTTGAGCGTGTCAATGACCACGGCTACGTCGCGATGGCATGCGGCAGAGGCATCTTTCAGTGGCAGCATCTCAGCCAGCACTTCCAAGGCCCCACGATGGCCCCCCCGTTCTGTTGGCGGTTGGTTGTGTCGGGAATCTGTTTCTGAGAACGAAATCTCCCAGTGGATTCTATGCATTCGGGGCCTAGACGGCAAGATAGATAAGCAAATAAATAGATAAATAGATCAATAGATAGATAGATAGATGGATCGATAGATAGATAGAAAAATAGCTAAATCAAAAAACTAGATAAATAGGTCAACAGATTAGATGCATAGATAAATAGATATAGATAAACAGATAGATAGATACGCAATTAGACAACTTAACAATCAGATAGATAAATAGATAAGTAAATGAATGAATATCTATGTATGTACATAGGGAGGAAGAACTAAGAACAGTCGAGGAAAACTGAGGGTCTTGCAGTAAAATGCAACAGAATCAGGGAAACCTTGTGGAGAAGGATTCCGTTCTAGATTGAGAGGTCTTGAGACCATTCAAGGAAAGAAAACGCATGCAAGTAAGGGTTGGGCAGGTATAGAACTATTTCTCTTAGCTTCCCAGTATTTTCCATATGCTTCCACATCTTGACTCAGCAAGTGACACATGAAAGCTGCCCTCGAATGGATTTCATGATTGTTTCGACCATCAAGGGATGGTCACGTTGTCATTCGCATTGTCTTGTAGTTGAAACAGTTTGAAATTTATGCAAAGAATCATGCATCAAATGCACCCAGAAACATCACATTACTGGATTTTCCACTTTTTCATACATGTGGTGGTACAGTTTTTCCACTTTTTCTGCATGAAAAGACAAGCACTTCACTGTATCCAGTGGTGGTCGGTGGATTTTAGGAACTGGGTTTTGCACAACTTCACCGACCGGGACCAATGCGTCCAAGCCTACGAAGCCAGTGGAGAGGCCGGGCATTGGATGGGCGGTTGGTTTTGGGCGGCATGGCACCGAGGACGGGAATGGGTACAAGTCCTTGATCGGTAGGAATGTCCTTAGGAATTCCCATAGGAATCCTTGATGATCTTGAATTTCCTTCTGGAATTGGCTTGAGAGTTCCCTTAGGAATTCCCAAAGGAACACTTGCACCAGGGATCAACTCTGCTTTTTGGCCTCTTCTTTTTGTAGATTATCCAAGGTCTGGATAGGCCAAACATGTGAAGTGCGATGTGCGGGGAGGCAGTCAGTGCAGTTAGTGGATGTAGTTGTCATCGGCTGTTGTTGTATGCGCACAAATTGACTACAGGTAAATATGATTGATTGCTTGGCACTAGATGCCACTTCAACGAGTTTGATGACGGAAGCAGGATATGCTTCAACATTTGAGCAAGGTCATTGGCCCTTGTTGATTGTTCATTCTATGTGGTTTAACTAAGTTATTCTACTTGGTTTGGTTTACTACAAGTCTCTATGGGAAGCTTTATCCGGCCATTTATTTGTGTTCTGATCCCGAGGCATCCCTCAAGGGTGCCCTGGCTGGGCGTGAACTTCCGGGACTCAAGAGACTTGGCAGATGTTGCGATGGAGGCGCGCCACTTCCATCACATGTCATGTCATGTTCACTGAAGAAACATAGGATTTACTGTATCTCTCTCTCTATATATATATACATTTACATGATGCATATGATTTATATGTTTCGTTATGTGTTTCTGTTTTTGATGTCCTGATTTCTTCAATCTTCCCAGTTCTCGAGTAGCTTGCGAATCTCTCATTTGTACAGCTTCCTGGGGTTGCTTGTGTTGGCACATTCTTTCGAGATGTCCATTCGAAGTTCGTGGACTTTAGACAAGATGCTTATGCATTAAGTATACGCCCATGATGTCAAGGCAGGACTGCAACTTTCTTTTCGTGGGCACATGAATCCCAAGGTGAACTGTGCCACTTTACAAAGTGAATGCAATCTGATGGTTTCTCAAAATAGGGGACACCAAAAATGGTTGGTTTACTACTACAAACAACTGAGATTAAATGATTGGGGGGTCCTCCCATTTTAAGATACCACCATGTGAATTCAAAGCACAGGAATTCGATCTCGAGAGAAAAGCCGTCATAGTGTGAGGTGGAGTGCTTCCCTTTCCTGGCCGCGAGGGCAAGCTTGCGTTTTACCACCACAGCTTCTGAACTCAAATGGCGGTGTGGTGAAAAAAAGGTTCATACTCATCAATATTGAGTGGTTTATAACTTGCAAGGATTGGTTGATAGTTTCATATTGGCTGACGTTGGTCGATCATGCTCAGGAGTGTTTAAGAATGGAGGATACAGGGACTGGGAAAACCACTACCACTCTCTTTGGTCCGCTGTGTCCTGGGTGTCCATGGGTTTCGGCACCAAACTCTGCATTACCCTAGCTCAATTAAAGCGGATCGTCCAAGCTGATCATCCATACAGTACATCACCAAAGTGGAGCCTGGGAATTGAACAGAAAAAGGAGCAGAAGGAGCAGTAGGAGAAGGAGAAGGAGGAGCAGCAGGAGAAGAAGGAAAAGAAGGAAAAGAAGGAGAAGAAGGAGGAGAACAGGAGGAGGAGAAAAGGAGGAGAACAGGAGGAGAACAGGAAGAGAACAGGAGGAGAAAAGAGGGAGAACAGGAGGAGAAAAGGAGAAAAGGAGAACTGAAGGAGAAGGGGAGAAGGAGGAGAAGGAGAAGATGCAGAAGGAGGAGCAGGAGGAAAAGGAGGAGCAGTAGGAGAAGGAGAAGGAGAAGGAGAAGGAGAAGGAAGAGAAGGAGAAGAAAGAGCGAACAGCGAGGTTTTCGAAAAAAGGGTTGGAAGTTCGAAGGTTCCTCAAGAAAGAAACTCAAAAGACATGGTTCTGCCAACGGTGGCTATCCGCATGGCACGCTGCAACGTCCCAGGCTACTATGGCTCCGCAGCCACCTGCACAATGGAGACCATCGACAATTTGTTTCGGAAAGGAGTGGACGATACCATACGGATGTTCTGTGACTCCTACGACACCTGCAAATTCAAGTCTTTACAGTATGGAGGCATGGACCTGGAGGGTACGGTCGCAAAATTGCAAAGGTTTGCAAACAGAATTGTAGATCAAATTGACATCACCCGCTTTCTTGCGCTTTGTCCTCGATTCATTGGTTGACGAGTACGCATCACTGACTGTTTCCCACTCTTGCAGATTGGAATTTGTTCTGAATAGTCGCCAGAATGGACTTCAGACGATGATTTATTGATATTGCTATTGTTATTGTTATGCTTCTTCTTGTAATGTTTCGATTTTCATGATTACCATTATTAGTACTACTACCGTCTTTGTTTTTTCTCTCCCTTTTCTCTTGAATTTGCTTCGCTCTGATCCATTTATGTCAGAGGCACGATCCTGGGCTACAGCCGTGAGATTTCCTGGGACGGCAACAGCATGACCGGACTCCGCGCTTCCGCGCGTTTCTTGAATGTCCAGAAAGACGAGGAGGAAGACGAGCTTCCGTGAGAACAGCTTAAGGAAGCGAGTCGACAAAAGCCCAAGCCGATGGCAAGTCTTGAGAGAACACAGATGGAACTCACTCTCAAACAGACGGAAAGCCATGGCCCTACATGTCCATGAAATGAGCACACTGGTTTGATAAGGTGCATTTCACGACATTGCACAGCGGTTGACGACGGATGTTTTCGGGACCAAGAGAATATGAACAACTCTATTTGGATGGCTATTTGCAAACTCTGAAAAAATGTCGTTCTTTATGTTTTACCATATTTGATGCCCTCAGTTCTGTAGCTTGCCTCGCATGGCCGAGGCACATTTAGAAGGTGTGGCAGGCGGTACACTGCAGCTCCCAGGGCGGCTCTTTCAGGAGGCAGTGCCCCTTGGAGTCGCTGATTTCTGTCTCCAAGGGGGTCAAACTTTGGAATTCTCAAAGAGAAAGTAGAAACTGCACATCACAAAGAAGCTTCATCTGAAACAGCGCTATGCTTAGACTCCCGGGGTCTCACAGCGATACGCCGCTTGTGCCCAGGACGCGCTTTTGAGATGGGCACGTGAACTGCTGAACATCCAGGCTGGACCCATGGGCGCCGCCCATGGCTATTGAAACATCAAGCAATTGGACTCCCCCTACAGTCACCAACCATTATCAACCATTATGAACCATTGACAACCATTGATTACCACCAATAACCGCTATTAACCGTCATTAACCATCAATTAAGCAGTAAACACCCATCAGTCCAGAGATCAACACGTCACAAGCCACATGCAGGGAGAGTTGGAGGCGCGGCCGAAGTTTGGACCAAGCACAGTCACCAAGTTGTGAACTGCGACACATCGCGGGTATGGGGGTTCCGTTTCAGCACCTCGAAGCATCCACACCGAGAGTTTGTAGATCAAAAGGAGCAGCACACTAAGACTAAAAGTTTCCTGTCCCCATTGAACCTGTGCATTCCATTCTGCACCAGCGCGTTCGTTTTGAAGTAACAAGGAGATCAATAGTCTTAGCCCATACTTCCTCCATCGTAGAGCGCTCGGTTGCGTTTGTGGAAGGTCCAGCTGGTCTTGCCTTGATCCAACTTGGCAGGTTTGGCGAATAAAAGGCCTACTTCCGGTTGAAGGCATTTCGGGTTTCAGCCGTAGGAAACCTTGGAGCATTCTGGTGGGTGAACAAAATTGGGGATATGTGGGGATCAAGTCTGGCCAGAGCCCAGAGCTGTGAGACACAGGTAGAGAAGACACTCGTGAGACACACCACGCTCGCAGGTCGAGGTCTCATGTTGCTCCAAGGAGCTGGAGATCAGGCTGAAGCTGGAGCTGAAATTCAGAAGCTGTTTCTGTTGTGAAGAGAAGGAGTTTCTGAAAGTTTCGAACCTTTTATATGCCAGGTGAGCTTGGAGCTGTGGCCAGAAGGGGCCAAGGTGCAGACTGGAGTTGACTGGACTACTGAGAGGTTGTAGAGGCGGTGCTGAGTAGGAGAGAGATGTTAAAAGTTTCTCCTTTTTGCACATCACAAGGGTGTGGATTGTCCTGTTTGATCAGCATGTGCAAGACTACCGTTTGACGTGGCATCAGTGGACTTGCAAGATGAAAGACGCCTAGTCTCTACAGTAACGCCTTTATATGGCTATGGGTCAAAACCCTGTACCCTGGTTCCCCATCATTAACCATTGTTTTCCCTATAGTTTGTTGGTTATTATCCACCATTATTGGTTGGTTAATATTGACCCATAGCCATATGCCTTCTAGGTCTTGCAAGTGCTTTCCCATCATTTCTGCACTTTCGCTTCTCCAGCCAGGTGCCCTTTGTGGTTTGCATCGGGGACAAAGAGAGCCTCCCAAGAGCCACACTGGAGGCCGTTGCCGAAGAATTGGCGAGACTTAAGTGCTGACCTGTACTCCAGTATTGACCACTTCAAAGCTAACTTCTTATGCTTTTCGAGGGGCGTCATTCTCTTGAAAGGTTTCACTCCTGGAGCTTGCCTTTCAGACATTTTTCACCATGGTTGGAACGAAGTGCGGTTTTGTAGCGCAAGTTTCTATCAGGGCAGGGCCGTTCCTCCAACTGACCCCATCTCCTTCCCGCAGCCTTCAAAGAACCCAAGAATAGTTGTTTCATGTTGTTTCTACCACGAGTGGAGCCCGAGTGGGGTAATCGGTCTCGAAAAGATCCAAATACTCCATCACTAGATCCAATATGTAGAACAGTATGCGCTCCTTCTCGTGACGTGCGGCAAAGTGATGCAAAGTACGGATTCTGAAGTATTCATCCCAACAAGCGCATTTGTATGATGTTTGTGTGTGTGTGTCTGCAAATGTTTTTGCTTTTGTCAACGGAAATCCACACTCCTCTGCCACAGCTGCAGGCTTCCTTGGCCTCGTGTTCAAAAGCAACACGACCACTGGAGCAGTGAAAGTACGGTCTCCCCAGTCTGTGTGACTGGGAGCACGACACAGTTGCGCTGAGACTAGAGGACAGAGATCAGCGCAAAAAGGCAGCCTCCAGAAGTCGTGACGGAGGAATGACAGTGCTGAGATGCTTCCATATGCTTCCCAGAGGAAAGCTTTGAATGTCGTCCTTTTCCGAACTTTTCATTTTCCCTTCCGTTGTTGTTGCAATCTCTGATGTCGACCTTTTTTTCCTCCTTTGCTTTTTGTGTTAGAAAAGACCATGAAAGACCTCGACTCTTCCTGTAGGAAACAACTCAGTGGTGGTTCAGGGTGCCACGCTGCAGCTTCCGGCTTTGTACAGAATTCGACGAGCCGCGGCGCCAAAAGGTGAGGCTCTCAGAGGTTGGTCGTCCCAGTGGTAGGACTACCAGTGGTTTCTGAAGTGCTGCTCTGGTGGTGGTGAAGCTTTGGTTCTAGTTAGATTTTAATGCATTGTATCAACTTTGTATCTGACTATATCAATATGAATGGTAAGATGAGTGGCTGATTCAGTGTGATAATGGGTCAGAAGAGTGGTTGGTTAGCGATGGTCAATAGTTGGTGGTTGCTAGTAAATAGTTTGATCAACAACGGTTGATCAATAGTGGTTCACGCAAATGATACATAGTGGTCAAACATGGGCAAAAATGGTTGTTTGAAAAAATGTCAATCTAGTCCAGCAAATATTTCGTGATGATTAGTAACGGTGGATTTATCATGGTTAATAAAAGGGGTCAATGATGATTGATCATGCTCAATTGCGCTTGTATATTATGTATAATTCAATCAATGCCACCTAGAGCCCTAGTTTGCTAGTGAATTGACTGATTGCCTCCAGGGACCAATGTTCAGAGGAAGTGATTAGTTCAGGAACAGTTGGAACAGAAATCCGGCTGCCTGGATTTTTTCAGGCACCAGATGGTTTGCTACCCAACCTTTTATTTTTCATGTCTGTACGTGTATATATATATATATATAAATATATATATATATATAAAAAATATATATTGCACCACTCTCCACTTCCCATCCCAGCAGCTGCAGCAAACTTTTGCTCAGAGACAAGTTTGTCGTCCAAGCACTACCTAGCGAAAAACGAATCAAGCTTGAAGTCCAAGTCGAAGAGGCATCTGCTGAAGTGATTGAAGCTCCAATCGTTGAATCAAGTGTCACAGCTTAACTGATGTACACGTCACAGCTTAACTGATGTACACACATCCAACACCCACAAGCCTAAGGCAGTGTAAGTGGTGCACCAAGCACCCATGGAGAATTCAAAATAGTTGTCAGAGCCCTTTGCAACCGGGACAAATCAAAACGTTGTATCTCACAAGGTAGACGTGATGCTTGCAAAAGCAGTCTGCCAGGTTTCTTGTATCGAGTCACACTGGATGCAGCTGCCCATCGGCCACGCTGCTGAATTTCATTCAGTGTGCGATGCTGGTGAATGGCATCAAAGGAAGGTCCACTATGACGCAACGTGTGTGGTGTGAAAGTGCCAGGGGAAAGACTATGTGCTCGGGAAAAATCACGAAAACGAGCTTCATACTGCGATAGCGACACCTCAAAAACAAAGTGGTCAGTTTGATGGCGACAGCGACTGATATGTTGGAGAAGTTGTCCACACCATGGTCTGTGCGAGCTGTTAGCCATCACAACATCATCTTGAACACCAGTCTTAGTTCGAGCATCACGATCGGAGTTGCCAAACACTACACCCCAAATTTTCGTCATATTACGAACTGGCTTGACTAAATCGGAAGTTGTTACCCCAAGAATCTCTGTAGGCCGAGCATACAAATCATACTGTAATAGGGCAGCAACAGCAACATGGAAATCACCTCTATGCACACAAAAGCATGCGAAGGAATAGACAACTTGCGGAGGCACCCCAACACGAGTCGTTCCAGGTGATTGTGTCTTCCAAGCTGCAAGTGCTGCTCTGGCAAGAGGTAGCAAGTCCCGCGCAGGCCGAGAAGGAACCATTCGAAGTGCAATCCAGCCATAAAAAGTGTAAGTACCCACACTGACTGAAGCCCCATCATCAACAAGGTGATTGAAGTAAATGCTCATGCTAACATCAACTTGCCGCTCATTGCCCAGTCCTCGTCTCCTCTGTTGGCACCACGCTGAAAAATCAGTCACATGAGAATCATATCTGACAAGTGTGGTGGGTCCAATCCGTCGAACTCGCAACCTTCGTTCCGGTTTCACTTTGGACAAAATGGACTCAACAAGAGTCAAGGGCTGCATGACATTGGAATGAGAGCGGCTACTTGAGGTTTTTCCACGCTTGCTTGGGGGCCCTTCCAAGGCTAATGAAGTCGTAGAACGTTTCCAACCCCCCAGCGTTGAAGAGGAGCTCGAGGTCACTAGAGCTGAACTCTTCCTTTTGCCGGCGCCTGTCTTTGCGCCGGCATTGTCCTGAGGAGAGGCTCGCAACACGCCTGAGCGAAGCAGACCATTGCACAGCGACTTCTTGAGGGGCATGTCCAAACGAAACATGTGAGTGAATCAAGGTTGCATATTTGTGACAAAATTTCATGGGATATGCGCCAGCCAGAGAAGTTCGATTTACATAAACTGGCCGCCCTTCGGAATTGCAACTCTTGACCTTGCCCTGGAGCCGCACTTCATGAGATCGGTGGTGACAACGCTTGCACAGTGATTGAAGCCAGTCCACCGACGTCACAATGCGGGTACTCTTCTTATATTTTTCACCATACTGACACATCTCCCAGTCAACAAAGTTAAATGGTCCAGACGCCACAGCTCGAAGTAAATGAGGGAAAAGAAAAAGCTTCGAGGTCCTAGGGTTCTCCAAAGCATAGGGAATACCATTAGCGATGCATCTCTTAATAACCTCACAGCTAAAAAGAGCCAGTTCGATCCCAGTTTCCTCCTTACAGCGTGTGGCATGTGAATCACGAACATTGTGACGTGCCCTACTCCAAATAGTACACGGTGTGCCCAAATGTACGAAGCCAATAAGTCCTCTGTCCAACCATTCGAATACCAGTTGTTGTGTTCTACGTCTTCGTAAATCAGCATGAGATCCATGTATGTAGTCCAAAGGTTCAAGAATGGGAATACCAAGCTGTTGAACTGCTTTGGACAAATTGCCGCACCCAGAGAAGATCTCCAAGAAAAACTTCCCAGAAGAACAAGGAAAAACATTCTCAACATGTTCCCTTCGTGGTTTGTATGGCTTGCTAGAAGTGCTAGCCTCTCTTGAGAGACCACTGCCAGATTCACTAGGAACAGCAAAGAAAGGTTCTGCCCTGGTCCCCCTGTGTCGTTCAAAGGCCCGTGATGGCCCATCGGAGATGTTTCGTTTTGTCTCAATGTGCCGCAATGTCCAAGAGATCCCACTGCTGAACTGCAAAGACGCCGCTGTCTGACACAACCGGTTCAGTCTATGGTTGGAGCTACGACCCTTTGAAAAAGCACAAATACATGGGAGGTTATCACTCAGTGTCAGCTTGCGGAATCCATGTGTCGACACCGCACGTGTCGATCGCCTGAGGGAGCTAAGTGCCACTCTAGCCTCTTTGAGTGTGATGTGCTCGTCACTGTTTGCCCATCGTCTACACCAAAGTAGTCTATAGTTCCGTGAATCGGCAAAAAATTCATGTAAAGGTTCAACCAAAGCCGGTACCTCAATGTCCATGCGTTGTTTACCCTTAGCTCTGATCTGTGAACGAATTGCACTGGTGGCTAAATAGCTTCCTTCGCGAAGGCTGTCAAAAACATCTTGAGCATATTGAGTTGAAGGCCCAATCGCGGACCCAAGACCTGTGGCATCATTGTTGTTAATTTCTGAGCCGTAAGGCTCCCAAAATGGAGCCCCTGACTTGTGATCTTGAACAGTGTCATCACCCAACAACTCAGACAAGGTCTTGAGAAAAGAATCGAGTGACCCACGCTCAGCTTCATCTCTCAATGCCTGCGGCATAGGTATGAACCGCCACCGCTCATGGTACCTTGCAGCACGTCGGATGAGCTTCTGCGGTGGTCGGCAGGCACAAAGAGCATAGCCACTTGTGGATGAATCCCCCACTTCAACAACATCCAAAAAAGGTGCATTGAGTTGTTTCCAAGTCAACCACACCAACGAGGCACAGTCCCTGATCTCCTTCTTGACCGAACTCCAAACAGTTACCTTCTTGTGTAATGCGATATTGATGAATCGATAAACATGTTGAAGTGCAGATAGACCAAAGGGTGTAATGCCACAAAGTGAAGTGAAATGACCAGCCCAAACTTGCAAAACATCACCCTTGATCTTCTTACGTCGCAACAATGCAAGTGAAGCCAGATAAAACTTCCAAACCCTGCCAGGTTTATTCATGACAATTCCATCCCGCAGCTTTAGAACAAGTCCTACACTCTCAAGTTCATCCACAGCAGAATCCTGAGTCCATAAAATAGGAATACCAGCTTCATCAAAAGCAGCTTGCAACGCTCTTGCCCGGTGATCAACATCTTCCGGACAATTTCCAAGGATTGTGATGTTGTCAACATAAACACCCAGAATAGTCTTATGTTCAGAAAGTTGGGGAGTGGGTTTTCGTTCACGAAGGATTCCATCATTCCAAGGGGAGTTCTTGAGCGCAATGTTGAGAACTGCTTCATTACAAAGCCAAAGTGCCCATGTCCATCCCATAGGGACAACTTTGAAACATGGAAACAAAATCATAGTGGGGGAAGTTCTAACTTCCTTCTGTTCCCGAGGGTCGAAAACAAAGTCAGCAGAGATACCCATTTGCTGCCGCTGTTGACATTGCAAAGGTTCATCGATGGCAAAGAAGTCAGAGAGCTCGGGCAGGGAAAACCTGTAGAAGCAATCCGAGACGTCTGCTTCTCGACCCCAAGCACATGAATGACCGCAGTTGTCAAGCTCCAGATCGCCATAACACCGTGACGAACCCAGTCGAGTGACTGGTGGATCCTGATGCAGCATGTTGGTACCTCTACAGTCGATCACAAGCCTCACATATCGAGGGTCCTTCTTCTTCACGCAAAAAGCCCCCACGAAACTGCTGGCCACCGGCCTCAACGTCATAAGGCCAGCCTGAAACAAACGTGAAATAAAGTCCAGTCTCATCTTCCGACTGAATCGCAAACCAGGATCCCAGTATGGAGAGAATGAACCCGTCTCAGGCACCGGTGTTCTCAAAATGGTGGATCGAAAGTTCTTGACCACCACAGCAGCTTCTGGAGGAAGGAATTGGACAATGTGCTGAGGACAAGTTCCCTTTTCAAGGATTTTCAACCTGTCATGGCTATAGGCAGCAAGATTGCTTGGAATCCCCTCATAGGAGGACAAGCTTCCCCTCATAGATTGCAACGCTTGTTCCGGAGTGAGTTCGCCAGGACATTCGCCATGCATTGACAGCGACTTTGCAATCCTATCAGCCACACCACGCTGCGCTGCAGTAAGAGGAAGCCCTGAGCACAAAACTGACGAAGATCTTGAATTCAAAGACTCATGCATAGCAAGCTTGTTCAGGGTTTGCCCGATCCAATACGCCCGCTGCGAAAAAGGGACATCAGCCTCAGCCACCTGCTCCGTCAAGGTGCGAAGGGGTAGAGGAAAAATGTCACCGTGTCGGCGACGCTCATCGATGTCCATGCCACTGAAGAAAATACTGGCAGGCCCCCAGTGACACAGGGATGCCAGAAAAAATCAAAAGGTCAAGCGCCCGATGCGGAGCCAGCTGCTCCGCCACTGGACCCTTCTCCTTTGGGTTTGCCCTTCTTGTTGTTGGGCCACTTCCGTTTGCCTCCTCCTTCTTGCTGATCATTGGCACCAATGCCCTTGCCACGCGACTGCTCCTCCCGAAACAGACGCGACTGCTTTTGAATATTGGCACGCTCCTTCAATTTCTCAGTAATCCAGGCATTCATAGCCGACACCTGAGCAGCGCCGGCCTGGGTGACGGGTGCCTCAGACACAACGTCGAGGCCTGAGAAATCTGGAGAACCAGGGTTCCTCGTGACTGCGATTTCCAAAATGATAAGTCGCCTCACCATATGTTCGAAGCACATGCAATTGCTGATGTCGAGCTGATCACGAACAAGTGCCAGTCTCAATGCTTCACAAAGGCTACGATGTTCATGGGAAATCGAAGAGTTGGGGGCAACACCCGAGTTGCGGGCCCAAGATACGTGGTGAAATCACAAGGACCTGCTAACAGTGCATTGCAAAACTCAAAGGTGCTGCGAGGTCCAGAGAAACCCCAATCATCAACCTTACTCTCACGCAGCAAGGAAATGGCATCGGCATGGCTGAGATACCGTTTGTTCTGAGCATCTCTGTGATCACCTATTGTCCTGACGTCATTTGCAGCTTCTTTCTTCTCGTTCTTGAACTCTTCAATCTTGGCCGTCACGACCTCTCGAACATAGAAAGTCTCACCATCCATCTCAATAAGCCCATGGGTGCCAGTTACATTGATGTCATCTATCAACTGAGCAGGAATCACCTGCCCAAAGCGAGAAGACCCTGCATCAGCTATCACCCATGAGACCGTGTCGACAGCAGCCACCTCGGTGTTGTCATCGAGAATGCTTCCCATGGTACGAGCCAGACGTTTCTGACGTTCAAGCTCATGCTTGGGCAGAGCGTCAAAGGTGTAACACTCATCCTCAATGTCATGCGGGAAGGGAGCATTCCTAGCAAGGACCTGATGTCTTTGAGCATTGAGATCTGCAGCTGATAACTCAAGGTCGGGCGAGAGAACAATCCATCGCCCACCACCAATCTTATGCAGCAAGATCCGATGATGAAAGTTCAATCCATCAGCATCTCCTGGATAGTGGAACAGCACTTGAGGTTCACTAATGTTCAACGTGCGCTCCATCTTCACAGGAGTCGATCTGCCAAGTCCGAAGGCCTTTTGGGACCTCTTTTACGAACCACCAAAGCGTCAGTGGCTTGCGGGTCAACAAGGGTTTGGTCGGTCAATGTGACCGGGTCGGCCCTAAAGGATTGGTATTTCCACAGGCACCAAAGAACCACCAAAAGGATACCAGCCAAAATGTTCCCAGTGGAGAGCAGCTGACCTGATCGTCGAGCCACTTCAAGGTCCCGCTCACAGGTCTCTAGGACAGCCCTATAGTCCTCAATGAGCTGTCTGGTCCTATGCACCTCAACCCTCAGATGGGACAGTTCAGTCTTCAGATCGCGCACCCCCCAATCGTCAGTAAAGGTCCGAAGCAAATGGGATATCCCAAGCAAAGCCCAGGGGAGACGATCAACCATGCAAAGAGGGCCGGACAACTACCACAAAACTTGACCCTGAGAAGGCTGTGACATGTGACCATGGGGATTCAACGCTTCAAAGTGCAAATGTCGCGATGCTAACTATATAGTATGTATAGATTTATACCTATAGCTATAACTATATATATATATATATATCTATCTATATGTATATACATATATGTATACCTGTATCCGCATGTGCGCTAGGTCACCCAGCTCATGGCAACTCTAAGTGACCATGAGCACATGGACACCTCGAGGCTTCGGAGCCATGTTTGGTGGCGGGCTCTTTGGTGGAGATCGAGGGCCAGGTGGATTCTTCGGAGGTGGTGTGCCAGGCACTGGATGCTGCAGCAGCTTCACCCCCCGGTGAACTACTGGGCACCTGCTATGGCAGCTATGGCAGCTATGGCAGCTATGGGGTGTAGGAGCGCCCCCATGATCAACATGTGTGGGTTGAGAGATTTTGCTACTGGGTTTTTCATGTTGCAAGTCTTCACATTGCTGGCAGTTTGGTTTGGGGGATGAGTTCATCCCCCATATTCTTGCCTGGTATTTTGTCCTTGGGAAGGCCGTTTCGACCACCAATACCAAGTCTTTCCGGTGTCTTTTATGGGCAAAGAAGAGCTCGAGAAAGGCAACAAGCAACTTGCCCTGAGATGTGACTATGCCTAGAAGTCAAAAGTCATCATGAAATCATCATTTCCACCTTCGCTCGAGGCTGCTGTTGAGACATGGATCTTTTTGCAGGGCTGCACACTTTGGTAGCTTCGTGACTCAGGATCATTCTGCCGCAATCAGCTTTGGACCACCTGGCTCGGCTCAACATTTCTTGGCCAATGCTCTTTGAGGTCACTGAAGGAAGTGATCGTCGCCACCTAATGAAGACACTAGTGGAGCCTAAGTTGTACGGAACCAGTTTAACTAATGGTGCCATCCCAACCCGTTGGAATTTCAGTTCTGCATGCCGTTTTGGATGGGAGACTGATCAGATCAGAGCACTAAATCCACTTAGACAAGTGGGCCGAGCTTCATCGTGTCGACCCAAAGTTTGAAAGGTGTCATTCAAATGTCTCGTGTGCATTGTCCACTTTGACAAAAGTCTTATCCCAAAAAGTTGAAAAAATGTGGAAACAGGGCGCGTGCAAGATACAAGGCAGAAACTGTGGCTTGGTGATAGTGAATCAATGCGAACCAGCCAGAGTGCTGTGCTTGCAAAGTCCTCCTCAGTATTCGCCCACTGCAGATGACGAACCCTGCCACGTCAAGATCAACGCATGGAGGTGTACAGGAATTCATCGCCAGGAGACCCAGGATGCCTTGCCCCCGAAATCTGAGTGCTCCAATCTATGGAACCCAGAATTCGTACAAGACAAGGGGAGGTGCGGATGTAGACACGGTCATATTCTAATTGACCGGGTAATTTTTGTGGATACATTCAAGTCATTTCAAGATATTTCAAGATCATAAGTCTCCCTTATTAGACCAAGTTCATGGGTGGCATTTTCAATCTCAATTGGAGTGGTGCGAAGCTTGCAGCAATTCCTGATCAGCGAGGCAGAAGAAGGAACCTGCTTCTTCCCATACTGGATGATGCCTCGATCTCAGCCAGAACCTGCAGAGATGACTGAATTGGTCACCATAAGTTTGCCCTTGGCAGCTTTCATTTCTTTGGTTCATTTCATTAGCATATATTGGCATGCAGTCTTGTCTTGCAATGCTTTCTCTTCAATCCTTTCCCAGAGTCTCCAGGTGCTGCTAACTGGCAGTTCTGTAATTAAAAAATGTATTGAAAGGTTTCTCTATCGAATGAAATTCAATGTGTTTCCTTCTGCTTTCTGTTTTCCTCAGTGAGGCAAAACCTCCTGCTGCAAGAAGGTGACTTGGTGAGGGCACGGAGACTCAACGACGCAATGGAGACCTGTCAGCAGTCGGCAACGGACACGTCCCATTGCGCTGAGATCACCAACACTTCGCTGCAGAAAGGGAGCTTTGTGAAGCTTCAACCGGTACATTCCGTCGCTCAGCACAAGTTGCCGCCTCGTTTTCCAAGCTTGGCAAGGCTGAATTTGAAGACTTCAGAGATTCAAAATTTTGTCGATGATTTGTCATGGATGGCTCCATGGGTCAGAATTGGAGGCTTTGTTCGAGTTACTCAATTGATTGAGTGTTCTTTGATTTCCTTGCCTGCTGTCTGAGCGGGTCCTCCATCAACACCAAACCTGAACATACAAGAACCAAAGTGCAAAGCCGCAGGATTTGTCGTCGTTTTGGTTCTGAAATTCGTAGCTTCCTTGGGCTTTGGATGTGAACAACTTTAGGGGATACTTATGGGGATGCCTATGGGGATGTTTGGGGATACCTATGGACAGCGCAATTGAAGGGCTGCTGCCAGGACTTCTTGGACATTCACAATCCCAGAGCCGTGCTAGAAAATTCCTTGAGGCCGGAGCCCGCCATGCACAAGGTATTCTTGAGTTCAGTATCCCGGGATTTTGGTTGAAGTAATTTGCAGAGTCCAGAATCCAATGGTTCTCTTCCTAAAACTTTTGCCTTCATTGCTTTTCAGCAATCGATCTTTATGAAGATTATGAATTCGTGTTTCTTATTGTTTCATATTGTTTCTTGCTCAGGAATTTTGCCACGTTGACAGTGGGCGATTGCATCGCGCGGCACCTGAACGAATCAGGTTTGAACATTTGCGTTTTCTGTACACGTAGACAGTGCAGGAACAGAGACATTGCAGCACAGCGTAGAGCATTGTGCCATTTCGCTTGTGTTGGATTTGTCCAAAGGATCCAGGGATAGGTGTCTAGCGTATTTCTTGCAGGTACCAGACTGAAGCAGCTCTGTTCCCTCAAGAAACTGATTTGAATTCGTTGTCAGCATTCTCAGAGATTCTCAGACATTCTTCCTGGAAAAGTCATGGACTTTTTCAATCTGATTCTTTGCATTGCTCGGTTTCACCTTTGCAGTGATCCACCAGTCGATTAGAAGACATGATTTCAGTTGTAGATGTCACATTCCTTCAATATTTTCTTGCCTGTTCCCCATTTAAGTTCATTTCACTTGAGGAGTGCAGCGTTTGGTTGATATCAAGGTGATTGGTACCCAGCGAGTGCAGCGACATCATTTGATATGAACCTCAGGAGTTTTCACATTGCCGTTCAGCTTGCTGAAAGCGACAAATGCCTCGCAGCAATGGCAAAAGTATCCAACGAGAGGATGGTGAACAAGTTGGAGGACGCAACATGACTTTCCCAGTTGCAAAATGCAGCAGTGTACACTTGGAACTTTCAACTTGAAGTTCTTGGAGTTCAGCAACCGGGATAACCATGGATATTAATATCTGAGGAGGATGACCCATCCCTTGCATGTCTGCATTTCTGACCCTAGGGTACACAAGTCCAAAATTATACATATGAAATCCTTGCGCACAGATCAATCTGTGATGGGCTGGAGTGTTACCTTTGTGAATCGCCAACTGGGAACAAACAGAAACAGTGGCAGCTCCTAACAGCGGCTGTGGAGGACCAAGTGAAGAGAACTGCATCGGACGCACTGGAATTTGCGAAGCACCAGAAGCTGAGCCATCGGACAGCTCAAATGCCTAGCGGCTGCGATTTGTCGTAAAACAACATCAGCAACATCCGAGAGATCGGCCATTGTCCGAAGTGTGTTTTTCATTTGTTTGTTCGTTTCTTTGTTTGTTTTTGGCAACGCCTGAGGTTGAAAATGACTCTTTCCGTAGTTCTCTACGCCGCCACTACCGTCGGACTTATTGTCTTGTATTCCATCCAGAGCCAATATAATCCGCATCTTGGTTGCAGGAGATCAATCAAACGTTCCAGTTGTGCGTTCGACGTATTCGCAAGTTTTTTCCTGTCATCGGATTCCGATGGTCAAAATTCGAGCAGATTTGCTAGTTTGTACACACCATCCCAGTATCCTTGCTGACAATCTTTGCACAAAATTAGAAGGGGCTGAAGAAGAACAAGAGTAGAACCACAATTATAGCAGAAGAAGAACAAGAGTAGAACCGCAATTATATTGATCCTGAACTGTGGAGAAAAAATCTTGAGAACTGCCTATAACAGGCTTTGATGGTGGTGGCCGCAGCTGCTCAAGTGCAGCCATGCCTTCCTTTTTGACGGTTCGGCGAAGTCGGCTGACCCGGGGGCTTCCTTGCAGGGCTCTTTTTTGTCTCACTCTCTTGCTGCCTGAAATTGCCTCTGCACAGGGCGGCAACAACACCAGCAATGGAAGCAATGAAACCAATTGTACAGACAATGCCACTGCAGTCAACGAGGCAAACTATAGTGGTCTTCCACTCTGCGAGCAGGTGCCAGAGCCTCCGTGCTACGTAGATCGATGTTGGAGCACTATCCCTCGAGAAGCCATCAGTGCTTGCATGGAATTGACCTTCTGGGGTGCCGATGCAGGCAGATGTGCCTTTTTCAACGAATCTGCCAGCCAAGCCTGTAACGTCTCTTGCCAGAACTGTGGGTCCATTGCATCGGCCATGTACGATGAATGCCTGTTCACCTTGTTGGCTGCATCTGTGAGCTTTGACGACGCCAGCGTCCCATGTCAGGCACTTGCAGATGACTTTGAAACGATTCGCTGTCCGACAGCCCTGATTGATACCAATGACTGCTTTAGTCAAGAGAGTAAAGATTGTCAGTCCAACTGCGGCAACTTTCACAAGTGCAACTGTTGGAAATTGCGAGGTGTTCCAGGAGAGCCAGATGTGTGTGAGGGGGAAACCGAACTCCTACGCTGGGACGGCACACCAGACAACTGTGATGGGATACCCCGCACATGCTATAACCACCGGCCGAGCACGTTCTGTGGGAAATACAAACATTGCCCTGCCGACCTTTGCATCATCAAGGGGGTGACTTCGTGTCCAATTGCACCGTTTTCATGTCAGAGGCTGGGTGCCTGCAGTCGTGATGATGGAAACTGCTACTACTCCACACATTCGGATGGAACACCCTGCGATGACGGCCTTGATTACACTCACTCTGATGTTTGCAAATCGGCCGTGTGTGAAGGAATTGAGGATAGATGCGTTCGTTTTAATGTGCAATGTCAGACCTTGAATAGCTGCTTGACACCAACCACCAAAGTTCGAGGTGCCTGCGACCCACCCACTGGCAGTTGCGTTTTCGAAGCCAAATCCAATGGTACACGCTGCAGCAGTCAGCCCGGAGGGCCAGAGGACGGAATTTGTGATGCCGGTCTTTGTCGGCGGAGGGTCTCTGACATTTGCGCTGGCAAGGTTTGTATCTCTCCCAACAAATGTACAGGACCGGGAGCGTGTGATCCTTGGACCGGCAACTGCATATTTTCAGCTCTCCCTGAGGGCACGGACTGTGATGATGGGAACTCCAACACATTCCGTGACCGATGCGTTGAGGGCCAGTGTGTAGGTGACACGATTAATGTGCCACTTTATCATTTTGAAGGCTCAGAGTCATGCGAGGGCAAAGCTGGCTTGAAAGCCACAGTGAAGCGTTACTTTGGCAATGTTGCGACCATTGAAGAGTGCCAGCAACAATGCTCTGACGATGTTTGGTGTCAAGCCTATGCTTATGGCTATTATGTTTGCTACATCTATGGAGGTGAGCGAACGGTAGATCCAAGTGAGGCATTCTGGGGGAGGCGGTGGCTCATTATTGATCCAGCAGCTCAACCTGCCATCGCTCATATCATACAATGCTTCAGCAAACAGAGTACAGAGAAGCCAGCGCCATTTTTTGATGAGACAGCTGCGTGGTTCGGTCTCACAGTGGTCATCGTGGTTGTTTTTCCTGCCCTGTGGGGTTTGGCCATGGTCTGGCGTCCACTTTCCAGGTCATTCAGGAACTTGACTGGCTGCTGTGGAGGCCTCCGAGCAGACGAATGGTCTCCGTCGAAGGAAGGGATGGACAGCAGACAGCAGAGCAAAGATCAAGTCTCACGGTCTGTGTCTCAGCTGTCCATGGGTCCATCCTCTTCCAAGGTGCATGCGCAGGAGATGTTGGAGGATGATGAGACATGGGACAACTCCCAGGAAAGTTCTGGAACGACTGAAGATGCCGTGCATTACCAGGATTCTCGCGAACGACCCCACGACCCCCGTGGAGAGGTTCAAGAGGCAAAGCAGTAGGGGTTCGGTTTCTTCGGACAATGCTCCGAGCAGTGTAGCAGATCAAAACATCAAGCTGCAGTATGGAGAATCATCAAATCATTGGCTAATTCCTGAAGGGAAAAAAAGGATGCAGGTGCGCCGGAGCTCTGATCGTAGTTTCCCAATTTGCAGCTAGAACTGGCAACGACTGACATTTCAGCTATCTTGGTGAATAAGTGCAAGTGATGAAAAGTACATGATGCTGAATCTTCCAGTGAGCAATTAGTCTTTAAAGAAGTTCAACAGAATCAAGCCACTTTCGGGATTTTGGGTTAGGCGAGGAGACGTGAAGTTCTTGAGCACGCAGAGCCCGCTGTATTTGAAGTTTCAGCTGAAAGACTGTGCCGTGGACATGTTGCCCGGCCCCGAAGCACCTTGCCGTACTCTTTGGCCAATGGCTTGGGAATTCTTGTCCTTATGCGTGCACAAAAACAGACCCAAACACACAGACATTTACATGCACGTATATATATATATATACATATACACACACACACCTACTTCTAGTGAAGTTAAACTCTTTGAGGACAGTTGAACAAAGTAGCTTTGCCAGAAGATATCAATATCCTTATGTGAATCAGCTAGTACATTCAGAGAGCTTAGTGGGATGCCTGCATAAATTGCAATAGTGAGTTGCAAGTTGCAACAAGCTTGGTCTCAAATGTTCAGTTTGCACAGTCTTCACTGTCTGCACTGCGCTGTTCTGAGGATGGTTTGCACTACTTTCGAACCACCGCCGACCTGAGTTACTTTGATGCAAAGCCGACCAGGTGATCCTTTGAAGACTGTCCCAAGCTTTGAGCAGCACGACTCGAGTGGACACTTTCTTCAACAGCATTCTCAGCATTCTTTACTGTGAGAAGTATTGTACCCTGCATCGCGTAGTTTTGAAATACAGAGTAGACAGTTTCGATGTGTTTAACACTGGTCGTATCTTTTTGATTCACATTTGGTCCGTGCCAGGAACAAATAGAAAGGCACAGGTACATATTCTGAGATTGAGACACTGGCTTGAGTCAAGTTGTAGCACTTGTTTGTGAGTAGCCTCGATCATTTTTAGCTTGGTGCGGGGACAATTCGAAGGCTCCAAAAGCGTACGAGAAAACATTACCAACAATTGGAGAAGGTGAGGAAATTAGTCACTTGAAACTGCGTCATGATACAACCCTTGTACCACTTGTGTTCTGGAGACCCTTCAAACAAAGCGATTCCACTAGCTGGTTGATGTGATGATTGTCACTGCCTATGATGCACCCAGCAACTAACCAGTACCCATCCAACAGCCTGTTGATGATTCGTGGTTGTTATGTACATGTACATATATATATATATATGCTGTAAATTCCCTTCATCATGAGCCTCTAATCATCATTGACATCAGCTGACCAGTTGAATAGCAGTAGAACTTCAATCTACTTGAAACTGCTCAACTTGGTTCCAGGTGCTGGTCCATCTCTCGAGTTGAAAGGAAATGGAACGGCCGAGCATGTCCTCAATCTGGCATGTATTGGACCTTCCAATGAAGCACCTTGGACGTCAAACTATATAGCCTTCTAACAAACTGTTTTCGAAGATGTCGAAATTGAATGGAAGACAGGATCACTCACAAAGCAAGGTCCAAATCTGCATACACAAGTGGACCAACATGTGCACATAATAAGGTTCAAACCTGCACACAGAGATGGATTCACCTGCAATTTGATAGAATGCGCAAAGAGAAATTGCATAAATTACATGGAACAAAGGGAACATGGGGAGAGCAAGTAAACAAATTCGTTGAGGCTGGGGAGGAGAGGGGTCGGGAAGCTAATGACATTTCATCGAGTCAAGACTTCAAAGACGAATTGTATGATGCTGCGGGGTGAGGATGAGGGGCAGGGAAAAGGCCTCCATCGGCTCAAGGCCTGGTAGTCGTAGTATGAAGTTGTGTGGTTTGTGATCCTTCAAGAACTGAAAGACCACTGAAGCAGCGCGCGATCTATGGAGGTCTAGCCTTAGTTGGGCTTCGGGAAGAGACAGCCTCGTGCGTAAGCTTCAGAGCTCCAAATGGAGGTTTCTCCAAAGGGGGGAAACCCGAAAATGGTTGGTTTATTACTGTGAATGATTAACAGAGGATGATTCAGGGGCACCCCTATTTTGAGAAACACCCGAATGTTGTTGGTTTGTGTGTGGCAATCGAATTGACAGAAGCGATGTGTGTTTTCTTTTTTTCCACCCGCAGGTGCACGACTGGGTTTTTCGTAGCTCAGTCACACAACAGTTCCTGGAAAGCAGGACAATAGATGCACGGACCGCATCCAAGTCCAATCATACCAGTCTTTTTTGGTCAAGAAAGAAAAGGGTCGAAAGCACGAAAAGGTCAGAGGAAAAAACATCAAAGCGAAGCTGAAGCAAACAGGAAACACGTCAATGTTTGATTCTGCCAGTCTGTCATGTTTCGAAGGAATATCCCAAGGGTAAAGATATTGGAAAGGCGAAAACATGAAGTCGGGGCGTCACCATTCTTCCACATAGATCGCTTTGTTCATCCATGCAATGAAAGAATGAGCTAACATGGAAAATCAAGGGAACAAACGCAAATCCGAGCATCAATGACTGCGGCTCGAAAGAATTGAAGATGGGTTGCGTTGAATAAAAGCATTTAGATTGGCAGACTCGGTATATTCACACCCACGAATCAGTCTGTTGTGCATCATTTCCACAAAGATTTAGCGCATTAGGCGCACATTCTTGATCTGAAATGGTCAGAAGTAAAGGCGGCAAACTATCAACCACGATCAACCAGGCATGAACCAATGTATATACATATTTTCATTCAAGATCATGATGGTAACCATGATCAACCAGGAAGTAACCAAGATCAACCAATATGAGCCATTCTCAAGCTCAGCAGCGAGGCTGGGGACGATGAGACTGTGAGGGTGCTCGTTGGTCCGGACAGGGCTGCAGGGTGGTGCCCAGTGATCACGGAAATTGGCGATTCGATTGGGCTTCGTAGTTGATACCGGTAGTTAATAGTAGTGAATACCGGTCAGTTAGTACTACTCATTAGTAGATGTTTCTAGTAGTGAGTACAAGTAGTTCATACCAGTCAGCAATGGTTGATACTGGTTGACAACAATCACGGAAAAACAGCATAATTGTTGGCTGTACTGCGGTACATGGCTAAAGAAGAAACGGTTCATCACGGTTCATTCAGCATGCCATGCGCCCAGAACAGGTCACCCACAGGTGTTTTTTGATTCCTGACGGTACACATCAAGAAGATTGTGTCACAATTATGTGGTGGTCAAGATGATGACTGCCCCAACCTCGCTTCATTTGTCACAAAATGTAGCTTTGGCTATTTGCAGTCCATCTTTCTTTAGCAGGGTTGTGAATTGTTGGTGGAAGCGTGCATTGCGTGCACACGCATGGTCCTGTTCCCCCTGACGAGCGAGATCTGGCGAGTGTCTCTGGACCTCTTCGAACCTGATGATTGTGCATCCAATCCGTCACTGGCTCCCCTCACTCCCAATCGCCTTTCCTATATTTTCGATCATTTGTTTTACCCTCTGGAATCCTTATCACCGCCACGACAGGTATCATGAAGAGGTTTCTCTTTTGGTTGATACAAACAGTACTGTATACTGTTTATGATATCACGATACTATGTACTATCCTGTTCTTGTAGTCATGTTTACTATATCTTTCCTCAAATTTTTATGATCCACCCTCGTGGGCGAGGCTTTGTGGATCCTGGCTGTTTCCGCCTCGCAGCTTCAAACGAATCCTATCCCCCTTGGTGGATCAGGGCTTCGTGGTGCTTCCCAGGATTTCTTTCGCTAAAAGGCTAAGAATTCCAATTTCGGAAGCACAAAAGTGGCAATGTGTTGCACGTGCATCTTGCATCCGGATGCTGGAAGTTGCATCTATAGCCAGCTCAGCGTGGAAATAAATCTGCAGCCTTCTGCGCTACAGATTGCTGCTGCAAGGTTGCACTTGTAGCAACAACTCTAGAGCTGAATCAAAGCTGCACTCTGGCAGAGCCACTGCCCAAGCTCAGTTTCAACGCGTTGGGCTTCCAATGGGTTTGAATACGTTTGATCTCGACCCAACCCTCTGCTGAGCCAACGTAGCTCCGCCACATGCGGCAGGATGTTGTTCTTCAATCTGTGGAAACTTCCTTCGAGGGCAGTGGGGGAATGATTAGAGTGCACCGCATCGAAATCGCAGAGAGACTCGACGTGAAAGGCAGGCACCATTCTGAAATCTTCGGATTCATTTTCCATTCTGATGTTTCTTTTTGGCCTGTCATGATGACTGAATTGGTTCTGGTCTCAAGTTGAAGACAGTTGAAGCATGATTCATGACAACTATGTGATGAATTGGTTATGGTCCTGCACAGTTGAATTGGTTCTTGTCCCGCTGAATGTTAATGTGCAGGCGGCTATGGGATTGTGCAGCTTCATAACGACAGCGCCGCAGAGATTGCAATTCAGTTGGATCGAGGACAGGATGGCTGGACTTGGCACATTGGAAGTTTCATGAAGTTTCATCTTGGCCAGGACCAAAAATCAGTCTATACCAAAGTGAACTACTTTTTTACAACTGTCACTTATTTTTTAGAAAATCAGTCTATACTAAAGTCTTTCACATACTTTCACCACTTTTTCATCTTAAAGTCAGTAACATCGATTTCTTCAACCTTTGGACGCTTGCTCCAACCAGTATCTTCTTTCACTCTCTTATGCGATCTTACCCACTCTCTGTCGCCCATCTATTGAATTTCTTGACCATAGAATCCAATACTTCGGTCATATCCTTTCACATCCTCATGGTCTAGAAATCCGCATCACTTTAACCCCGCTAGGACCCTACGTTCCATCCCCCCTTTCCAAGGGGTGCCCCAAGGGCGGGCCTGAACTCTCCCTGGCAGCCCATACCAAGCTCCAACCTTAAAGAACCTGCAAAGCCAGGTGACTTTCTCTCCATCCATGCACACATTTCACCATCGTTGAACTTCAGTCTTTTTCCTCCAGCAACTCACCCCCTCAGGTTGCTGCTCCTCGCATGTAGCCCAACATCGGGCCGCATATTGCTTCGGAAAAAACACACAACTTTTTATTTCATATGCATCTGCAGTACATATGTATGTTATAGAACGCTATCTATCTGTCTGTCTGTCTATCAATCTATCTATCTACCTATCCATCTACCTATCCATCCATCCATCCATCCATCCATCCATCCATCCATCCATCCATCCATCGATCGGTCCATCGGTCCATCGGTGCATCGGTCCATCGATCCATCGATCCATCTATCCATCTATCCATCTATCGGTCCACCTATCCTTCTATCCATCTATCCATCCATCCATCTATCCATCTATCCATCTACCTTCTATCCATCTATCCATCTATCCATCGATCCATCGATCCATCGATCCATCGATCCATCGATCCATCGATCCATCGATCCATCGATCCATCGATCCATCGATCCATCGATCCATCGATCCATCGATCCATCGATCCATCGATCCATCGATCCATCGATCCATCGATCCATCGATCCATCGATCCATCGATCCATCGATCCATCGATCCATCGATCCATCGATCCATCGATCCATCGATCCATCGATCCATCGATCCATCGATCCATCGATCCATCGATCCATCGATCCATCGATCCATCGATCCATCGATCCATCGATCCATCGATCCATCGATCCATCGATCCATCGATCCATCGATCCATCGATCCATCGATCCATCGATCCATCGATCCATCGATCCATCGATCCATCGATCCATCGATCCATCGATCCATCGATCCATCGATCCATCGATCCATCGATCCATCGATCCATCGATCCATCGATCCATCGATCCATCGATCCATCGATCCATCGATCCATCGATCCATCGATCCATCGATCCATCGATCCATCGATCCATCGATCCATCGATCCATCCATCGATCCATCCATCCATCCATCCATCCATCGATCCATCGATCCATCGATCCACCGATCCATCGATCCATCGATCCATCGATCCATCGATCCATCCACCTATCCTTCTATCCTTCTATCCATCTATCCATCTATCCATCTATCCATCTATCCATCTATCCATCCATCCATCTATCTATCCATCTATCCATCCATCCATCCATCCATCCATCCATCCATCTATCCATCTATGTATCTATCTATCTATGTATCTATCTATCTGTACTTCCTAGGCCATGACTTTCGTTCTAGACCCTTCTGCACAAGGAACCTGAAAGACTCCATTGGCAGGATATATCGGCTTCGTGAACAGCAATTTCGGAGCAGCCTCTCTGGTTCTTGGTGACGAAGTGGATTTATACCATTGGCAGACTGTCGATGGGGTGGAGGCACCGGGAGAAATGGTGCAGACATTTCCATTGCTCTCTGTCAGAAAACAAGACTGAGACAAGGTACAGATTTGCTATCCCCGGAAGTTGCTAGGCTTCGCTGGTCAGCCATGCCAGGGACGAGATGGTACAATGTGAGACAGTTAGCCCTTTTGAAGAACATGCTGAAATAAAGTTCCAAAAGCAGCACCTTCAAAATAAGTGAACACCAATACCTCCAACTCAGCATATTTTGTTTGTCAGCCATGCAGAGGTTTCATGAAACTATCCAAGTCCCCTATTGCATGATGCCTTTTCGTCGCTTGCGTCACAGTTGCCATGCTGAGCTTGGGCTGCAAGGTGAGAATCGAGACGGTGGAAGCTGGAAACGAGTCGAGCGGCTTGTGCATCTCTGTCGCCTGACAGCGCATGAGGTGACCAAGTGCCCTGCAGGTTTCTATGCATAGAGTTTGTCCTATAAGTTCAATGGGAATCATGAACAGTTGCTTACTGATTGAGATAGACTGATCCGGGTTTCACCTCACTGTTTCTACTTCAGACTCTGCTTTCGACACTGTCTCAGTTTAGTCTCTCGTTTGACCATGTTCTCTGCCAGTCTTCAGTCTTCTGCATATTTGATGGTTGGTAGCCATGGGGTACATGCATTGTTAATAAACCATTCAAATTCCATGATTGGCCATTGGAAAAAATGGACGAGATAGACTGCCCAGGACAAAAGCAGCGTGCCTGTGTTGGAGGTGGTTGAGGAGAAGTGGGCCGGCGCAAGTGTAGGATGCTGTGAGTTCATGGATGAGTTTGTCCATGTGCCCCAAAATTAGCCACCATTGGAAACGCATACATCGTGATGCATATCCGATGCTTCCGCATTGTCTCGAAGCTTCTTGCTTTCCGCGTGTCTCGGCTAGCTGCATCCTCTGCTTTCCTCTTGAAGGTGATTGTCGGTCCTCCGCTGTTGTTTGCCACCCGTTTCTCCTCTCTCCACTGCTGCAGCCACTTGATTTTCGTTTTCTAGGTTGCCATTTGGACATCTTTATTCCCAAAAGCATCTTCGATGCGATGGGTTCTCGTTTAGTTTGCTTTCGCGACTGCTCCCGTCAAGGTGGAGGGGAAGGGAAGGAAAGAAAGTGAAGGGACAGAAAGGGAAAGAAAGGGGAAGGAAATGAAGAGAAGGGAAGGGAAGGGAAGGCAAGGGAAAGGAAGGGAAGGGAAGAAAAGGAAAATAACACAAGGGAAGGGAAGGGAAAGGGAAAGGGAAGGGAAGGGAAGGGAGAGAAAAGAAAGGGAAAGAAAGGGAAGGGAACGGAAAGGAAAGGAAGGGAAGGGAAGGGAAGGGAAGCGAAGAGGAAGGGAAGGCAAGGAAAGGAAAGGGAAAGGGAAGGGAAGGGAAGGGGACGGGAGAAAAGGAAGGGAAGGGAAGGGGTCGGGAGGAAAGGGAAGGGAAGGGAAAGGAAGGAAGGGAAAGGAAAGGAAAGGGAAGGAAAGGAAGGGAGGAAGGGAAGAGGACCGGAAGGAAAGGGAACGTTTTTTAGGTGCGCGGGGGGGTGGGAGAGGTTGGTGGCGGCGAGCGACCGCGAGCGGGGGCGCGCAGTTAGTTGCGAACGGTTACCGGAAGATGGGGAACGGTGTGTAGGTGCGCGACGGGGGGTGGGAGAGGTTGGTGGCAGCGAGCAACCGCAAGCGGGGGCTCGCAATTAGTTGCGAACGGTTACCGGAAGATGGGGAACGGTGTGTAGGTGCGCGACGGGGGGTGGGAGAGGTTGGTGGCAGCGAGCAACCGCAAGCGGGGGCTCGCAATTAGTTGCGAACGGTTACCGGAAGATGGGGAACGGTGTGTAGGTGCGCGACGGGGGGTGGGAGAGGTTGGTGGCAGCGAGCAACCGCAAGCGGGGGCTCGCAATTAGTTGCGAACGGTTACCGGAAGATGGGGAACGGTGTGTAGGTGCGCGACGGGGGGTGGGAGAGGTTGGTGGCAGCGAGCAACCGCAAGCGGGGGCTCGCAATTAGTTGCGAACGGTTACCGGAAGATGGGGAACGGTGTGTAGGTGCGCGACGGGGGGTGGGAGAGGTTGGTGGCAGCGAGCAACCGCAAGCGGGGGCTCGCAATTAGTTGCGAACGGTTACCGGAAGATGGGGAACGGTGTGTAGGTGCGCGACGGGGGGTGGGAGAGGTTGGTGGCAGCGAGCAACCGCAAGCGGGGGCTCGCAATTAGTTGCGAACGGTTACCGGAAGATGGGGAACGGTGTGTAGGTGCGCGACGGGGGGTGGGAGAGGTTGGTGGCAGCGAGCAACCGCAAGCGGGGGCTCGCAATTAGTTGCGAACGGTTACCGGAAGATGGGGAGCGGTGTGTATAGGTGCGCGAAGCCGGGTGGGAGAGGTTGGTGGCGGTCGGTGAGCGACCTGCTACTTTGAGGTTGGCGTCTAAGTGGGGGTGACGTAGGTGGTACATTGGGCCCGGATTGGAACCTCAAACGTGCTCATCAGGTGGTCTAGCGCGCAATACTTGATGCACGCGTTATGTTGGGCGTATTTGAGCTTATGTTGGGCTCAAAGTGGGGTGAAGTTGGTGGAGCATGGGGCCCAAACCCCAACTTGGGCCGCCCTCGTTGGGCTTATTGGGCCTTATTGGCATCTAAGTGGGGGTGAACTAGCTGGTACATCGGGCCCGGATTGGAACCTCAAACGTGCTCATCAGGTGGTCTAGCGCAATGCTTGATGCACGCGTTATGTTGAGCTCAAGCGGGGTGAAGTTGGTGGAGCAGCGGGCGCTCGTTGGAGCTGCTTATGTTAGGCTCTCGTTGGCTTATTGGCATCTAAGTCGGGGTGAAGTAGGTGGTACATTGGGCCCGGATTGGAACTTCAAACGTGCTCATCAGGTGGTCTAGCGCGCAATGCTTGATGCACGCGTTATGTTGGGCCTATTGGAGCGTATGTTGGGCTCAAAGTGGGGTGAAGTTGGTGGAGCACAGGGCCCAAACCCCAACTTGGGCCGCCCTCGTTGGGCTTATTGGGCCTTATTGGCATCTAAGTGGGGGTGAAGAAGCTGGTACATCGGGCCCGGATTGGAACTTCAAACGTGCTCATCAGTTGGTCTAGCGCGCGGTGCTTGATGCACGCGTCAGGTTGGGCCTATTTGAGCTTATGTTGGGCCCCTAGTGGGGTGAAGTTGGCAGAGGATCGTCCTTACAGGCCCTAAACAGTCCCTAGGCATGCAATTCCAACGGAAAAAAGGCCCGCGCAAGCAGGGAGATTTGAAAGGGATTGAGAGAGAGGTTGTTGCTGATATGTTTCATGTTCGTTAGTGATGATTGGTCGGTATTTAATATTCTGGTACAATTTCTACCTTTTTGCTTTTGGGTTCTCCGGCGCCACCTTGTTTTTTCCTTGTGCTGGGTTCAGTCCACAGTCCATGGTCCATAGTCCGCAGCTGTTTTGCCGCAGCCATTTTACCTGATTATCCTGAGCTCTGACGGTCAGGTCCCAAGTTACATTGCATTCATCATAGCACTCATAGCATTCATCATCATTACAGAGGAGGGGGGGGCAGGGCGGCCACAAAAAATCGTTGCTTGTGGCCTGGCCTTGGGCCGCAGCTGCTTCTTTGCCGGCACAATTGCGCGGTTTGGATCTTCAGTGGGCATGGAGTGGACGCTTGCTTGGACAGGTGCCCAGAATGGAAGCGATTGATTCCAGCAGCTTGTGCTCCAGATCCAACATCTAGAAGCGAGCGCTGGCTTCATTATTGTTTTGTGCAGACCCCAGGTTCCAATCCCCAGCCTGCGTTCAATTGCAGGGGCGAGCACTTGTTAGCGTCGAGCCAGATTCACGGGGTGTAGGGGTTTGACATCCAGAGAGCCCAACGGCAACCTGAGGAAAAATACCGCAGCGGGTTTGTTGTGCGTGGAAGTGTGTTGCAGCATCAGCAGTTACATGACGAAAAAATTACATTATGCATTGTGCCTGCTGTTGCAAGTGCAAGATGCCAGGATGAGCGCGGAGCGCTTTTGCAGCCAACTGTGTTCCAAAAAACACCTGATTTCAGGAATTTCCTTAATGTTTTGTCGCCGGCCGAATTTCCACCTTAGTTTTCTACATTGCCTTTCGTGTTTCTTTCTTTTTCCAGCACTTGCTTTCCACGTGCCCCTCAGCTTTTTCCAATGCTCTGCTTCTGCTGTCCATGTGGCTTTTACCTTATGGCATTTTACCGTTAGCATCCCGTTGTTCATGACTCTCGTGATGGAGCACTGAAGGATTCGCACGTGCGAATAGGTTGACGGTCGCTTGATTCTACTTAAAACCATTTGTTTTGTCATTATTCTCTTCCACTCGTTCTGGAGGGTAATGTGAAAGAGGAAGGGAGGCTCATGAGAATTCGTGGCGTGTTCATACGCGGCAGCTTGAAACATCGGAGAAGTCCTGTGGACGGCAAAGCAGGTGATTCGAAACCCGTCAGCATGGAAAGGGGAAGATTAGCGTCCGCCCGGACAAGACAAGAGTCAGTCGAAGTTGCGAGCGGGGCAATGCAACCTTGATTGGCGTACAGTCATTGTAGTGCGCCAGCCTGTACATATTATGCATTATTTGACATAGGTTCAAGTCAAACATGTTGCGCTGAAAAGCGAACATCTCTTCCAGAATCCCTCTGTCAAAGTTTTGAATGCTACCAAACCCTATCACTTTTGCGTTAGTTCCAAGGCGCCATGGCTCTTTCCCCGGACTGCCATATCGCCGGAACAAATCAGTTGATTGGGGCAACGTGGCGTTATTGTCCTAGATTACTAGCCAGAATTACCTGTCAATTTCTTGACATGAAGAACTCCAAAGGTGCATGTTTCATTATTACAAATTATTGATGTCATCCGGGGGGTCCCCGAGTTTGAAAGACACCAGTGTATTTATCGACTGGAGGATAGCATGTGCGTTTCAAAGCGACGAATCTCTGGGGCGCAATTCAAGCTAGCGTGGAACTTTCTGCCAGGATAAGTTGTTTGTCAGCGTGGCACTTTAGCTAAACTTCCAAAAGCAATTCAGTGTAATTTTACATAAAAACACACATATATATGAATCCTAGATGTGTTTGGCATAGAGATGAGATTTGAAGTACGCCGCCACCACCACGCTCAAGCAAAAAGTCCCATGGGTCGACCCGTCTGGTCCATTGCGCCATATCTGCTGTTGGGGTTTGGCCATCTCCTAACAGTTGGGTTCTTAGGCTGGGAATTCCTTCAGCGTAGACGGTTGGAGGATAGGCTGCTGGACCTAGAGCTGGAGTGGGCGAACCATTGGGAGAAACAGGTGAATCCTGCACCTTCTCCTGGTGACGGTGGGTCAGTGGTGGATACAGGGCTGAAGGGACCACCAGTTAAACCGGCGGTTGGCCCTCAGCTGGAACAACAGGGTACAGAACGGTTGCTTGTGTCAGCATTGGTCATCCTGTGCGTGGTGGTTGCAATTCTGGTGTTGGTGTTGTGCTGGCGTGGCCGTGGACGGCTGGGTGCAGCCACTGACATTGATACAGGGGGCAGTCCGCGTGATATAGCACAGAGGCAACTGGCAGAACTCCGTCTGAGGAAGCATGGCATTGGTCAACCGCTACGTCCTGCTCAGGTATGACGTTGGGGGTCCGGTACTGTGGCATGAGCGATGGGCACTGGAACATGTGTCCGGAGAGACATATGTAGTAGTGACACCAGACCGGGATGTCTATGCAGAGGACCTGGGCTTGTTGAATGATGATCTAGTTGGTATACGGGTCCGTGGTGCTCCAGGTGCGATCCCAGCGGGTGTCAACGCTGCATCGATATATGCATTGCCGGTGTGGAATGCGGCAGAGATCCAGGCGATTAGAGATGAGGCACGTGTAGTTGCTACCCAGGAGCGGCAGGCGGCTGGTGTGGCTCCAGGACCGGCGATTGCTCCTGCTGCAGGCGTGGCTGCCCCGGCGGTTGCAGCTGCAGCAGGACAACAACCTGTTCTTGGGCCTCAACCTCATGCATTTGGTGTTTTGAAATGGCTTGCTGCTGAGAAGGCTGGTGACTACAATTATGGGGATCCGGTGGCTGGGGTGGCGCTTGCGTTGAGTCGTGGTGCAAAGGCTGTGCATGTGGAGCGGGGTATGTCAATTTTTGTGGAGTGCGTTGATGGTGCGGACTTCATTGAATTTTTGGCGAGGCCCTCGCATTGTGACAGTCGGATTTTGCCCGTGGCTTTAAATGCGTTGCAACAGCCTGAGCGGACTCTGAAAGAGGTGGCCTCGAGCATGTGTGAGATTCCTGTGAAGTGGGTCCTTACGGGCCCTAGGACCTCGAAGTGGTGCATCAACTACCTGTCCATCGAAGGTCTTGGTTTTGAGGGCCATCACGAACGTCTACGACAGGTTACACGTGCTGATTCGTCGTCATGGGGTATCCAGGAGCATTTCCAGATTAGCGTGTCAGTACGCCAAGCCCTGCTAGTTGACCAACTGGATGGATGCAATCTCTTGAGCATTGAGGTGCAATTCAGACGGCTCCAAACAATCGAATACAGCTACGCTGAGAAGGCACGTGAACAAGAGGCCCGATCAGTTGGTGGTAGACTGAGTTTGGAGGAACAAACTACATTCGGGGGAGTGACAAGGCAATATAGCACATTGATGGTGTGCCCCGAATTGTTGGACTATGTGCGTACTGAAACAGAGCGTGAGGCTACACTGGCAAAGAGCTTGAGGAAAGCTCGAGAAGAGAGGGAGGCCCAGAGAAAGGGCCAGAACGCAAAGGGCAAGAACAAGCAGGAGGACCCCTGAGGGTCCAGGTGCGGTCAGCATCTAGTCCCGGGCTGATCGTGGAACCATCAGGGACTGACAGCGGGCGACGGGTTAGTAGGGACCTTTTCCCACTACCTTCAGTGCATGTGGACCCGCCTATCATTGGGAAGCTGTCTAGAAGAGTGAGGCAGAGGCTCGGTGGTCGGCGTCATTTACAGGAAGAGGTGCAGAGGACAATATCTGCACTCAACAACATGCATGCTGGGACTGGTGGTCGGTCTGATTTTTCCGCTTCAGGTGGTGTCAGTCGAGCGCAGTTACAGGCCCTGGAATTCATTGAGCAGTCAGTCGAAGCGCAGGGAACTCCGCCTCAGCTGACTGGCCCAGAAGCCCTTGAGGAGCTTCGGGTGAGTGTTGGGTATGGAGAGTTGCCGTCTTCATGCCCACTCGGATCCTTCGATCCTGCTTTGATCTCACTGCCAACGGGGGAAGTGCGACCAGTTCCTCTTGAACAATTGTGGGGTACAGGCGGGCAACAAGTGGTGGAGGATTTTTCATCAGCGCAAGTGCTTGGTTCGGATGCGGTCGAGTCCAGACGTGAGGCTTGTGGTGGTGTGCGTGTCTACAATGATCCTAAGTTGAATGATCCCGTGCAGTATGGTGGCTTTGTGAAGCGACTCTGTGAACTTAATCTGGCTGAATTTCGTTTGGAACCCCAAGACGAAGAAGTTGGACTGTTCTTTGTGAAGAAGAAAGGGAACCGGCTCCGAATGATCATGGATTGTAGGAAGTCGAACCTACACTTCAGTGAGCCTGCGCCGGTTGAACTTGCTACAGGTGATGCGTTGAGTAAGCTTGAGTTGGGTGATGGTGCAACACTTCACATGGCTTCAGCGGACTTGGCAAACGCATTTTATACCATGCAGCTTCCTGAGGAATGGCGGCGGTTCTTTGGATTCCGGCGTGTTAGAGCAAAGCATGTTGGTATCACAGAACTATCTGGTAATGCAATCAAACCCGACACTTGGTTGTATCCCCGGTCACTGGTTATTCCTATGGGATGGGCTTGGGCATTATACTGGTGTCAGCGAGTCAATGAGCGGATCTGTGAACGGAGCGGTCTCAGTGCAGAGTGTCGTGTCAGGGACGGATATCCCCCTCCAACCGGGAGTTTCTGGCATTTGCAATACGTTGATAACTTGCATGTGGTTGGAACAAACAAAGCAGAGGTTGAGTCCAAGTTCTGGTCAGCAGTTGGGGCCTTACGGGATGCTGGGTTGACAGTACATGAGATAGAGTTCAACGAAGCTGCTGTTACTATGTTAGGATGGCATATAGAAGATTGCGGGATCCTTCGTCCTACCTTGAAACGTATCTGGCGGATCAGGCTTGCGCTGCGTGAGTTGTTATCACGCGGCCGGATGAGCGGACAGCAGCTGGAGCGACTGGTGGGACACATGACTTTTGTTTCACTATGCCGACGAGAAGCATTGGCAGTCATGGGTGAAGTATACAGCTTCATCAGACGGCATTACCCTGAAGTTGTGCCTATCTGGAAAAGTGTCAGGAAGGAACTGATGAAGTTTGATGGCATATGCCCCCTCATTTTCAATAATCTACAGAGTAGCTGGAGTGACACTGTCTATGCTGTGGATGCCTCGGAATGGGGTTTGGGGGTTGTCAGGGCTACAGTCGAACCTAGCGTTGTGGGTGCATGGGGACAGCATTTGGAGCGATGGCGTTTCAAGGATGATGAGGCCAAGGATGCTAGGAGCTATGTACTGGTTGAGGATGAGAGGAACCTTTATGCTGGTGATGGTAACTATGCTTCTGATGGTTGTACCTCACACTACAAGACGGTTGGGTTCGATGCAGTTGACCGGGATTGGCAAGTTGTGGGTCGATACAAGTGGACACACCATGATAGCATGCCGGTTTACGAAGCTCTTGCAACTCTACATGCTGTGAAACATTTCTTTCGGACAGCTGGCAATCAGAGACAGCGGTTGTTAGTTTTAACAGATAGCATGACGGCTGCACTGTCGTTTGACAAAGGGAGGGCACACTCTCACAGACTACGACGGGTCCTTGAGCAGTTTTCGGCTTTGGCACTTGTTAGTGGTTTGTCGCTTCGAACTCGGTGGATCCCTAGTGAATGGAACCCTGCTGATCGGATTAGCCGTGGCGGCTACCAGCCCAGTGAACCTCAGCGGGCTTTCAATGATACACCGACAGTTAGGGGTACAGGTGAGTTGGTGCACACCTCCAAGGAAAAGAAAGAGAGAAAGCCAGCCTTCGGTGCCGACAAGACCGGTTCAGGTGGAGCCAAATCTGCTGACAAGTTGGCAGGTGGAGCTGGAACCGTTGCCGAATGTTGCAAAGAAGCAGAAGCGGAGTCAGGTGAGAAAACTGGCTTCAGTTCAAGTGGGGGGCAACACGTTGAGACAGAATGCGGTGGGCCCCTTGACACAGAAGAAGTATCAGAGACACTGGGAGCTGATACAACGTTGGTGCTACAATCAGATAACTCTGGACATGCATGTAGTGCAACTGGACAGGTTGATGACAAACTACCTGGAACATTGTTATCTGGAAGGCGAAGACTTGAGCTTTGCAAACTATGCGGTAGCAGCAGTGATGTATTATATCCCCAGGACGAAAGGGTTGCAAACCTTACCACTGGTACAACAATCGATGAGGGGGTGGCGAAGATTGTGCCCTCCACGGGCTCGACTCCCCATCCCTTACGAGGCAGTCTGCCTGCTGAGCCTTCAAGCATACAAGGAACGAAAGATGGAAGTGTGCTTGGCCCTGCAGTTGATGTTTCTGCTTTACCTGAGACCAGGGGAGGTTTTTGCGATCCGGGTGCAAGATGTGGTGCAACTTATCCAACGGGCTGGGAAAGCTTACAAGAATTTCTGTGTTTTGCTCCACCCTTCGGAGCGGGGTGTACCTTCGAAAACAAAGCAATGGGACGAAATGATCAGTTTGGACCTAGCTCATATGAAATTCCTGGGACCTGCCATGAACAAAATTCTCAGACTCAAGGACAGGGCGCAAGAAGACCGAGCCTTTACAATAACCTTGACAGATGTGAACAACTTCATGGAACAACACTGGGACAAGATGGGTTTCAAACCAATGGGCAAACCACATGCTTACAGGCTGCGACACGGAGGGGCCAGCTTCGAGGCAGCAAACAAGTATCGAAGTCTGGCGTCAATCCAAAGCAGGGGGCGGTGGCAAACCCTAAAGAGTGTGAAGAACTACGAAAAGGGATCCAGGTTGGCTCAGTTGATGGGCAGTCTAAGCAAGGCCACCCAAAACAAAGCCATCAGAGCAAGAAAGGAAATCGTCAATATCTTGTCGAACAAGCTCTGAAACCTGGTGTCTCCTTGAGGGTTTCCATCTTTCTTGAGATTTTCTGTGGATGTGGTCGTTTGGGGAAGGCAGTTCAACGCAAGTGTGGATGGCCTGTTTTATTATGGGATATCAGCTTTGGACCTCAGTACGACTTGTTACAACCTGCAAACCAAAAGAAGATACTCAACTGGATTATGTCTGGCCAAGTTCGTGGGGGTCATTTGGGCACTCCATGTCACAGCTTTTCTCGAGCACGTGATCGTCCAGGTGGACCTCCCCGGCTTCGTTCAGATCAACATCCAATGGGATTGACTGGTTTGCGCGACTGTGATCAGCGAAAGGTAACTGAAGGAAACAAGCTGATGCGTTTTTCAACAAGTGTGTTACTTGCTGCTATCCAACTTCACATCCCCTTTACTCTGGAAAATCCTCGCAACAGTCGGCTTTGGCTATGTGGTAGTGTTCGCAACGTTATGAGAAGACGTGCAACCACACAGGTCGATGTCACTTTTTGCGCTTTTGGAACCCCGTGGAAAAAACCTACCAAGATATTGGGTGTTCATGTTGACCTTGGTATTCTGCAACCTTTTACTTGCCATTGTTCGAAACGCGGTATCTGCGGTCACACTGGTAAACCTCACATACCCTTGATGGGGCTGCACCCATCGGGGGCTTGGATGACAAAGATTGCTGAGCCGTATCCTTTGCCTCTTTGCAGAAAGTTAGCACAAGTTTTTTACAATGCTGACCTAGCGGCAATTGCAGAAGGTTTCATGATTCACTTACAAGCGGAGAATCCAGTGGGCACTTAGTGCATGCTCGGGAGTGCAAACCTGGGTGCGGCTATGCAGCGTGAGCTTCGCGAAGGCTGATCAGTCTCCGATGCTCGTTTCACGCGAGGCAGAGCATTCAGTGACCCATCTGGCAACGGAAAAGTGCAGAAGCGGTGCCATATGAATCCTAGATGTGTTTGGCATAGAGATGAGATTTGAAGTACGCCGCCACCACCACGCTCAAGCAACCCAACCCACCCATCCCGTTAAACGGGGTGGGTGCGGCTATGCAGCGTGAGCTTCGCGAAGGCTGATCAGTCTCCGATGCTCGTTTCACGCGAGGCAGAGCATTCAGTGACCCATCTGGCAACGGAAAAGTGCAGAAGCGGTGCCATATATATATATATATATATATATATTTTTTTTTTTTAAATACAAATTTTTCATTTACATATCATACGCATACATCTTTGTGTGTGTTCACACAAACACACAATCAGGCACCAAATGTCCATCATTTTGAAATGTTCATTGGTATTCCATATTTGTAAGTTGTAGGGATTTATGAGGCATCGTGTTGTATCGTATTGTATTGTCATGTCTTGTCCATCGATAATTTAAAATAGCTAAAAGATTGCGCGGCACCGTGCTGTTTGGTATGGCAACTGTATGGTGATGATAATAGCTGGTATGGCAATCTAATGCAGTGTAGTGTAGCGCAGGGCGAACGATGTATTGTGAAGTGATATAATGATGCATTCAAGGTATGTTTGTATCAATGTCATGTCGGCCTGTTTGGGATAACAAATAATTACAGTTTTGTCACATTTCATAAAAATCAAAGCACATCACTTGGGAGTACAGTCGTTGTTTCCAGGGTTCCACGTAGTGGTTTTTGTGGATGCAATTTTGGCTTCAAGTTTCATTGGCAGAAATTCCTGTTTGTTCCGGCTTCAGAAGGGATCCCGGCATGCCAAATCCCAATTCACAACCCCAAGAGCCTGCAATGTGAAGGAGACGCAGGAGGTCACTTTTACGCTGGGTGAAGCTCCGCGTAGACAGTTAAACATCACGCGCAAAGATGGAAACAATCGAAACTTGACTTTTCTCAGCTTGACTCAGCTTGACGGTATTTCGAGTCCATTTGGAGGTTTCTTGCTGATGCACACTTGGACCGTGACAATGCTTGGATGATATTCCAATGCCCGACGTTTCGGTATGGTCGCTGGAACATGTAGGACTAGGTCAGGGTACCTGTCCATAGCACCAAACAGTTCAGGTTATCGACCACATCAGGCAGTTGAATGTCATTATCCCCGCTCACATTTCATCGGAGCTCGGAACAACACATTCATATTTCTCGCTTTAAACCAGATAAGCCAGATACGAATCCAGTCTCTAAAAGAAATGTCTTCAAAACTGGGAACTATCAAACAGGCATTGCTTTTGTCAATAATATGGATTTTCCCACGCGTGTGAAACTTGGCAATTGTTGAAATAGTCGAAGCCTGATTCTAAGGCCATCTTCTGGTCCTTCCTATGGAAAGCACATCAAATAACTTCCACCTTCACGAACAGGAACATCTGGGAACAAAAAACTGTTCAGGTGAAGAATTTTCTTTCAGCACGGCACCCTCTATCTTACGAACTGCACCGTGTCATGTGCAAAAACCCACTCTGGCGCGGACAATGCGCCTGGGGATTGGCTTCGAATCAATGCGAAGGAATGTGTAGAGAAAAATAGGAACAGCAAATAAGAGACAAAGAGACAAGTGCAGACAATATCTTAGATGGCATGGGCAGAACTTCTGTTGGTTTGGTGGAAAGATTGCGTCCCCAGCCCCCCACCCAGTTTGAAGAAGTCAGGACTGGTATTCAGCCATGACGTCTACATGAGTGACCGAAACTGCTGCTCGGTGCAGCAGCTCCGCAGGGTAAGCCCATTATTATCCAACCAGGTTTTATCCAGTACTTCTCGAGGCATCAACCAATGAATGGAATGATTGGATGCGGACACGTCTTTCGTGTTAGAATTTTCCTGAGATGTGAATATTGATCCCAGTTGGATGTGCTAGTTCTGTTGTCTATGTTCCGTGGGTCTGAGAGAGCAATCCAGATACGTGCGCACATATCTTCGAGCATCGCAGTTCCACAGGCAACAATACTCTTGATACTTTTCTGGACTCCCGGAAAGTGGCTTGGCTTGAGTAGAGTCAATGGCAGTGGCTGGTTCCAAAAGACGCAGACCCGTAGTGCCCAGTGCAGCACCTCATTGTTGCATTCAGAACTCGCTTGCTCCCATTTGGAGGAAGAACGCAATTGTTCCCTTTCATGAAATCTTCAATTTCCCTGCATTTTGATTGGAACTTGATATGTTTGATGTCTTTTTATGTGCAAATCTTTGTCTTTGTCCCTTTGCAGTTTTCTTTGCTCAAAAGGTTCCAGAGGTTCCCACTACAGGTGCTGAAACCCTGGGTGTCTCTCGAGGCGTCAGCTCGGTTTGTTAGGAATTCGTTGGCGCTTCCATGTGCTTCCTGTGTTTCGATGGTTCCCGTGTGATCAGTTCATGAAAGCGCACAGCTGCTGCTTTGGTTGACCAAAGTTTTGCTGCAAAGGTTCAAAAGGTGCCATTCAAATCATGCGAATGAGATTCTTTAGACATCTTTAGACCATGTTGCTTTTGCATGCGATTGCAGGAGTTCCTCAACAGGGTAAGCACTCAGGCTGTGGCTCGAAGATTGGTTACAGAAGGTTCTTACAGCCACAGAAATGCAAACACATTTGTCCATGCAGTTTGTGGAATGCTTTGTTTGCAGTTTGTTTTTGTTTGTTTTTCTCAAGGAAACATCCTACATCCTAGTGCATGGTGTGGCCTCAAAGTGAGACACACATGAAGTCACACAGATGGTTCCTGTGAAAACTGAGCAGAGGCAGCTGAGGTGTAGTTTCCCGTCCCTTCCCGGCAGTTCCTGCTGTTTCTTCTCGTTCCGTTTTGTGGTTCGGTTCCAAGGTTCCTCCGTCGATCGCAACCCCTAAAAAGGGGAAGCCATGAACGAAAGGGAACTGAGCGGGTTCCCGGGTGCTCAGGTGCCGGAGATGGGATTCGGCTTCAAATCTTGGGCGTCACAAAAGTACTCGGAAGGAGCCGTGCAGCAACTGAAAAGAGACTGTAAAGTCTGAGAATCCGTATGAAAATAGCATGAACATAGCTCTACGCAGCCGTTCATCCTTGATTTTTGGTGGACATAGAACCCAAACAGAAACCAAGTAGAAAATACACGAGAGGAATCTAAGCGAATCATTTGAACAATGATGCACATCGTTACGATCATTCTCGGGTTTGCCACATACGGTGAGGAAAGCGCTGCGCGGCTTGTTGAACGATACTCCAAATCACAGCATAGCCAGTAGCACAGCAAGACACATGCAGAGACACAAGGCCCCTGAAACACAGAACACGCAGACACCGAACGCAAGATGCGGAACACAGACACAAGACCATGAACGCACACCCAAACACACACACACACAGACTCACGGTGGCCTATAAAGCCGCTCGTTGTTTGTTTTGTTTACAGCGCTGTTGGAATAATTCAATGCTTTGTGGTGACCCGATTTCAGGCCAGAAACTTGATTGATTTTATCAACCGTTCCTTATCAATTGCTTGAAACATTTGTCCTTTGCTACTTTGGACTTCAGTGGCCACTTGTTAAGCAGTCGCACGTGCTTACCACTTCAGGCTTTTAGCAAACTTGACAGGAATGGAGCTCATGAACCTTTGGTTGGTTGGTGCAAGCTTGGGACACAGGGCAGCATTACAACGGATGCTAATTGAATGCAGCATTGTTTCTCCCCATGTAACTGCAGAGCAGCTGCAAAGTCTAAAGTACGGTAGCTCTCTCGGTTTGGCAACATGTGGAATGCTCAATGAGGATTGGATACGCAATCAATGACATCCAAGGGAATGTGGATTTACAGCACGAAGCTTGGCCAACCATGGCCTTGCCACACCTTGCCTGTTGTGTGTGTGTGTGCGACGAATCCGGCCACTCTTGTTTTGACTGTGAAAGTCTGAAGGATCATTGGCTGTGTTGCATAGATCTTGTTCATGACGCAGCCAGTCAAAGCGGCTGCTCTGTTTTGTGCAAATTCAAGTTTGTCGTTATGAAGTTATGACTCTGTTTTTGTTCTTGAAAGCGGCTCCTGATCAGCTTTGTTTAATCTTTCAGGACAGGAAGCGGCTTGATTTGGTTTCCTATGCACCTTTGGAGAGTCTTCACCCTTGGCATCATGGAACCCCGTGCGACTCGCCAAGTCGCTGTTGTCCAGGACAGATGAGGATGTGAGTGCTTCTACGTACTTCTCGTATTTGGTCATTCTTGCAGAATTCTTTCATGTTTAACCAGTCATCAATCTGCCGAGCAGCCGACAGTGATACAGCTTTTCAGTGTGTGATAGCAAATCATGCTGGAAGAACATTTGAGGGCTCTCATGATCCAGTGAGCTTTGAAATCTATTGCCTGAATCATGCAACATGCCATGGTTCTTGATGCATGCCGGTGGCACATCACAGGACTACACATGCTTGACGACTTATGCCAAGCTGGTTCAAGGCCAATTTGGGGATACAGAGAAAACCGACTGCAGCTACATTATGCAGCTACATAGTGTTGAGATGTGGAGTCGTGTACGGGTCCTGCGGTGAAAGGAAACGATTCCATATGATTCCTGAATCAGATAACTGGGTGGATTACAGCTATGAACTTAGCTTTTTAGCTTTTTTGGGATATGATTGATTTACCATATAACCACTAAAAGTTAGATTTTTAGCAAGGAATCTAACAACCACCAAGAACGATCAGACAGGTTGAAGAAGCCGCCAATAACCAGGCTGTGGCACCTGTGGAGCCCGTGGGGCCGATGGGAACGCCACCAGGGAAGTCAAGCTGCAGACCTTACACGACCTCGGAAGCCGCAGTGGTCAGCAACCTGAAGAAGGCTGGGACCTCGGCACCATGTCAATACAATAAGCCATGGCCCATCCAAAACGGGGCAGTCACAGATATGGTGGGGTAGACATGGTACATAGATATGTAATATATATATAGACACATAATGAAATGTATGTAAATAAATAAATAGATAAATAGATAAAGAAATAAATACATAAATAAATCAATAAATAAATAAATGAATGAATAAATACATAAATAAATAAATAAATAAATAAATAGATAAATAAATGAATAAATATAAATATAAATATATATATATGTACACGCCAAAAGATTGGTGGTGCAATATGTGAGGTGGGATTACGCCGTTCTCTGGCATGCGAAGTGAATGTTGAGCCCATTTTCGGCCCACCTTCGTCCCATATAGCGTTTGTTAGGCCCGTCTTGGGCATATAGCGCCGATGTCGGGCACAGGGCGGATTGGGAGATGGTCGCTTGGGCATCCAACTCTTGTTGTTGTTGATGATGATGATGATGACGACGACGTCGGCGATGGCGGCTTTGCTGCTGCTGCTGCTGCTGCTGATCATGATGGTGGTGGTGGTGACGATGAGGACAATGACGGCTGGTGTTTGACGGTTTATGATGGTTTTGGTGATGGCAAGGACTGCTCGTGGAGGATGGCTTTTGATGATGGCAAGGACTGCTGGTGGAGGATGACTGATGACTATGACAATGATGGTGACAACTGTTGGTGGAGGATGATGGCAAAGAAATGAAACATCTTGATGATTGCAGGCCGATGATGCTGATGATGCCGATGATGACGATGATGATGTCGACTACTTATGAATGATGACAATTTTGAGGATGACTTCGATGATGTGTGATCCGGACTATATAGCAATTGGACTGCTTTTGTTTGACAAGACTACTGGATAGCAAAAAGTTGTCTCGTCCAACTGCTCCAGTTCTTGTGAAGGGATCAGTGTCCGTGGATATCTGTGACGATCTGTGGCCATTTGTGGTTCTCCAGGTGCAGGCATCAGCTATTCGAAACAGCGTCCCGGAGGAACTCAACTTGACCAATGCTCCGAACAGCAGGATCTACTATGTCTTTTGGCTTCACAAATACAGTCGCATGAGTGCATAATGCTAGATAAATGCACATGAATGCTACTGTAAATAGTTGCTTCAGTAAATGCATAATGCTGGATGCTTCTAGATGCACCCAAGCAGGAAATCAGGACTGACAAGGACATCATCGTCGTGTAAGACCCTTACTGCTCCCGTTGCTCCCGTGTCCTGACGTGCCCCACAGGTTGCTGGACAGCCTTACAACTTTAAAATCGTAAGCCCCAAAGCGGCGGTCTGGTGATGGATTTCCTTGGCACAAACACCACAGGATACCGGAGGATATGGAGGATCCTAGTCTTTCAGATATCCTTCTAGGCACATGTGTAAGGACCACTGGCACCCCACAACTGGTAGCCGGATTTTTTCTTTGAGCCCTGAGGTTGAAGATGTCCCAGTGGTGTCTACCCCTTGGCCCTCTTTGGCTGACGGAAAAGTTTCCATCCTTACCACGCCGCTTGGCTGGGATTCATAAGCAGTTTATATCAAAATCTGCAACCTTGACATGAAGACTTCATGAAGCCTTCACAAAGATCAGAACCCTTGCTAGAGTTCCCAAGCTGAAAATGCATGAAAAAGCCGCAATACCATCGTTTGGGGATGCCACCGCGTATGGATAGTTCCTTTTTGAGAATCACACCATCCCTGATGGATCCGAGAACTGTCCAGTGTGGCAGCCGAGGCAGACAGGCAGTTTTGTGAAGAAGGTGTCTGGCCCAGCGTACTTCTATGGTCTGGTTGGAGCTGGGCTTAGTGAAGTGCTGGCTTGCCTGAATCAGAACCATGAGAACTTGAGAGTTGATGTTCCACTCCCAACATCTCCCAACAGTTGTTTTCCTCGATCAATTGCTAGTGTTTTTTTCCTCAAGGAATTAAGACAGGTCCATGAAATAACTAATTTTCCTTGTGGCAAGTGATCCTCGTCAAAAACCTTCTCACTGCCCAGGAGTCTTTTTCCTCATTGCCATGTGCTTTCTGCCGCTGGTGGGCGGAATGTTTGCATGTATTCTCATTGGCATGTTGCATCTTGGCCAGAAAACCACTGTGAAACGCAGATCACATTGGTGCAAGACATCAAATTGCATTGATGTCACTGATGGACCTCACAAACCCGGCTGCGGAGGTTTCCAGATTGATTCACTCAGTAGTTGCTGAATCATCTGAATTAGCATGGGCTGGGGCGCTGAAAACAGCTTCCGCTGGTGCACACATGTACTTGACAGCACAATTTTTAGGAAAGCACACACTCTGCGAAAGAAGGATCCTTGCACCAACAGGGATCACTGGAGCGATTTTGCATCTCGAACTGGTTACACACGAATGAAGAACGACAGCAAGATCGTGCCATGACACGTTCTCTTGGAAGACGCCTCTGATCCATATTGGAACGCCACATATTATACATATTGCATTGTGGCCATTATGGCCCTGAATTTTCGAGAGTGAAACTACTGGGTTACTGGACTTATACAGACCGCCGTGGCATTTTCTATGGCCTTGCTTCAAAAATAGGAGGAGTTGCCTCTTCGGACCTGGAGCACGGCGGGCAGCTTGTGTGCCATGCTGTGCAGAGCGTTCGTTGTAGAGCGAGGGTGCTGGTTGCTGCCATTCCAGAGTGTGCGTTCGGTGGTATCCAGAGTAAAATCCGCGGATTTTTAGCCTATTTTCTTGCTGTGGAGGGTTGGTCGTTTTATACAGGGCGAAGAATTTTCGAGCAATGACCACATATGCCATGTTTAAAGTACGGTAAGCTGGATCTTGATTAAAGTGCTAGCAACAAACTTCATCCGAAACAGATTTGTTTCATCGACGTTTCCGATCCACTCTCCGCTTCAAGGTACAACATGGAGAAGCGGAGATACCTTCGTGCAAGAGGCACCGACAAGAGGTCTCATCAAGGTCAAGCCTGGGGTCAAGCAACATGGCAGCACAAGTGATGCATGACGCAGATGTGGGTGCCAAGCCATAGGGTAACCAATGGCCCCCACCAAAAAATGATCACTTTTCAAGGAAACCATTGGTTGACTGGGGCCTATTTTGGCACATAAGCAGGTGACACTGAGTACTGTAAGTCTTTTTACAGATTTCCGTAGCATTAGTTGCAGAGCATCAGTTGGATTTACACTCAGAAATGCTTAATGTAAAACAGAGTCTTCTAGAAGGAGTGAAAAGACAGCATAGCTGATTGCAAGATGCAGAAAGGTATGGTAAACGATATGACATGACCAGGTCGGTCCACCTTGCCAAATCCATTTGCTTTTCTGCGAGGCTTCACAATCTCCTGCAAGAGGCTGTGCCACAGAGCTTCCGTGTCATGTTTTGGCACGCTGCAAACGTAGTGAGTATGTTTGAAGGGACATGTCTCCTCAAAAATTTGTTCTCTTTGAAAAACAAGACGAAGATTGCAGCATGCAGTGGAAGAGGATTGCCTCTCTGGCAGTTTCAGCACATAGTTTGATCAATAAATTTGCATCGTGTAATCAGCTGTGACTTCTATATCAGAACATAGTGAGCCGCGAGGACTGTGCCCAGAAGTCATGCAAACAGGTTTGGGAGGTTTCTTTCAATTCAAATCCAATATGCCAGGTTTTTCCAAGCTCCTTGAATTGTTCCTGCAAGGCAGTACAACTCCAATCTCAGTGTACTCCAAGCGCTTCTCTCCAGAAGTTGCAGCGCAGATTCAAGAATACCTGGAGGAGGGGCAGGGCCAGGCAGCACTGTGTCAAAATCTGAACCTGGGATTGTTGAAACAGCGAGTGCAGCATCATCCGTTGATCAAATGTGAACAACCGAATCTCAACCTATCAATTTCTTATTCAAATGTACAGCTTTCAATTCTATTCAAATAGATAATCAACCTATCAATGCTCAAAATGGAATGGTTTCCACAGTTGAATCTGCCTCGACTGTGCCTTCTTCAAACCGTTTGGATTTGCCTCCGGCTGAACCACTGGCGCGGCAACTTCCGCAGAAGCCGTAGAGTTTCTGGGGTCTGGCACTACGGAGGACCTCCCCAAAAATAGGGGTTCCTAAAATTGGGAACCCCAAAGTTATGGCTTGGTTGTTGCTATATATGAACGGTCAATAGTGGATGATTTTGAGAAACCCAAATGTGTGTATTTTGTATCTCAGTGGGGGTTTCTCAAGCCATAGGGGTACCCCGAAATCACCCAACAGTAACCATTGATAGTAATCAACCAACTATGTTTGGCATTCCCCTATTTTGAGAAACCAGCAGGGACGAGTTATATGATGCATTGATTATTTGTGGTCATTGTATATTTCGCTCAGAATTTCCTGGGATTTTATCACCATCAGCCATCGACTAGCCACTTCTAACGATGCTTGCCCGTGTTTGACCGTTGTCTACCCAGTGATTGACCAGCTATTCCCAAACATAAGTCACATATCACTATGCTAGACGAACCAAACTGACAAGCTAATCAAGCTACACCCAGCTGGTCGCTTCGCTCGTCAGGATGAAGCGAAGAGCAACCTGTTGCTCACCCTGGTGCGCTGCCTGATCCTTCGCTCGCCGGCGGGCGGAACAGAACTGTCGGTGAAACAGGCGCCAACCATAAGCAGCCAATAGGAGAGATGGTGAATGGCGGCTATATATGGCGAGCTGGGTCAAGGCTTTAACCAACCAATAACTAGCTGGTTAATGGCTAATAATAGGGGATAACAACTAGCAACTATAGGGGATATGCCAGCTATATATGGCGAGCTGGGTCAATATGAACCAACCAACAATGGGGGATAATCACCAACTAGTAATAAGGAAAACAATGGTTAATGATAGGGGAACCAGGGGGACTGAGGGTTTTGACCCACAACCATATGTCTATAGGATGTTGTAGTATCACATAGTGTCACTATCACTGATATCCATTGGAATTTTAGAGTGATTCACAACAGCGTTGAAGTTGTCCACAGCAGCAGTCTAGGGTGCCCCTCAAGACCTCAGTGGTTTCCCCACAGCAGCGATACAGTGGTTTTTGATTAAGCTTTGCCACCTTTCCTAGAGCCACATGAACCACTGACGATGGCATGCACTTTTCCATGCATGGCCAAGTGGGCTGACCATGCCGAAGCCTCCCAATCTGCGTGTGCAGGTGCTTCAGATGGTTTTGGGCCACTTCCTGGTCATGCAGCTCCTGGTGTTACCTTGGGTGCCATGGCGGATGGGAATTATCACCCACAATCTCATGCTATTCCACAAGTGCTAGTCTTGGAAGTCCAAGACTCATCATTCAGAATAGTGTTTCGGGATACGAGGCAAGTGTGCGCGTAAAGTGCGTTCCATTTCGCCAACAAGCGCGGGCTCACAATGTTGAAATAAACCGCGCGCTCAATTTGGGACTATGGTCCCTGAAACAAACAGTGTCGGGGAGAAATTTGCACTCTCTCCAGCTTGCAACTTGACGATTGAGTCGTGGTATTCGCGAAAAGAAAGTGGTCTTGAGACGAAGTGATCGAACTGCAAAGTCTCTTGCCAGGTGCTGACTTCGTTTCTAACCTTGGACACGCTGGGTGCCGCCCGGGCTTTGTGTGACTTGGCTTCGCAGTTTGAACCCGAGCTGTTTTCATGCAAGCGGGCGGTACCTGACGTGCTTGCTGCATGATTTCGGATGTCAAAGACCCATTGATTGCCACTGATTCAGTCTCCAAAGATATGGTTGTGGGTCAAAACCCTTAGTCCCCCTGGTTTCCCCATCATTAACCATTGTTTTCCCTATTATTGTTGGTTGTTGTCCCCCATTAGTTGGTTGGTTAATATTGACCCATTGCCATATCCAAAGATGCCCACGGATAGTGGTGCGTGGAGGTGGCCACAACGATTGGGTGAAGGGGGACTGCATCAACCGACAACTGGACTCTTTTTCCCTTGCGCTGCTCATTTTCGGCGTCATTTTCGAGGCAATCTTCTTTCTGAGTCTTGGAGCATCCCTAAGCCACTCTTTCAGGCACTCTTCAGTAGTCTTCATCACTCTTCCACTCAAGTTTTTGTGGCTGAATTGGAGGATTGTTGGTGGTTGCATAGTCTGGTCATGCATCCCATTGGCCCAGAAAGGCGCCACTGAGATTTTTGAGCAAACAGATTGAACGCCACCCTCATGGCTGCAGCTGGGATGTGAGGAACTCCTTCTTGGAGTACACCACTCGGTATGCGTTGGACATGTTGGAATCCACTGGCTCAGCACCTGCATTCTACTTGAAACTAATGCGACTTCGGGCGAGCAAAGTGCCACTTGAACAGAATTAAAAGGCAACCGGATTTTGCCCAGAGAGAGCTCCACATGGATATGGGCCAAAGCTGACAGAGAAATGGGTGCATGAACATCGCAGCAGAGACTTTGCATTTGGGTTTGGGAGATGTTTGTGCGTTAAGCTCAGATGGAGAGTTTTTAACGACTCAATGGCTTCACAGGTTTCCACGACCAGTTCTCATAGCAGCATAGCAGTGGCTTAAATAGCTGCTGATTTAACAAATGTGGATGCGTTTGATCCTGACTGATAGGATAATCTGACAGTCCATGGTGGAGATCCTGCCAACCGATGTCGGATTTATGAAAGGTTTAAGATTTGAGATTGTTCAAGGGTTGAACAAAATTTTGAAAAAATCTGTCGCGGTCAGGTACTCCAAGACACTTTCAGTTCTCCAAGCCTCGACGCTCT
>VSDK01003309.1:264031-286536 GCA_009767595.1 Symbiodinium kawagutii | reverse complement strand
TTACTGGCTGGTTCTGCAGCTTAGACTCCTGGACTAAGGGAATGTGCGAGAGAGTGTGATGCATATAGTTTCATACGTCTGTATCCATGTTCATATTCAAAGATGCATATATAAATGTAAAAACATATATATATATATAAATACATATTCATATGATTTCATATGCATATTCACATTCATATGCATATTGCATGTTCAGTTCAAGCTGGATTCTGACGGATTCGAGTCAGCTACGTTTACTCATCCGACGCTTGCCTTGTCTCAATTTCATGAAGTTGTAAAGAGAAGAGCCCAGTCTTTTGCAACCCCAGTGACCATCCCCTGATGGCTACTGGCCACAAATCATTCACAGGATCATTACAGTCATATGGTAGTTTCTCAAAGTGGGGGTACCCAAAAAATGGTAGGTTTCTTTCTAATTATATGTATGTATAATATATATATATATATATGTATAGATGATTAATATCGGATGATTTGGCTCCCCTATCTTGAGAAACCACCATATTTTTCGTAAAGCTTTGCGAGACACAGGTTCACGTGGTTTGAGCCCACGACCAAACTAAACAGCCGGTTCCCTTGAATCATCGCTGCATTTGTCTTGTTGCAACCCTTCCTCCGGTGACGAATGAAATTTTGAATCAAAGATTCGGCTGAGTGCAGTAATCACTAATCATCCAATGTGACCCTGAGAATAAGAAGGAGTCTGACCTCTACTATCCGGTAACTCTCTTTTTGGCCAATTCTTGGTGACTGGATGTGACTGGATGCGACTGGGAATGAGTCCAGTCCTTGCCACCCTGTTCAGAGTCGTCATAGAAGTTCAAAACTCTGCCACGTGATCCCGCTCGACTCACACCTGGCGATCGAGCCATGTCCTTGAGCTTCGAGAATGAAAGGAGAGGTTAAACACAGGAAAATCATGGAAAATCATGGAAAATCAGTTTCCTACTCCACTACCTGTACACCGCGCAAACCCTCTTTTTGCGCGCCAAGGCTCAAACACGTTAGAGCCGCCCTTGCTCCCTTTTGGAGCTCGGGGGTGGGAGGGTGGGTACCCTAACCTTGAACCTAAAGGGTGAAACAGCTAGAGATTACAGAAAACCCCGCACACGCAAGCTGAATGCAACAAGTTTCCTACTCCACTACCTGTACACCGCGCAAACCCTCTTTTTGCGCGCCAAGGCTCAAACACGTTAGAGCCGCCCTTGCTCCCTTTTGGAGCTCCTCCCCCCCCTATTTAGTCCGGGCGCGAAACGCGCCACGGACCAGAGGGGAGCGTGGTGGCCAAAAACTGCAATGAATTAGTTCGGCGTCAAATCAGCTGTCGCCATCTTTTGCGCCACACCTCGTGCTGCTTCACGCGACTCCCATACGTATGTCTGAAACGAGTCGCTCGACCAGCGGCCCCATCTCTTAACCAAGGCCGTGTCTCGAAATTGAGACCACAAGGCGCTCGCGCCTCCGAATCTCAAGGAATGCGTACCTAGCTCACCGCTAGGCATTCCAAGGCCCTTTGCGGCCCTTTCGATGAGGGCCTGTATGGCCGCACGAGGGATGGGTCGCTCGTCTGGCGAGCGGAACAGCATGTCTTCCGCCTCTGATCCCCCTTGATACCTCTGGGGAAAATGATGGAACAAGGTCACCATGGCTTGGACAACGCAGACGGTACCGGCTGTTCGGAAATGATTCCGAACCTGTCCACGGTTATATATGTCAGTTTTGGAGCCTCTCACAGTGATGACCACTTCGTCTGCCTCGGTGAGTCTGTCAAGGCCCAGAGCTTTCCCATTTGCCTTCAAGGTGATATCACTTCCTCTCAGGCCTCTGTTCGGATCTTGGTAGCCAACATCCAAGTACTCTGAGGCTCTGAGGAGGAAGAAAAACCCCAAGGTCAGAGCGCCCCAAAGCAGGCTGGCTTCTTGGGAGCGGCCAAACTGCAGGTGATCACCCAACCACTTCAGCATGTCAGGTGTCACTGGCATGCGTCTTTCCTTCGTGCCATACCTTCTCCTCAGCCCTGCTAAGGCTAAGGGAACCCTGGGCATGTGTGCCAAGGGATCTGGATATCCCAGAGTGAGGTGCATCGACCTGATCGCTGCCAGTCTGAGCTTGATCGTCCCAGGAGCTTTCGCCTCGTTGGAAGAGGAGTGGACCAAGTAATCAAGGACAAGTTGCTCCTCCCCACGGTCGTAGTGAGGAACATACCTCACTGGGTCCAGTCCTCTTCGCATGCAGAAGAGCGCCCACCAACTCCACTGCGTCTGGTAATTGGACGCAGTACTTTTCGAGCACCTGGAAAGCAAAAGAGCAAAGCCTTCTTGCTCAAATTCGTGTCGGCCTTGTACAGTGGCCAATCGAAATGCCTTCCCAGGGGGATGTCTCTTGGAGGCCGCTCTGGGACCTCCCAAGAACGGAGTGTCAGGTTCTGTTTTGGGCGATCTTCCTTTACGGGGCAGGTTGAAGCGAACTCGCTTCCTTGTTCCTCCCACCTTTCTAGTTTCTGGTGGCAGCTTCAACTTTGCCTTGCAGGACTTCTGGGGAGAAGAAAACTTCTTCCACAAGTACCGCACAAAACTTTGGAGGAGCCATCCAAAGAGCAGCGCTAGCAAGACTGCCCCGAGGTCAAAAAGCACCCCACTGAAGACGTCGAAAGGGAACACCCTATCTTCATCGTTCCTTTGGATATCTTGTGATTGGGCAAAACCAACTCCATGGTCGAAAGTGTTCAACTCGCTCTCTTCGGCCCAGACCATTGCTCCTTGAGCACCCTGGGCGAGCATTGCAGTCACCACCCCGAAAGGTCCGGGCGAGAAACTCGCCACGGACCCTTGGGGTTGGTGCGCAATGGCATGGTTTCTATCCCGCTCCGCATCGTCCTTGGAGTTGGCCTTGCGCTCCCTTTTGCGATCTTTCTTGATCTTCTTTCTCCTCGCTGAGTCGGGCTTCCTCTTTCGCTCGACTTTCTCTTCCTGAGCCTCTTTCTTGAGGACTTGCTTGAATTCGGCCAAGTTGGCCTTGGCACTTGCGGCAAATGCATCGTCTAGCATCTGTCCCCCCTCCTCCGGTGGGACCTCAGCAAGGTTGCTCGGTTGACTGTTGTCTGAGGTTGTTCGTGGTTCGTTTTGTCGGTTACGAGCCGCACGCTCTCGGGCACGGTGGGCTCGTCTTGCCACCCAAATGGGAACCCCTGCCTCTATGTCTTGTTTCAGCCTTGCGTCTGACACCAAAGGGACGGAAGCTCGAGGTCCGACCGGATTCATTCTTTCCAACCTCAACATCGCGTCATTCAAGCCGCTCTGATATTGGGTTTCGGCCTCTGTGTAGTGCTTAACCCTCTGAGCATGTTCTTGCGCGCTTCTTTCTGCGGCCACCATGCTCTTGACTCTCAAGTCCGCCAAGTGCTCCAACCTTTCCACCAACTCTGACTTTGCTTGAGCTGTTCCAGCAGCAGAGTTCAAGGCAGTTTGGAGGCTCTCCCAGTTTTTCGCGTCTGCGTCAGCAACAGCTTTCAACAAGTGCAGGTGCGCACTCCCAAAACGGATTTTCCTTCTCCTGACTGGGAAGGTTTCTCCTTCAAGGATTTCTTCAGCCTTCGGTTCAAGAGATTCAACCCCCTTTGTTGAACTTGAGGCTCCAGTCTCTTCCATAGAGACATCCATTGATTCGGACTTGGGGTCAGTGGGAAGCTCTTCTGCAGTCGCATCTGCCTGAGACTCCTCTTCTTCTTCCTCCATGGGAACATCGCTACCATCCTCCTCTATCTTGGGCACCCCCGAGGAAGCGGCAGGAGTGGCCATAACCACTTCAACGTCAGAGTCATCTGGTGACCAATCGCACTCATCCCCGTCTTCAGGATCCCCGGGCGCGATACACGCCGCGAGTTTCCTGGACCGGACGACTTCGGTGTTCGGGTCAACTTCGATGCCTCCTTGAACGTCGTCGGGCAAATTGCTCCCCAACTCAAAGGCTGCCGAGGCAACCTCCTCTGTCACCAGGTTGGGTTTGCTCTTGGGTTGCCAAGGTCGGTAAGCAGGGATGTCGAGAGCAGCTGGGTTGAAATCGCTCCCACTGGCAATGGAGCTGGCGGACCCGCCTTTTCTCGCCCCTTTGGCTTCCTCTCGCTTTCGCATCTCAAAGAGCATGCCACTGGGTGGCACATCTCTTGGCTTGTCCCACTCAGTGATGCTCAGGATCGCTCCAGGGGGAACATCACGGTCACAAAGCCACACATCGTTCCCCGTCTTTCTGAAGACGCACCCCGCATCACTGGCAGCTTTGACGTTCACCTTCACACACGTTTCCAGGTCCAGACGCCATTTTCCCGTTCTGGACTCGGGGTCATGGAAGTGGACATCTCGGGACTTACGGAGGAGCCCCTTCTTTTGGATGGAGGCGGTGTGTCTCCTATAGGATCCATGCACTAGCACCTTGGGGAGTTCATTGGGTGGAACGATGGCGGCGGGTCCCACCACCCTTTCTTGGGTATGCCCGGACCAGGCTGCTACCCACCAGACTCCATCTGAGTCAGGGGTTGCAACGACTCTGTCCTTTGCATCAGTTTCAATGGCATCCCACAAGGTTTGCCACCCGTACCGGCGGCAAGATTCATGTGACCGAAGATCATCCCACTTGACCCATCCTTCTTCGCTGATTGGACACTCTGGGGTTCCAGCAGAATGACGCAGCACGTAGCTCATGGACTTCATGGCTTGCTCGTTGAGGGGCAACTCCTGGTTCTTCTTCTTGCCTCTTCCTCCCACCATGTTGAAACTCAACTTCGGGGGGTTCTCTTCAAGCCACTGCTCAAGAACCTTTCGGGATTCCTCCTCCCAACGGAGCTTGCACACTCCGACTTTCTGTTCAACCTGTGCTGCTGCCCATCGAGTGGCCAACTCACATAGGGCCTTGGGTGCTGCTAACAGAGCCTTCCTGACCCTGTCGTCCATCACCAACCCCTCATGGAAGGTTGAGCCTTCGACCAGCTTGCAGACTTCTTGGGGCTGAATCACCCGAGCTGCAGGACCATCTGGACCCTTCCCCAGGAGCAGGCGATCTTTTCGTCCAGGATTACTTGATCCATCGTGGAGGCCTGGTAGTGGCCGCTTGGGGTCCCACACGAGTGCTCTTCCCTCCTTTGGTCTTTGAAGTGTCCCTGAGGGTTTGGGTTTCGTAGCTCCCAGGTAAGGCATCGAGGAGTCGACCTTGAGGATACCAGGTTCCCAGCACTCCGGAGGCAACAGCCCTTCGTCTTCAAGCCACTCAAGAGGGTACCCCGCTAAAGGTTGAGTGCAGGGTTCCTGGTCGGAAGTCACCCAGTCAAAAGGTCTTTCTCCCCATCGAGTGGCGACCAGCACCCATCGCTTCCACCAAACTTGGTCCTTGAGGGATCTCCCGCAGATCGGTCGAATCTTCACTTCAAATCCTTTCTTGGCGATCTCGGGTTTGAGGTCTTCTATTGCTGCCTTATCACGGCAGTCAATCCACCAAAGATCAACCTCAGAGAGGAGTTCGAAGGGTAAGAGCTGTTCTCCTTTGCCTCTTGACATCAGAGTAAGGCAAACCAGCAAGGGTCGTCCCGGGCATGAAACATGCCTCAGGTCTTCCCCGGCATGGTCAACCAATCTTGCCCCTGAAGCTTGCAGGGATGCAACATAGTTTTCCGATGCTTCCCCAAGATTCAAAAAACTCACATCCAAAATGCCCGACGGAAGGAGTGGTTTGGGGGGCTGAGAAGGGTTTCGGTTTTCGGCCAACCGGCAGGCCTGTGCAGCATCAGAGTCGGCTTGCCCTGCCCAAATGAGAGCTCTTCTTTGCCATCCTCTGTCCAGGAACTTCAGTAGAGCGTCATCGGGCTTTGGGAGATGTTCCAGACCAGCCTCTTTGATCACGGCGTCAGCGTCCTTTCTCGTCAATGCATCGGCCACCACGTTATGGTAAGTCCGCAAGTAAGCCGTGTGCAAATGGAACCCATAACATGCTTCAATGGCTGCCAGCACCTGGAGGAGAAAACCGGCCAAGGGGTGTCTGGACTGTCGGGAGTTGATCCAACGGATCACGACTTGGTTGTCCCCCATGTAGAGAACGACCTTGCCTTTCCATTGCTCATGTTGGCTAACAGCCAACAGCAGCACTGCAAGCAATTCGGTGAGAGCCACCATGAATCGTTCAGGGTCGTCTTCTCCATCTTCCTCACCCGGGCGCGAAACGCGCCTCGGGTAAGAAAGGTCTTCGACCGCTTCCCTCTCCATCTTCTCGATGATTTGCTTGTACGGCTGAACATCCAGAGAGAAGGCTTTCTTGTTTGACCAGTCAATAGCCCCCACCCGGCCCAAGGTGGCATCTCCTGACGCCCATACAACTCTTTGTTGGTAGCCGGGCATAGCCAGGAGTTCCCTCAAAGAAAGTGCTTCAGTCATTGGGTGAGTGAACCTCACTCCCCACTCAGTTCGGTTGTCAACCAAGAGTCTTTGAAGCTCCACAGCCTCCCAGAAACGGACCCACACTCTCCTCCTCTGTTCTTCGTTCCCTCTGGGCTGTGCCATCCCATCCGTCGTGGGTGGCCCAAGGAGGGCATTTGTAGCTGACAGCAAAGGTTTGAGCGAGGGCAGCACCGAGATCCAGAACTGTTGATTTCCTCTCAGTTCTTGAATGAGCTTCAATGGAATCCTCGTGTTCCCGTGATCGAACTCGGGCAAGTGGAGGAGATATGAGGCCTTTTCAAGCTTCTGTGGAGGAAGGGCCCTGGTGTTTCTTTCGGTATCGTACATCAAGCCCCAAATGAGCTTCCTCGTTTCCAAAGCTCCTTCCACCTCATCTTTGGCAGCATTGATTGCTCCATCTCCCAATGCTTTCCGGGTGCACTCCTCCATGGTGTGGACCGACAACCAAGGCCTGAGTCCTATTTTTGGCTCAATCAACACCGCATCGTCCATCAACACGAGCGATTGGAAAGCCGTCCCGTCGTTCCATGAGGGCTCTTCCGGCCTGAACATACTGTGTCCCGATTTGATGAGCCAAGCAAACAGCATGTACTCACCAGGAGCACCGGTCCATCCGAAGGTCAAGCTGTTGTACAACACTGTGATGTTCTTTCCAGGGGCTCCAAACTCTCCTCCAGGTAAATCTGCCGCGAAGAGCCGTGTGTCCTCCCCTCTGACAGGTATCCACTTGAAGGCATCGGAGACATCCTTTTTGGAAACCAAAATCGGTGTGTCGGGGTACCTCATTTGCCACCAAACAATGAGTCGAGCAATCTCATCATGCTTTGGTTGCAGTGCCGGTGGGTGTCTGGTTTTGTCACAAAACTCGTTGATGGGTTTGGCATCCCAGATTACTCTCCCCTTCGAGGAGATAGTCCGGTTGGGTAACATCTTCGGCACCCTTGCCATTGCCACCGACACAACACCCTTGAGTTCTTCCCCTCCTTCATCGAAGCACAGGAGTACCCTTCCCCGACTGGCATCTTTCCACAACTGCTGTGCGGCTTCTTCAAGATGTTCCTTCAGACTTGGGTGAGGTCCACACTGAACTCTCTCTCCAACCCCTCCTTCGTATCGTGCTGAAATTCCCCAGATGGCATTCTCTCTCGCTTTGCTAAGGAGTTTGGGTGAAACAAGTCCCTCGAAAAAGTCTGAGTGAAGGCCTTCAAAGTGGTCACCTTGCGAGGCGATCCAAGTTCTTCTGATCCCTCGGTTGGCTTCTTCCCATCCCCCAGCTGTGCGGAGAACCTTCGATCCCAATTCAGCACCCTTCTTGAAGGCACTCTTGTCGTAAGGTGTGGAAGTGACAAACTCCAAGTATTCCTTGCAAGCTTTTTCAAGATCATCTTTCAAGGGGGGGTTCAGAGGACCCTTTAATCCCGGGCCCCTCAGTCCTTCATACCACTGTGTGTGGTTACCGGGCGAGAAACTCGCCTCGGTTCCCCCAACACGGGCCGTAGGACCTGATGAAGATGGTGAAGAAAAAGAAGCTCCCCCCCCCCCACCAGAACGCGAAGACATCACCACCGTGGCGATGAGGTCGGCCATGTGAGGGGAATACATCGCACTGAGGGCGGTGGCCTGTCCTTGAACAGGATCGTGGGCATGAAGCCGAGGGCACGTGAGGCTGAGAGCTTGTTGCATCTGGGCATCAGTGGTGCGAATCAAGGTAGGTTTCAAGTGAAGCCCCCCTTCAGGCGAGGACAAACCGGTTTGACACTGGTCAAGGCGGGCGCGAAGCCAACATGGGTCGGCCAAGGCATCCAGGGCCAGTGGTTCTTTCCATGCCATGGAGGTGAGAGGGTTTTCGAGATGAGCTTCACGATGATCAGAAACTTGAAGAGAGGATAGGTCCAGGATGAACTTGAGATGAACTCGGCCTTCTTGGAGGCGAGGGGTCATGTCACAGTTGCGAAGCATGGCGAGACGAATCCAAGCACAAAAGGGGGTGCAAGGAAAAGCGCCCCACAAATGCTTGGGTTTCAGTCGTTGGACCAATGCACGGCCCATAGACCGATCCTTGGCTTTCCTGAAGTCTTGTCCATGATCGAGACCAAGAAACAGTGCAGTTCCCCCTTTGGCCAACACAGCTTGGGAGGCCCGTGCTTTGCCTGCGTACACCTCCAGAAAATCCAAACCGTGTGACAAGGCTCGACGAAAAACATCTGCTTGGGGGCCAAGCCAAGCTGCCAACTCGTCATCAGTCCACTTGGTGGGTGGGAGGTCTTTGACTTCAAGGGCTCCGGGTGCCCAGGCTCCAATACGTTCACTGGCGTCTGATTGGAGATGAAGGCCCAGTACGGACGGTGGGCGGACCCCTGCACGTCGTGGTACATCCTCAGGGGTGGAGCACCGTGGGCACAGCAGATAGTCCCGGGCGCGAACCGACGCCTCGGAACCATGTGCTGCTTCCAGATGACACTCCCATCCCGCAGCAATGACATCCCGGATCACGGGAGGTTTGCGTTCAAGTTGAGCTGGAACCAGCAAACGCATGTGCCCTTGATGGACCAACAGATGTATTTGTTGGCAAGTTTGCCCAGAGGACAAGGCTCCCATGATAACCTCTGTGGAAAGGTCCCCATCCGAAGCCATTCGAACAACGTTGAGGGTGCTGTCCAACAAGTTACTTGGAGGAAACGAGGCCAAAGTGCGATAGTCCTTGTCGTGCGACCAGTGCAAAAGGTCATGAACAAAGACCCTCAAGTCTGCTTCTGACCTAGGCATCGTCTCAGGGCAGTCCCCCAAGTGGCGGCTGGCTTCAGAGGCTTGTTCAATCAGCTCTTGCCTCATTTCGTTGGCTTGTGCTTGCACTTCTGTCCAAGTTGGCACCTTTCCATGCCTCTTCTGGAGGTGGCCGGCAGCGCAATGCAGCAGGAGACATTGTCTCGCTTCAGGGCCTTGGTCTTCGGGGTCTTTGCTAAGGAGATCCTTTGTCCATTGACCTGAAGGGTACAGCTTGTCTCCGAAGTCCACCACTTGCCAAGAGCCTCCCGCCCATGAAAGAGTTCCCCACCCCACATTGTCTGCCCATTCAAGTTCAGAGAGGTGGCCAACGTTGGGTGAGTATCCAGCTCGGTTCGCACTCGATCCCTGCAATGCTTCATCCGCAGCGGTGGAGAGTGAGGGGCAGCCTTTGGCCCTAGCGGTTTCAAGGGCTCTTCGGACATCCTCCGCCCCCAAAGTCCGACTGGGATCTTCCTCTTTCAAGAGCAGGAGTTGATTCTTGACATACATTTCAAGTTGTTCACCCAAGCCCGCCACCAGTGGGGATTTGTCAACTTCCCCCATGAGGTGTTGCCGATCTTCAGCCTCTTTCCCCAACTGAGTTCCTTTGATGTTGGTTTCTCGGGTCGACTTGTCCTTGTCGTTGTCCTCAAAGAAGGAGAAGTCTGGGCCTTCGAGCAACTCAGCCATCTCGGATTCCTGATCTGTGGGGTAAATTCCGGTGAACTCTTCAGGTGGCTCTTCTTGGGTGGTGGTTTGGGTCGCCACCAAACATTCACCAACCTTGACTTCAGCAGTTTGGTCCCTAGTATGGGGTTCTCCTCCTACCTTCTTCATCTTCTTACCTTCAGCCACCATCTCTTGGTTTTTGGTCTGTTGGGTTTTTCTGATCGATTCCATCTGTTCTGACACTTGAGCCTCTGAGAGTTTCGCTCCGCTCCTCAGTCCACCTCTTCTCAACATCTGTAACTGGACCGCCCAATCAAGGTGTTCCCACTTCGGCGCTGTGCCATGTGAATGTGGGCATGAGGCTGGTTTCGCACACCCCCTGTGGCAAAGGTGATCCCAACAAAGATATCTCGCACCTTTCTTCTCCTTGGGACGGTGGTCCAAGGCTCTTGCTGCTTCCTTGTTGGTCAAGGGAGGCCCCAAAAGGCCTTTGGGAATTGTTTCGGCTTTGCCGGTTTTGGCCCCCGGGCGCGAATCCAACGCCTCAGGTTCCTCCCCAGCCTTGCCACCTTGAAGGGATCCTCCAGGTGCTCGCTTCAACGCAACCTGCCAACATGCCCTTGACAAAAGCCTGTTGTGCCTTGGAATCACATCGGTTTGGAAATACTCCTGGTTGTCCTCAAGGAAGAAGGTGCGGGGAAGCCTCAACCAAGGTTCGCCATCTTCTCCAGGGGCAGTAACGAAAAACCTGATTCTCTCAAAGGTTGGGGACTCTTCTTTCATTGCTCTTCGAAGTTCTCTGTCCAAGTCCCTCAACTCCTCAATGTATCTTGCCCAAAGCTCTTCCCACACCCCAAAGATTGCATGAGCTGGCCACATATAGGCGTGGTCTTCCCCCAACTTCAGCAGGTAGGTCGCAGCTTGCTCAAAGGCGGAGTAGTGCTCGGATCCGTAGACACAAGACACTGCCCATGCTTCCCTCAGGGCATTTCGGTACCAAGCATTGAGCGTCATGGGAGGTTTTGGCCTCTTCTCAAGCTTCATATCAACACAACCAGTCCACCCATCGAATTCTTCCTCTGACGTCAAAGGAAAGTCAGCCACTGAAAGGCAGAACTCGGGAACAGTTTTGGAATCTTTTCCCCCCAAACTCATGGAGGCGAGTCCATAAGCGATCCGGTTGTTGATGTTCACTGGGAACTGCATGAGTCGCAACTGGGGTCTTCCTTGAGTGGATGTGGCACGGAGAGAGTGGTAAAGTTCTTTACCCACCGTTGCTTTTCCCAACACCACAGTCAGTGCATCGCACCCCCGAACCAGATACACAAGTCGTTCCTCCACCTTTCCGATGGATGCCAACTTCCCTTTATCATGGCTGGCTGCCTCGTCTTTGGATGTGACAGCTTTGGCGATAGCCTGAAGGGCTTTGGTGGTCTCATCCATCCTTGGGGGTTCCCCATCTGTGTAGGCCCCCATATGACGGGGGCGAGAGGCTGCTGCGAAAGCAGCGTGTGAACTGTGTGGAGCTGAAGGTTGTGATAGACCCATTCCTTCGGGAAGTGGGGCTGCTCCCCTAGGTCGGTAGAGGCTCGTTGCACTTGGCATCGGATGAGGCTCGTCAAAGGTGGTCTTGATTTCCATCTCCCCACCCGGGCGCGAAACGCGCCTCGGGTAGGAGGAACTTGGCTCAGGAAAAACCTCAACGGCTCTGGTTCGGTCAATCCTTTCAGTGGGTTCAGGTGATGGAAGTTGAGCGTAGAGTCCTAAGTCCAAAACTGGATCCCCATGTTGCTCCTCAATGACCCAATCGGAGATAGGACAATCTTCCGTGACAAGGCAAATGATTGCTTTCCTTGCCTTCGAGGGATAGTCCTTTGGCAACCTCGTCACATACGTAGTGGCCTGCTCCTTGAGTTCTTCCCACGTTTCACGCGGTCCACAACCAGCCCGTGAGCAAGCCTTCAAAGCGGTTGCTTCGTTCTTTCCTTCAAGGATTTCACGCAAGTATCTTCCGAGTGCAGTGGCTTGTCCTCCCCCGCCTAGAGGGGCTGAAGGTGTTACCAAAGTCAACTTCCCATCTTCCCCGGGCGCGAAACGCGCCTCGGGGTCGAGTGGTTTGGTTGGAACGCTGGGTGCTGGGGGTATGGAGGAGGAGCTGTTCCTAAATCGAGTGGAGGGTTTGACCCTTTCTTCCTTTGCCCCATGCAGCTTGCAGAGTCTCAACCCGGACTTGGTTGACTTCACCTCTCGGTCGCATCCTTCGTAAACACAGGTGCGTTTGGATGCTTGTCCCTCATACAAAGCTCGGTGGTGATTGCAGCAGGCGAAGTAGTGGTTTCCGTCCTCATGCTTCAAATCTTCTGCACTGCTCACCTCAGCATCCGATGGTAGCAACTTCACTTTATCACCTCGGGCTGCATCCTTGCAAGGGACAAGAGACAATGGCGTGGGTTTTCCATTCAAAAGGAATGCCACTGACTCTGCTTGACATCCTGCTTCATCCTCAGGTTCGGATTCTGTTTCCGAATTTTCGTGTCGAGGTGTGGATGTCCCACTTCCCGGTGGTGCACGGCTCCTGGGCTTTTTTCGACTTCGACAGCAGCAACTCGAACAGAAGATTGTGCTCGCCAACCTCTTGAGGGATCTGCCAATCCCTCCAAAGACCCCAGCAGTTGAGTACCCGCACAACCATGCAGCTGTTGCACATCGGGCTAGGGGTCCCTTTCCTGCTGCATCTTGGAGGTCGAAGTCAGTGCTCCTTGGGATGACTGCCGCCGCAACGGCATGCATACAATCATCGTCCGGTTGACTGCAAGGCCTAGATGCGCACAAGTGGACCCTGCAGTTCATCCCTTCAAGCTGGTTGCGATAGTATCGATGAGATGCTGCATGCACCGTGTCGCACTCAGCTTTGAAACCATGTCGGTTGGTACGACCCCTTAGGGTACCATGGCGGAGGCGGGCTATTGCTGTTCCGTCTGTCACCAGAAGATCAAACGGTTCGCGCCCTTCGCCCCGACCTCTGACATCCTGCTGGACAAAGGCAGCTGACCACTCTTCTCGTCCTTGAGGTCCATACCATTTGGGTCTAAACACCCGAACTCCATGGATTTGGGCCAATTCGTACCATTGTCCGTGCCCCCTCAGGTACCTCCAAAAAGCCACTCCGTTTCGCCCCAGGGGTATTACCACCCAGTTACAGGTCCAAACGAGGAGCTGCAGCATGAACAAGGCGACGGAGGCAACGGCAAGCCAGTAGGACCAGCGAGCAGCAAGGCCAATGGATGCACAGAGGGTTCCGCAGTAATGCAGGCTGGTCGAGGCTGCGTCTGCGATGAGCTTCAAGCTCAACTTAATCAGCCATTCAAACGAGAGTGGCCAAAAGCTTTGTGGGGAATCTTTGTCCGGGCGCGATGGCACGCCTCGGACATCACCCTCTTGCTCAGGTTTCTGGCACTCCTCCCCGGCAGGACACGTGTCGTTCCTTGCAAAAAGATTCGGGAGGCCGATGTCTCCAACCCCCCAGGATTGGGACACCCGCGCCAGCGGGTCACACAGGAGCAGAAGCGATGCGAAGAAACCACGCAACATCATCATCCCCACCCCAGGCTACCCTAACCTTGAACCTAAAGGGTGAAACAGCTAGAGATTACAGAAAACCCCGCACACGCAAGCTGAATGCAACAATAAACAAACCAAGACCATCTAAGACCAACCTAGGCATTGGAGTGTGGTTAATGATCGCGGATAGCGGTTGTGAGAGGCGACTACCAACAATCCTTTCAGGTCAATGTGTGAGCAGCTTTATCTCGTCGAGTTGCTATGGGACTGGAAACAAGACTGTGACCAAATTGTAGGAGCATGCAGGAGCGAACAATGCCGCTCTTCTCTGCAAATTGTGCTTGACCCCCTGTTGTCAAATAAGTTGCGAAACGCATTGATATTGCCAGGGCACACCCTTGTTATGAGGGATGAAACGGCGGCCCGCAAAAGAAAGCTTCAAACTTCAAACCTTCTTTGAACTTCTATCAAACATGCTCGAACGCTCATGCAACCAACAATGACCATATGAGTCGCTTTCCCAACACTTGAATACACGACTGATGCCCAGAGACCGCGAGTGATTGCTAGTGCATACGGAGCATGGGATACACAATGGTAGCACGACATACAACCACGACCATCACCAACTCCAGGAATCCCACAGCAAACCAAAGCAACTACTTCCATCTGCTTCCTACTTTTTCTCGCCGACCCACTGGACAAGTTGGTCGGCAGCACGTCCAGTCCGCAACAAATGGTTTACGATGTTCCTGCCAAGCGCAATGCAAGCCCAATCACCGAGAAGGCTCACTGCATTTGGGGCATATCAAGTAGCAAAGTTCTCTGAAGCCAGCCCAGACTCAGAAAAAGAGATGCACCGGACCTTATCACAGATAGGATAGAGATGGATAGAGGAATCTATCTGCATGAATCTAGGCAACATTTGCAATTACAGCCTGTCATCGCCTCTCCGTAGATTGTAGTACCCTCAACATCCCCAAGCATCCAAACAAAATCCTTTTAGCACAAAAAGCACTAAGTTGAAACTACACGATGCACATCAAAGTACACCAGTCATGCATATGCCCACACGCTGCAGGCTGCGTACATGGCCTGGAGAAGTCGAACTGAATCACCTCATTCGAGAGTTGAACCATGATTGCGAAGGCATTAGCTTCAAACAGGCACGGCTTCATACTGCTTGGCAAAGCTCCATTGACACGCCACAAGAGACAGCTCCACTTTTCTGCTTATCCGTGATCTTTGGCTTCAACAAACGTGCATAAACCTGCCCTCAAATTCCATGATGCTTCACAACTGGCAGTGGAGTCGCTGGGCACCCAGCATTGGCAAGGTCTGGGATGTCTATGCCCCTCGCCAAGAGGTCTGTGGAGACCTCAGAAGTTGCATTTCTTCGGTAGAAAGAGATGGCCGAATCACTTGGAGAGCTCAACTTGCATGTAAGGTGAAACATCATTGAGAAATAGGGATTTGTTTTCTTTTCCGATGCTGGCTTCTGCAAATAGTGCTGATCATTTCTAGTGCATCTCCTCCCAGTTGACTCCGATTGAATCATTCCCCTATCATTAACCATTGTTTTCCAAATTGCTGGTTACATTTGGTTACTAACCCCCATTATTGGTTGATTAATATTGACCCGTAGCCTAATCATCTGCCGCCGTTTGGAGCCGCTGGGGTGCCCTACCATGAGCGTGATACGTCCCTCTCTGAACAGCTGAAGACGTTTCCGTCTCTCGTCATAGCCGATCTGCTTCACAAAGATGCCAATCTGCACAGGTCAAGTCGCTAAGGGCAGCGATGACAGATGGATCATGGTAACTCAAAGAGATGGATTAATGAACAGTCGATACTTACCGGCAAACTTTTGAGTGCCACTGTTTCATGGTGTCAGTAGTCGCGCAGCTGCGCATGTTCAAGGCTTCAAAGTCTAGATTATCAGTGGGATAGTGCAGCTGCGCCTGTTTGGGGGCCTTTGTTGTAGAGGCATTTGACATCCACTGAGAAACTCCGCAGACATCAAGCACATGCACTTGAAATGTCAATTAGGGGCCGATCCATAAGGTAAGCCCTCATCACACCAGTGGATTGCTATCAGATCAACTACTTTAGATGATTTTGGTGTACATGTAGTTCATTGACAACCATTGCACAATGATGTTTACAAAAAATCCCACCAGAAACCACTAGACGCCTGAAGATCCCCACCTTCCGAAAATTGTATGTCGTTGCCAGCAGCTCTGCCAGCCTTGGTGCTCCAACATCCTACGGAAGATCCCTGACGCCACGTACTTCCTGGGAACTGGAGTGGATTCCGCGTCGAGGCCGGGGCTGTGCAGCTGTCTGCGTGCTGTTGCAGAAAACCAGCGTCTTTTGCCTCGACATGGCTGACCCCTTCAGGTGCAGCATTCACAGAGGAAAATGTGTACAGTTGCAGCATGGTACGGCGTGCAGCTAGATACAGCTAGACCATTCCAAAGACGTTCCTTCCAGGGACACCAGTCTCACCCATCCAATGCCCAATTCGGGAAAAGGACTCCAAGAATTGAGGATGCCTTCACTGAGGACGTCTAATTCTCCAGAACGGGACAACTGAATCCAGTCCTCCCAACTGGGTGTCTTGCCTAACATACTTCTTCCCGCTCTTCTTGGCCTCAAAGAGAACACTCCGCAACATTCAATTACTTCATGATACTTTCATATACTTTCTGTATCTCTTGGTGCTTCAACCTTTGATTTCAGAACGCAAAAAAGCACAGAAGCCTTTGTCCATGCGCCATTTGATCCATTTGGTAAGCTCAGATTGCGAAGTCTGTGATCAACCGATCCACCCATGGTTGCAACACACATCGGCCAAGGGCGGACGCCTTGTAAGTGCCGATGTCATTCTCCAAATGCTCCAAGAGAAGCCGAACCTGAAGAGCGGACCCTGGTGACCCACAACGGGCTCCAACCCCTGTAGCAGGGGCTGCTTGCATGGTAGCCTACTATGGCTGTAGTTTCGCCTTCTCCGGACCGGTTGGATTTGGTGCGTCTTCCAGATCAAACATCAGCACTTTCAGATCCAGTTGCCTCTGGCAGTGCTACCGAAATGGGTGTTTCTCAAAATAGGGAGCCCCAAAAATGGTTTGTTTATTACTATAAATAGTTAATAACTAGATGATTTGGGGGTACCCCTATTTTGAGAAACCGCCAAATAAGCACTTCTTGTTGAGTGCCACACCTTCTCATCGAAACCTTCTGGGACATACTGCCACTTCATGGGCACCATGGGATGACTTCGATGCAGTAGATCCGGCCTTGCTGGCTGTTCGAACTGGATCCCAACATCTGAAGTATGGGGGCAGTTGTACAGAACTGATTGCTTGCTGCAGTTTCCATTGAACATTTTCAAGATCTCCAGGACTCTGAATAATCCCGCTTCCCACTACCAAACCTCCTAATATCAGGGAGCAGAGATAAGGTTCCCTCCTTGCTGTTACATTGTTTTTTCCTTCGAGGGCGTTGAACCTTGGCATTCTAACTTCCAAACAACAAGAAGAAGAACACCAAGAAGAAAAAGAAGACCACCACCACCACCACCACCACCACCACCACCACCAACAACAACAACAACAACAACAACAACAACAACAACAAAATCAACTCGTGGGACAGGTGAGTCCAGAAATGGTACCCCAAGCATCATCAGTCTCTCGAGAGCTGGTGTCGCCTCTCAGCTGCGCGAAGGGCATGGGGCATCCATCTGCCGATCAACATCCTTGTGGACCTCAGCTTCCGCAACTTGAGATCCACGAATTTGGCAGAAACGAAACATACAACGCATACACACTGCAAGGAAGCTTGAGAGATTCTCGAGTTGAAAAACTATATATGTATGTCCAAGTGGTGCAGGACCAAAATCTGCAATTTCTTGTCATGAGTAAGAATGATTAGGGGAGAATCACCGTGATCCTTCAACTGCAACCAATGCGAATGCTGAAAGATGTCAATAAAATGAGCTTCGACAAACCATCAGCTAATGGCTCTGTCTCTCAGCTGATGGCCATCCAAATGTTTTCGAAGCTGATTAGGATTTATCAGAAAGAATTGATAGAGTTATAAAAAATGAATGATTCACATAGAATTAACACATATTTCACATATGACTCGGCTACATATGGCATCCGAACCCCACTCCAAGGTTCCATGGATTCTCCGCTCGAATACGTGGTGCTAAGGATCCCAGCTTGCCACCCTGGTTGGGCATCACGCAGGTCACCAAAGCGCTCTGCGGTGCTGGGAAAGCTGCTCCATCCCCGATGTTCGGTGGGAGAAATTGATGAGAAATCGAAGATTAGAACATATAGATTAGATAGTAGGCATCTATCCATATACATCCATGTATATATAAACACATATACCTGTATCTACATACAAAAACATTGTAAACGTCCTTAATGATATATATATAGATATTAGATGATACATGTTGGTTGGTGTTAGGTAGGATATATAAATGATATATAAATTATATATATATATGTATAAATGATATCAAAATGATATATAAATGATATTCACTATCCTACCTACATAGCATTTATTCGGAATTAAATGATGGCTCAATTATCAGTATAAGATTCCCCAACATTCAAAATTGCACAAACCGAAAGAATCAGCTTTTAACTTCGGCTGTGCATGAAAAGTCGAAAGGGGCTAGGAATGCTTCAGGGCGGAGATTACTATGACCAAAATGGCCCACACACTCAATACACATCAATACACAAGGAAAACATCACGAGAGGATACGAGAGGTACAGATTTCTTGTTGGTTTCAAGGCCACCTGTGTAGAAGGAACGTTTCTTTCCCTCCTGGTTGAGATGTCCTCAGAGCAAAACCTTACATGGCCGTGGGTCAAAACCCTGTACCCCTGGTTCCCCAACCATTAACCATTGTTTTCCATATACTTGTTGATAATTATCCCCTATTAGTTGGTTGGTTAATATTGACCCACAGCCACATGACCTTATGGTTTGCATTGCTTTGCTTCGTTCTGGACAAGCTCCACTAGCTGAGGCTGCACCTGAATCCTTGCACCCTCAGTTCGCTGAGCACGGAGGATCATGACCTTGATCCTCGCAAGAAGCTTCCTTGGCCGACGCAAAAATGGTTGCCAAAAAACATCAATCAAATTCAATAAATCGAATGCGGAAATCACATCAACAAAACTGAATCAAATGAAGATATCAAACAACTTCACCTCTTTGAAATGAAATAGCCCTGGACGCGACAAATGAAGGCGTGTTGACGTCCAATCCATGACTGCAACGTGCATCTTGTCCCAGTAAGACCCTCACGACATGGTGCCAGAGACGAGGCTGTCCACCTCAAGAGTGGTCAACTTTTTAGCTGTGAGGAGGACCAGGATTGATGTCGCTTCTTCTTCTTCTTCTTCTTCTTCTTCTTCTTCTTCTCTCTGCTTCCAGGGGTCCTCCCTGAGCCCCTCTTAGAGGAGGCAGCAAGTTGGCAAAAAACTTTGGTTGCAAGAGAATGATGGAGATGACGATGAGGAAGAAGAGGAATATGTGGAAGGAAAGGGGCAAGAATAGCAATGACAGGAAAACCGAACAAGGATGGCAAAGAAGAGAAAGAAGTCAGAGAAGTGCCAGAGAAGTGGAGGGTCTGCATCACAACGACGCACATGGTGAAGACAACTAGGATGATGCCTCCAATGACAAGGATTCGACAAAGAGAAGGAGGATGCAGTTGAAATCAGGAGGATGAGGATGACGGCTGTGATGAGAACGACGACGACGACGACAACGACAATGACAACGAGGACGACGATGGGTCATTCTGATCAGCTGTTGTTGTTGGTCGTGATCATCTACTGAGAGCCAGAAAGGAGGTAGGCAGCAAGGCTCTACAATATCTGTGGATGCACACAATCAGCCTTCATGGTTGTTCTCGAAGTATACATACTAAGATGATGTAAGATGTATGAAGATATATGAAGATTTACGAAGACGTATTATGAAGATATATGAAGACATATGAAGACGTATGAAGACGTATCAAGATGCATGAAAATGTATGAAGTATACCGTCAAACAGTGGTGAAAAGCTGTTTGTAGAGATCAGTCGGGTCCAGCAATGTCCACCTCATCGTAGACAATGTAGCGAATGTTGGCCCACAAAGGGATATGCTTCCTGGCTGCGAGGTGATCTATTTTTTTTCACCTCGATTTTCCTCGAACACTATGGTGCTTTCTCAAGCCATAGGGGTACCCCAGTACCATATTGGTTCATATGGCTATCTTATGGTTATTTTCAGCTTTTTAACCATTTAGAGTAACAAACCAACCATTTGGGGAGTCCCCTATTGTGACAAACACCCCCCATATGGAACACTAACAACACCTCTCTGTACCCTCTCAACGTGGCCGGTGCGGCTTGTGGAAGAAGTATCCCATGAACTCGGTTGTAGACACCAGCACATTCCTGCGCGCGCCGCGCGTTCAGCGGTAGGCTGGGACTGTCACTGTTCACATTGACAAATGTACCCCATAATTGATCACTTTCCCTGTTCAAATCTGTTCAACAGATCATTACTTTTCAGGATGGGGATCGGTGTACAAGATCTACGGACACCCTTACCTGGCTGAGTCTGTGAAGTACTTAGCAGGATTTCTTGTGAATCTATCGCCATCATTCGCCATTGGCCAAAAAAACATGAATCAAGTATTCCTCAATTTCACCTCTAGGAATCTCCAGTTCATATGTTGGTCACAAATTTTGAGGGACACAAGATGAGTCCCTTTTTGACATAATATAATTAATATCAATTAGTGTTTATGGACAACCCCCAGGGTTGATTGGTTTTCCGTTGTCAAGCAGGTTGTTGCAGGATTCCATTCTTGACATTTCGAGTTACTGGCTTCAATCCAAGCAACGGAGCATCACTGCCTTTGGGAAAGGGCCTTGGCAAGTCCCAAGGACTTGGTATTGCTGCAACTTGGTTCACTTTATGGATCCACTTGTTAAAAATAGAATCACATAGATAGAGTTTGTGCACATGATTTGTATCAACTTGAAGAATTCTTCACATGCATAAAATGTACACTACCAACTAGGACTGACCACTGCAACCTTCTAAAAGCAAATCCTTTCTTGTAGGCATGTGTTTGTGAATCAATTTCGAATCTTCCGCCCTTGGCGTTACAAGAAATTGCTTGCGACTCATGAAACAAATTGAAACAGATTGAATCTGAATCCATCATCCCATGCTGAGTTCCACGCCACTCCTCTCGATTCCGCTTGAGGCGCTTTCCTACACCAGGTGGTGCACCCACCTGGCAGCGCTGTCCACGCTCTCTGGTGAACTGTTGCCGATCACGATTCGGTTAGGCATCCTTAGGCATCCATGGGCATCCATAGGCATCCTTAGGCCCTATGACGTCCTTTCACGCAAGTGTAAAGTGCGAGTCAGCAGCACTGCTACGGCCACTTTCCAGTTCTCTTGCACTCGTTCTGGCATCAACTTCCCCAACCTGAGCACCCGCCAAGGTGTCAGGATGGGGCTGCAATCAATGGGACTGCACTAATATTCCAGGCTGTCCACACATGGTTGTACAGTATTGTGCCAATTGTACCCCAAAAAACGGTCGCTTCCAAACTAAACACGACCATCTTTGCGTAGTTGAACCTGAATCATGGACTCATTTCAGTTTCAAAGCATGAAGCTTTCGTATTGTTTGACACAGTCATGCGCGAGCCAACAGAAACAATCAGATTTCAAGTGCCCAAGAAAGTGTTTAAATCATATAGTTTCTGGATGTTTCCAGACATTTGAACCAAGAAATGGACCGTCGAGCAACATCAGCCACCTGCCAACAGCAAAACTGAGACAATGGACTCCAGACTGTGTGCTGCACAAAACCTTTCCCAAATCGTGTTAAAGGAGTATCGCAACTCCAACAGGGGACATAGGCAAGCACAGGAGCAGGCTGCCTGTTCACAAAGCTCCCGATTTGCCGTGAGGATCAATGTGTCAGGTGCCTTGGGCATGTGACAAACCCGCCCGATACTTCCAGAAACCGCAAATTTCAAATCTGGGTGCCATGCGCAGCTGGCCCATTTTTGTTTGTTGGTCAGAATTTTCCTGGCTCAACTGCACATGCAGTTTCAACTTTGTGAAAATCTGGGTGAATTTTTCGAAGGAACCCATAAGACTGAGGTCGCACAGGCGTCCCCATCTTCCACACGGAATATCAACGATGCCAAACCCATCGACCGGCAAACCCGCACAAATGGCAGAATCGCTGCATCATTTGTTTGCACCGGTGCGATTCCGAATGCACCGATTGTTTACTATTAAGTAAAGCAACCGCAAACCCTTAGTTGTTGTACAACAAAAACGTTCTGCTTGTCCCTCGGCATCTTTGCACAAATAAATTTCAAACTTGTACCGGCCTCTCATCTTGCAATACTTCACGTGGTTTCGGAATTGCTTTCACCTTAACTGCCCATGGAAACATGTAAGTGGCAACGAGTTTGGGTTTCATGCTGTTGCCACTGCACGATTCCTTTCCTCACGCTAGACCGCATTTCAGCTTGTATGAGAGTGGTCTCCTATACGGTTCCGGGCACGACGGGCACGACGGGCACGACGGGCAGCTGACGGGCAGCTGACGGGCAGCTGACGGACACGACGGGCACGACGGGCACCCGACGGACAACCACACTACTACTACTACTACTACTATTATTACTACTACTACTACTACTACTACTACTACTACTAATACTACCACTACCACTACCACTACCACTACCACTACTACTATTACTGCTACTATTACTATTACTACTACTACTACTACTACTACTACTACTACTACTAATACTACCACTACCACTACCACTACCACTACCACTACCACTACTACTATTACTGCTACTATTACTATTACTACTACTACTACTACTACTACTACTATTACTACTACTACTACTACTACTACTACTACTACTACTACTACTACTACTACTACTACTACTACTACTACTACTACTACTACTAC
>VSDK01003309.1:244527-254951 GCA_009767595.1 Symbiodinium kawagutii | reverse complement strand
GAACGTCAAAAACTGGGGTAAAATTGCAATTTTGAGTTTTCCGCGGTGACCGTTTCGCGTTTTCTCGACATCGAACGTCGAAAACTGAGGTAAAATTGCGATTTTGAACCTTGTTTCGGCACCGCGCACGTTTTGCTGTGGTACGTTTTGATTTGGTACGCTTTGCTGTGGTGCGTTTGGTCTTGGTACGTTTTGTCTTGGTACGTTTTGCGCTGGTACGTTTTGCGCTGGTACATTTTGGTTTGGTACGTTTCGATTTGGTACGTTTTGCGGTGTGGTAGGTTTTGTCTTAGTACGTGTTGTTGTGGTACGTTTCGATTTGGGACGTTTTGCTGCGGTACGTTTGGTCTTGGTACGTTTTGTCTTGGTACGTTTTGCGCTGGTACGTTTTGCGCTGGTACATTTTGGTTTGGTACGTTTCGATTTGGTACGTTTTGCGGTGTGGTACATTTTGTCTTGGTACGTTTTGCTGCGGTACGTTTTGCTTTGGTACGTTTTGATTTGGTACGTTTTGCGGTGTGGTACATTTTGTCTTGGTACGTTTTGCTGCGGTACGTTTTGCTTTGGTACGTTTTGATTTGGTACGTTTTGCGGTGTGGTACATTTTGTCTTGGTACGTTTTGCTGCGGTACGTTTTGATATGGTACGTTTTGCTGTGGTACGTTTGGTCTTGGTGCGTTTTGTCTTGGTACGTTTTGCTCTGGTACGTTTTGCTGTCTGGTACGTTTTGACTTGGTACGTTGTGCTGTGGTAGGTTTGGCCTTGGTACGTTTTGTCTTGGTACGTTTTGCTCTGGTACGTTTTGCGCTGGTACGTTTTGATTCGGTACGTTATGCGGTGCGGTACGTTTTGTCTTGGTACGTTTTGCTGTGGTACGTTTTGCTGTGGTACGTTTTGCTGTGGTACGTTTTGCTGTGGTACGTTTTGCTGTGGTACGTTTTGCTGTGGTACGTTTTGCTCTGGTACGTTTTGCGCTGGTACGTTTTGATTCGGTACGTTATGCGGTGCGGTACGTTTTGTCTTGGTACGTTTTGCTGTGTTTACGTTTTGATTTGGGACGTTGTGCTGTGGTAGGTTTGGCCTTGGTACGTTTTGTCTTGGTACGTTTTGCTGTCTGAGTCTTGGTACGTTTTGCGCTGGTACGTTTTGCGCTGGTACATTTTGGTTTGGTACGTTTCGATTTGGTACGTTTTGCGGTGTGGTAGGTTTTGTCTTAGTACGTGTTGCTGTGGTACGTTTTGATTTGGGACGTTTTGCTGCGGTACGTTTGGTCTTGGTACGTTTTGTCTTGGTACGTTTTGCGCTGGTACGTTTTGCGCTGGTGGGTTAAGTTGTGGTACTTTTCAATCTCTGGTAGGTTTTGCTGTGGTAGGTTTTGATTTGGTACGTTTTGCTATGGTGCGTTTGGTCTTGGTACGTTTTGTCTTGATACGTTTTGCTGTCTGGTGCGTTTTGCTGTAGTACGTTTTGCTCTGGTGCGTTTTGCGCTGGTACGTTTTGATGTGGCGCGCTTTGTCTTGGACCTTAGGTTGTGGTGCGTTTTGCTCTGGTACGTTTTGCTGTCTGGTACGTTTTGACTTGGTACGTTTTGCTGTGGTACGTTTGGTCTTGGTACGTTTTGTCTTGGTAGGTTTTGCTCTGGTACTTTTTGCGCTGGTACGTTAAGTTGTGGTGCGTTTTGCGCCGGTACGCTTCATCATCGCAACCTTCCCATCATTTTCTCCTACTTCATTATCATCACCATCATCTTCACCATCATTTTCGCTGCATCTGTAAATCGATCCGTTATTATTTTTGCTTCGTATACTTGAGGCTGCTATAACATCGCTTTTTTCGCTCTCGGGCCAACCGTCGTCTAGTTCTTTTATCGATATTATCATAGTCCAGTTGTTGCCAGCAACATTTAACCCATCGCTCCTGCTCATGAACTCGTCACCCCTCTTCAAGCGCCTCTGCAAGGTGCAAGGGGAAGAAATGCGAATCACAGCTGTGTCATTTCTGAAGGCACGGATTGACCCCATCAATGCAACCACCCAAAAGTGATGCTTTACAATGGTTTACCATACTGGAAAAGCAGATGTGAGGTTGTTACGGGAGTACCCTCATTGTGGGGAACATCCAATTTACACGATTCAGATCCATTCTGTACCGCTACCAGCTGTGCCCCGAGTTCTATGAAAGAACTTTGCCCAAGTTTTGGAACCCTCAACGGATCCTTCTGAAGTGTCTGGAGCACGGAACAAGAACAGTTGCTCCATTGAAAATCTGCAACTCGTTCGCATCTGCATCACAGTTGAAGGATGTTGAAGGACAAGGACAGGAGCCTCCAAGGACATCTCCTTGTGAGAAAAAATGCAAAGCCACCAAGGGTAGGAGCTGTCTCTATGTCTGGCGTGCACCAAGGATGGCATCTTGGACAAGGTGCAGTGCTCGTGCTTTGGTGAATTTGCCGTTGGCGGTTATGATCTCCGTTTTGCTACGGATCATCCCGCACTCCCTCTCTCTCTCTCTCTCTCTCTCTCTCTCTTGTTGTACGTTCTATCCCTACAGCGCTTGGTTCTACCCTTATTCTTGTTGGTTCTACCACTATTCTTGTTGGGAATCGGTGTCATTGTTGCTTCGTGGTCCTGATTGTTTGTTTATGTTTGTGGCATAGTATGCCAGATTCCGTGTATTTTCACCAGGCTTCCCAACTTGCCGGTCGGAGTGGCATACTTCTCCGGGCGACTTAGAAGCTTGGTATCCTTGCGATCAACCTCAAAGCATCGCATCGCCGGGTGACCACACCAAGTCATTTCAAACCTAGTAGTAGTTGGGTCCATGTTGGGTCCACATTGGGTCCATGTTAGGCAAATGTAAATGCTGGGGCTAACCAGGCATATGTTAATGTTGGGCCCCCCGAAGCTGAAGATGCACCGCGCATGGTTTATGGATGTTGATGGCATCTGCAAAGTCAAGGCCCGAAGCGCCTTTTCTTATTTTGGGGCACCACCTTTCACAAAACGCATCCATATCATTCCATCTCTGTGCTTGTGCAGCTCCTGGAAGCGTGCCCAAGAAAACCTGGGTGTGTTGGAGGATCAACGACAGCAACAGTACAATGATACTCTGTCTCCCCTGCGGGATCTGAAAGCCTTCCAGCCATAAGCATCCAAAAGCAAACCACACGGTCATGGATTTCTCCACCAGTAGAGTAAATAGTTCACTAGTGCCAGTAGCCTTACACGGAACCAAGGTCCAGTAGTTCTCACGCGGAGCCGGACCAAACAATCCAAACAAAAGCTTTTGAACTTGGATTCTTGCTGGACTTCAATTTCCCAATTTGCTCCTCTGCCCCAACAATCAATTTTTTGGGCTGTATGCAGTGCACTTCGACCCCTGCCGGGCAAGCAGTCATTTCTTCGACCTCAGTTGTAGTTGCGTCTGCAACATCGAACTCCTGTGGGCTAAAGAGCACCAAGACGGCTGATGCTCAAAGCAACGCTTCTGTTCTAAAATGCGCTGCTAAAAGCAAAAACTCTCCCAGGTTTAACCAAGAGAGAGTAGGGTGGATAAAAGGGTGAAAGGGGTAAACCAAAATGGAACACGGCGAAGTGAAATCGTCAACATGCCTGCAAGCACAAAAAGAAACGCATCTTCAATCACTATCATGAATTCATCGGCTGGATCATTTTGGGCTGTATGCAGTGCACTTCGACCCCTGCCGGGCAAGCAGTCATTTCTTCGACCTCAGTTGTAGTTGCGTCTGCAACATCGAACTCCTGTGGGCTAAAGAGCACCAAGACGGCTGATGCTCAAAGCAACGCTTCTGTTCTAAAATGCGCTGCTAAAAGCAAAAACTCTCCCACCACTCCCTGTAGAGCGCTAGCATGATTCGCAGGCAGAGAGCAAGGGAAGAACCGCCTTTGAGAGAGTCAGGATATTGTTCCACACTAAGGGTTGAATAAGTGACTGAAAGCGCAGCATGAAAACTTCACCACGTTTCAAATAGTCTCTGCATGAAGATTCGGAAGCCCATCGACCATGCACGGCAATATCCGCCAAAGGCATGCCCATGTGTAACAAGGTGCTGGCTCCTCCTCGTCTAAAGGAGTGTGAGGTAAGAGCAAGATCACCCAGCTTCAACATTTTGCACAACTTCGGGAGCCAATACCGTATCTTAGAGTATGAAACTGGACAAACAGCAGCTGCAGCATGTGTAAAGAATTGCTTCTTATATTGGAGCAGCCATGCAACAGTGGCTGGATGAGTGAGAACCACTTTCTCATCTTGACCACGTTTAGTTCGCCCAAGCAGAAGAACTACTACATCCTCAGTAAAAACCACATTCTGCCATGTCAAGCTCAAAGCTTCAGATATTCGAAGAAGACCTGTGAAGCAGAGCAGGATAGCACACGCCACACCTCCCAAGTGAAGCGCCAAGGCTGTCCCCACCATGGCAAATGCAATCTCACTAGGACAGGCTGGGGCCTGTCGAATGGGTTCTTCTGCTTTCCACACCTCCAAAATTCGACGGGCAATGACATAACGATGACGGGGAAAAATCTTGTGAAGTGCAGCAGATAACAATTGACATCCTTGACGTTTGGCTCCAGCTTCTTTAAGGTCAATGAAATATTCAGCCAGAAAAATGTCTTTGTCTTCCTCAGACATAGCTGGCCAATTCACAGACCTAGACTCAAGCTCATCCTTGAAACTGTTGAGTGCGTTTTGATAAAGCTGGACGGATCTGTCTTGAAGGGTGCTCAAAAGGAAACGCTGCAGCCTCATAGGTAAGTCGCCATTGTTCATGACGTTTGTGATCCACGGTGCCACAAGGATAACTACTTGCCAAAGTCCAAAGTGGCCAGTTCGACACAAAAATCACTGTGGTATGCAGCCAAAGGTGTAGTCATGAAACCCCCACTATCACTATATCCAATATGAGGAACATGGCAATCATGATTGCAGAAATGCCCAGCCAGTCGAACTGTGTAGGGGGAAGAGCTAACTAACATCTCAGTCGGCTTCCGCGCCACCGCCCCAAATCGACACTGGTCAAAGCAAATTCTTTTGAGCCCCTCATCTTGTAGTAAGTGACTAGCATTTGTAGCGAAAAAAGAAGGAAAGGGATCACGGCCAGGATCCCTAGGGTGCTCCAAACCTCTCCAACAATAATGAGCCAATCCCAAAAGATAAACACAAGCCAACATGATTTTGGATCCCAAATCACAGGCAGCTTGTTCAGTTGGTAACCTGTCCGGAAGACACACCCAGGGATTGGACCTGGATCGCAGAGGTCGCGGGCCTTGCTTTCTAATGCGCCCACATCGAGAACGAATGGGAACATGTCTTGCTCTGGACCACGTACTGCATGGTGGGCTGGCTAGGAGCCCCATCACTCTGCCACTACATAGTAGTTGTTGTAGATGCTGTACCACTTTACCATCAACCAAGTCTAATTCACGATGTATCAACGGGTCAATCCTAATAGCAACCACAGCCCTGTTATCAGCGTTTGCTTGACGTATAACCCAATCACAAACATCGCCAACTCGTCGAGGACCCGAGCACAGATGTATGAAAACCTCCGGGCATTTATAGTGAGTGAAGTTCCTGCGACATGCACGTGATTGCTGAGCAAAGCCTTGGCAAACCAAATCACGTAACCAACTATCTTCTTGCGACAAATGATTGTGTGCTTGAAATGACATGTTGGTCGTCCCGTTGTGCTTGGGACTTTCCTCCACAGTTGCCGCAATGACTGAAACCACTGAAGAAGGTTTAGGTTGCACTGTACGATGCTGCTCAGCTCGAATGCCATGTCGGGAACTGGGCTCATCTGCTGGATTTTGATCAGTGGGTACCCATGCAAAATAAGGATCAATACCAGATGCACAAATAATTGCACAAGCCTGTCTACAGCAACCATTTAGTTTTCGTGAAGCAGACCGCCCCTTCTTGAATGCCCCCGCCGCCGCAGCTGAATCCACCAAATGCAGGACTCGCTGGCCCATCTCAGAAGGATGCTTCAGCCTGTCATGCAGCGACCAGTTCAAGGCGACAGCTTCTTCTACTGTGATGTGCTTATAGCCACCCTTCCTGGCAGCTGTAGACCACTTGTACTGATGCAATGGCATTGAAATCTGTTGCATAGGACATTCCCCCTTCTCATCCAAGCTTATACCAAACTCAGTCTGCAGATTAGTGTAAACACCTTTATGGCAGCAAAGTCTGGCTGCCTCCGCAACCAGCTGCTCGCTCATCTGTGTCCAAGCTCGGCCATGCCCTCCCGGGGCCGCATCACTGGCTTCAACTCTCTTGCACCACTGTGCTCTCAAATCCGACTGCATGAAAGGGATTAATAAGATTGACATGACGATCTCAGCTCTCACTGATGGCCAAAGTTCTGCCCGTTTGCAAACACCACGATGCCTGCTCAACCAAGTATAAATATCTTGTAATATAGATCTTGCACAAGGTCTGAATGACAATGCGAATGAGAGCTTCCCCAACCATCTGTCAACCTCTCCCACCAAAGGCCTCCGCTGTGCCAGAAGATACATGCCAGCCTGAAAGAGCTGGGCTCGCTTCACTCTGCTAACTCCTAACCATCCTTCAACTCCATCTACCATGACACCTTGAACTTCCTCTTTGTGAACGCCGTCAACCGCCTTCTTCACATGTTCTACGACACCATCCTTTCCCCACGCAGTTGCCATGTCTTGCATCCATTCATGAGCTACCCCAGGAGGATCATCGGCGGCATCACATTCATCAATAGCCCAAACATCATCAAGGATAGAGCCCCAAATAGGAAAGGAAGCAGGAGGAGGTTGGCTATCTACTAGTCGAGCACCAGGAGGTAATGACACTTCCACTGCTTTCGCCTCGTTGTAAGCTTGTGCCCAGGATGCAGCAGCAGTGAAGCCCATGGGAACTCCTGCATGCGAGGGAAACATCTCTGGATACTGGGAGGTTGCTTTCAATGGTGGGTGTGCCATGTACTTCTTCCATCGATGCCCAATTCGAAGAAAATGAAAGAAATGTCTAGCATCCTTTTTGTAAATGCGCAAGCTCTTGCCAGGTGTGATCCGCAAAGTTCTCATCATCGGCATGATCGCAAAGCGTGGTTTCCACAGCTTAGCAGGGTTGACCAGAGCGTTCAAAGGACACAAGGCTGAAATAGCTCTATCCTCATCAACATTCTTAGGTACTGCAAACGCACCGCTGTATAAAGGACGACCTTTCACTTTGTAAATACTCTTTCTTGGGAGCAACGTTTGAAGACCAGCTTTCACATTACGTTTGACATATTCCGGATATGTATCATGCAGCTTACAAAAAGGTTTAGGTATTTGTTTGGGCCGGAGCTTCTTGGAAAGAAGTAATGCCGAAGGATGCTCCACTTGCTCGGCAAGCCCTTGATCATACCTGCTCAAAACACCTCTCAAATCCACGACAGCTGCGTGATCGGGAACGCCCGCCCGCAACCCTAGTGGCTGAGCCTGTCCACCAGCACCATTGTAGTGCATGGATTCCAGGAGATACTCTTTAATTTCATCTTCCCCGCAAGTGCGAATGCCACTGCGAAGGAAGTCTGCCACGGTTGAAAAAATGCCTTGATGCACCCGTGATTGCGCTAAAGTAGGTTCCACCCGGCTCACTCCGCTATGACCACTATACATATGATTCAGAGCAGCAATGATCAGGTTGACAAAGTTCAAACATGAATTCCTGGACCTAGCTCTTGCCCGGGATCGACCTCTTCTTGGTAACTTTGAAGGCAGCATCAATGGCAAAGGGAACACAGCACTAGGGCTAATGCCAGCTTCCAAAGCAGTCCTGTTGCCACCCCCACCTCGAAGAGAACGACCCAAGGAGCCATTGGTGATGTCCACATAGTTGGACAAAATGTCCAAGCAGGCCACAAAAGGAACTTGAGGAGGGACAGTCTTCAAGATTTCCGCCCCCCTCCAACTCCAGTGGCCAATCAGGCCAGTCCAGTTAGTCCGGCTGGGGCTACCCCAGCTGTCTCCTCTGGAATGAGCTCCTTCTTGGCAGCCTTGTCCCATGTCCCTCCCGACGCCTTTGCCTCGAGGAGAGCTGTGATTCGCATGGCTAGCACATCCATGGCCTTCTCCACTTCGCCCTGATTGATGTAGTCCATAGACTGCAGGATTGTGAGAGCCTCTCGACGATCTCGCACTTCCTTCAGCCCGGCTGCCCCAGTCGTGACGAACTCCGTCAATTCGATGTCCCTCAACTGGCTGGTGCGGATGATCCCGCCTTTCATCAACTTCTGCCTCAGGGCATTGATGAAGTTGGCCGTCAAAGCACCTGGATGTTTGGCCGCAAAGATCAGCAAGTCGGATCGTTTTTTGAATTTCTTCGTATCCACCTTGCCCATGTTCACTGCTGTCACCTTGCGACTCTTGCCATTCATCTTCCACTTGACAAAGCTGCTGCTGCTGCTGTTCGAGTCTCGGCCCGAACTGGAGGAGCTGTTCGAGGAAGAGCTTCGTTTTTTGCCCTTGCTCTTGCGTTTCTTGCTCTTCTTCTTCTTTCTCTTGGACTTGCCATCCTCCATTTCGACCCTCAATGAATTGATCACCTCTGCAAGCTTCTCCAACTCCATGCGATTGGTGCCCGAAGATGGTGGACCTATTCCTCCTGCTCCAGCTTGAGCTGGGGGGTTGGAAGCTGCTGCAGGTTGCGCCACCACGGCTTGAGGCTGAGCTGCCCGAACCAGCTCCACAAAGTCTCCGGAGGCCCCTGCTACATGACGAGCTGGAGGATTGGTGTCGGTCTTCACGATGTCCATGATGGTCCGCCCCTCTGAGCATAGGTTCACTAGCAAGGCAGGGCTGGGACACCACTTGTTGCCCAAGTTCCCAGGATCGCACATCCAGTTCACATTCGCCACTGGTATCCCGGGAGGAGGTACTCGATGAGCATCCCTGCCCTCCACAACCCTGAAGTTCCCCAAGGTCATGCGTATCAACACCCAAATGAACCTGGTGCCCATCGGATCCGTGGAATAACACAGCCATTCAGACCCTTCGTTGTGACAAACCAACAATGCTTCGTCCCATTCGCCGTCACGTGCCACAAGCACGAACGATCCCGCATCCATGTAGCTACGTGAGGTTAGTGCAGAACGGTCTTGCAGGGCTATGGATGCTGCAGCTGAGCCTATCTGCTTCTGTTCCCCAATGAGTCTTTCAGCTATGTAGTTGCAAACAAAGATCTGCACCCGAAAGCAAGTGACCACAATGGCTTGAAGAATCCAGCTGACAAATACCAAAACACGTGCAATCAGGGAAGTACTGTAGGCCAACTGGGTAAGCACCACCCCAAAAACTATGAACAGGTATAGAATCAATCCAGACACACTCCAAGTGATGTTAGCACGTAGATGTGCTTCAGCTGCTGCTATCTCGATTCTATGAATCAGCCAGTGCACCACTGAAACCAGAAATCGCACGGTCAGCTCCCAGATCTCTGTCCTCCAGCTAAAGGTGCTAAGGCCAAGAGCCACAGGCACCAAAGAGCGCCCAGGCAACATGCAAGGCTCAGCTGCTCACCAACAACAGCTTAAACCAAAATGGAACACGGCGAAGTGAAATCGTCAACATGCCTGCAAGCACAAAAAGAAACGCATCTTCAATCACTATCATGAATTCATCGGCTGGATCATTCTCTTGACGCTTGAGTTCCTTGATCCCGAAGCTTCTTGAATCAACTGGCAAGAGTGAACCGGCATCCATGGACCCCGGCAACTTGCTCCACTCTGTAGCACCTCGGGAGATTTCACAAGCCATCGGAAGCACCGACGCTTCGAACAAGATATTGCACGCACGTTGGGGTCCGGGGGTCCGGGGGTCTGTATGTATGAGTGAACAACATCAAAGAAGACTTATGTACACCCGACAGAGTGCTCCCTAGACTATGCACAACAAAGCCTTGACCACAAATCAGCATCAGCCTCTCCTCTGCCACCATTGGCTCCCCTACACACTGCTCGTGGGCTCATCCTCCTCATCCTGAGGAAACCACAAGTCTAGTGACATGTCTTGACAAGCCTGCAACAAGCGGGGCCAACACCGTTTCAGTGGATGCCAAAAACATCCAATAGAAACAAACCCAGCTCAAGAATCTTTCGGAATTCTGGCCAACCCAAAACCATGCAAAGCCAAAGATGTTTGAAACAGTTTGATGATGTTTGATGGTAACCCCGTTGATGCCATCGTTGATGCCATGGATTCTCGGTCCCAAGTCAATCCATCAGCTTACGGACAGAGCTCGCCCCAGCCTCGAAGGTGTGGTCCTTTGCACGCTCCTCCGTATCGTCCTCCTGTGATAACCAATGGATCACCATCAACCAACGATGTATCCATGGTCAACGATGGTTTTGAACCTGTTTCGTTGACCAAAAGCTCGGC
>VSDK01003309.1:170161-242735 GCA_009767595.1 Symbiodinium kawagutii | reverse complement strand
AGGCCGAGGCTCCCACTTTTGAAGAGCCGACCTGGACGTCAGGGTTGAGCCCTGTAGCTGTGAGAGCTTCAAGAACATCATGTCCAACCTTCTCCCATCGTATCTCCATCATTTCCATACCCTCCAATTCAGGTCATGAGCTGAATGGATTCTTTATGTGGAACTTATGCACTACATAATGCATCGAAGTGTCTCAACTGAGGCCAGTGCTTGAAAATCAAAACTTTCTGAAACGACAGTGGTGAAGCTGTAAATGCTCAAATCATATTCTTTTCGCACGTTTTCACAGCTCAAAGCCATCGTTTTCTGGCTGAATCCTCTCGGGGGATCCCACACGATGATTTCGTGCAAGCCAAGCTCTTGAAAACTGTACGGCCTCGGCATTGCAACAAATCCCAGCAACCCAGGCGGGACTATACACGTCATGGCGCGAAAGTATGCAAGCGTACACGCATGAAATCACAATGAACACGCAGGAAGAATAGTTTTATTATTCTTCAAACATCTTCAAACTGAATGTCGCAATTCAAGCCAGGCTCTACTCAAGTTGAAGAATATCCCGCTAACATGCGGGACAACGGCCGCACAACCATCACCAATTGCCTGGACTTGTCTGGATGAAGACAACACCAAGCTCTCCAACAATCACAGCACCAGGGCCCCCATGCACCACGCCATAGAGAAGCTCTTCTCCCGATTTGTACACCTGCAAGGCTTCTCATGTTCGCACGGCAGGACTGCATACATCTGCATACTGCATCCAAAATGTTTGATTCAAAAGTGCCCATAAGTGATTTCATAACCATCCAGGGGAGCCATGCTTGGGCAATGCCAAAGCAGCAAAAGAAGACTTGCTTCGAGACCTGCAAATTGTCATAGGATGCCTTCCTTTCTGATATGATATACCTTCAGCATCCTTCATCATCTTCTGTCTATCAAACCATTTAATCCCTCTTACACCTCGTTGACTAGCTATACTCTTAGCATTGCTTGGATCAGAAACTGAATACTAATGGGAGATGGTGGGTTGGGATTCATGGGCTTGATCTCATATGTGGGTGTTTCTCAATATAGGGGACCCCCAAATCATCCAGTTGATCAACTATTCCTAGGTAATAAACCAGCGTAACCACCCCTTTTGGGGTCCCCTATTTGGAGAAACCAACATGTGATGATTGTTGGACGGTCTCGGATGGTACCCAGCTTCCCATTGATCCACTCCAGCTTGGCTTCCCACCACCAGGTCTCGATTTCTGCCCTCATGACTTAAGCTTAGCCCCAGCTCCTGGGCTCCCCGAGACCAAGCATGGGTAAGGGACCGGGATGTTGATGGTGGCCAATGGTGGCCAATGGTGGCCAACTTGACACAAAAGCAACCAACAGTGAGGATGATTGAATAATGTAATATCTGATCAATGCGGATTGTGACCATAATGAAATCCGATTGTTGGTGCCCCATCATAAGGAGTTATGACCACGGCTCAAATGATATTTTGGGTATCCATGAATGTCGAATATAAGAATGGTCGGCCATGAATGTAAGGTTGGATCCATATCCAGGATATGAGCCAACAATAATTCTGTTTCAGTACCAACTTCGAAAGTCAGTAGAGTGGTAGGTACCTTTAGAAATTGATAGCAAAATGCCGTGAAGCATTGCTTGTTGATGATGCTTCACAGAAACCCTTCCTGGATACTCATCTACACGCTTTGGCGCTATGCGGTACTGAACCTGGATACTGAGGTGAAGAGTTTCATTCCGACGGTGATCATTTGCAACAAAACCTAAGAAGTACAACATACAATAACCAAACAATTAGGTATTTTGTACTAGTGTAGAAGATCTCAAAACCTAGAAGTAGAAAATACCTAATGTGCAACTCAACCAAACAATCTTAAATTAGTAGTTGAGGCCAACAATTGTATGAGATATTGAGATTATTGTATGAGATATTGAGTTATTGTGATAATTTGTGATAACTTATTTTGAGATCACACAATTAGTAGTTGAGGCCAACAACAAGCGGTAGAGCACACCATTCTTAAGGATCATACAATCTCTTGTGATGGCACAGATACTGAGGACCTACCCCCCACCATCTTCCACATACTCTCCTTAGCCTTCATGGCCAGGAGCTTTGTCGTCTCCGGCTTGGTCAACCTGATTTAATGAAAAGCATTGCAGGCAACCCTTCGACTAATCGAGATTCCCATGGACGATATGCTGACCCCGAACATATTCAATCAAGAGGTATTCCTGAACCAAGTGCAACTAACGGAGGAAGCCGCCGTATTTATGGCTTGGCTTCCACTTTGTGTGCAAAACGAGCAAGAAATCAAGCAAGCAAGTAAACCTCCTTGCAAAGAACAGAAGCAAGAGTAAACAGTAACTAACCACAGCAAAAAAAACCGGCAAACAACCACAGCTCAAACAAAGCTCGAAGAAGAGTCACACGTACACACGCAAGAAACAAACATCACATAACATCACAACCACAAAAAACAAATAAGCAAGCAGCCGACACGCACGAAGGACAAGATAGGACAAGATGAGACAAGCACCTAAATGATGGACTGACCAGCCAATCGAGCCATGACCGCAACGAACGAACGAACGAATGGATAAACCAGTGCATGAAGGAACAAACGGAGCAACAAACTCAATCGTCCTCCGAAGAATCTAGCCAACAAACCAAAGGACGAGAACAAAATAAATGCAAAGTAGCTCACACATCCAAAGATGCAACAAGTTCAAGAAGTAAACAAAACACCCCAATCACCCAACAAAGTCTTCCAAAAATCCTGAGAGGTTCACCATGTTTCAAAGCGTTTACAGCTTCGAGTCTGCACGTGTCTTGCAGCCGGCATCCGGCCTAAAGCTCTTGGCACTGCCAGGTTCAGCTTCCTGGATTTCTTCCAAGTCTTCCAACGCCTGGCACCAGCGTTCCTGTTGGCGTTTCCCGACTTCGCGAGTTCCGGGAACATGGAAACGTAACGAATGGATACGAATGGATACGAATTCGGATACGAATTCGGATACGACTGGAAATATGAAATGAAGACATATCAAGAAAACATGAAACCTCATGGAGACAGTTCAGAGAGTTCCTACGAAATCAGAAATGGAAATGGAATGAAATGGATGTCCTGGTGGGATAGTTCACACACCATCGCAGTTTACAGTTGTGTTTCTTTGTCTTTAAGAGACTTGGAGGGATCTGGATCCAACGTAACCTCCCTCTGCAAATAATAGCACCACGGCTGAAGGATTGTCTCGGCATCAGCCTTGATGTCCAACTCTGCCTCGACGTCTACCGATTCAACTGCCTGAAGCGGCAGGAGGCTGATTTGTCAGATTGCGTGGTGGTTAGGGATTAGTGTTGTTATGGTTGATTTAGAATGGTTAAGGCTGGTTGATAGGCAACTAATAATCAACATTGACATACATTAACTGTAGTAGTGATAAGACAATTTGAAGACAATGGGAGACAGGGAGACCTCAGGGAGACCCACAAAAGAAATGGCCTTGTTCAAACAGTCTCAAAAGACATCTCTTGACCTACACTTTTTGCATGGCCATCCGTCTCCGGCATACGAGCGACAAAAAGTTCCAGTTTCCGCAAGCAGCAGTGGCTCCAGTTGCCAAAACAAACCCAGCTTCGCAGAGGAAAACAGCAGCAACAGCTCGACATAGCATGTATGTCTTTCTCACCAAATCACCCAGGGCTGTTCTGAGACAAACATCACAAGAACAGTTGTGTCACTCCGTTCTCTGAGGTACAATTATGCCTGTTTTGCAGCTCCCCCGAGGGCAACTTTCATCACGACTTGAATCTGTATCAAAACTTTGATCTTGGCTGAACTTGGTCACAACTTTTGCAACCTTTCCGGAACATTCGGAAACTCACTCTGACTCTACTCCTTTGATATTCAAAACTGCGAAACAACTTCTGTTGCAAAGATCTTACATGAAGCTTGGTGAAACCGGAATCTTTTTGGTGCCTTTTCCATGGCGGGCCAAACATATCCAAAGCAACAGAATGGAACTGCCCGAAGCACCTTCACTGTCGGATGTGTTCTTTTCTTCCGCACACTTTGTGTAAAGCTCCTACAGTACAAGTGGCATCAAACTTGATTAAGGTTCAGCTGTTTGGCTCAAGTTCGAGACTCAACATTTTTACATGTTTTCACAGCTTCAATTTCCTCGCAACGAGTACGAAGGGAACCACAGGAGCAGCTGCACCTGAAGATTGGAGCGCAAAACATTGCAATCTGAGATTGCTTGAACATTTTGAATAGATTCCGTACCAATGGGAAGTCTTGAAACGCAAACATCAAAGTGCGGCTGGTTTCCAAACATGTGGTCCTTCTCAGTCCTTGATGTACTTAACACAATCATAGCCTCTGGGTGGTCTAGGGGTAATCCCCACTTCTGGAGCTTGCTATGCTGACTCCGTGAGATCTCCGCGCTGATTTGTGCCTGAAAAGCCGGCAAAGGTGCCACTTGGAGTCCTGGGCGGTGCAGGCTGGTTGCAGGCTGCAGCTGATCTCGGTCATCCTTCGCATCGCGGCGTCCTGGACGACTGAGGCTTTGAAGGTCTCGGCAGCCTCGTCTCGTGCGCAATAGGCGTCCAAAGACCGCATCCAACCTGAACAAAACGACACAAGTCTTGTTGTCAAAACAAGAGTGCCAGGCTAAGCATCTGTTTGCATCACGTCTTCAAGCAAACAAGCAGACTGTATCAAACAAACATGAAAAAACATAATTACCAAAACATTGAAGCAATTAATGACTATACGAAATATTCCCATCTTTCATGTCTGGTCAACAACGCACACACACGCACACACACACGCACAGTCTCACACACACAAATATTCGAATTCCACTTGATCGCAAAAGTGATGGCTTTGCACCTCTGGCCACATTTCAAGTGACGCCATCGTAGGGCTGATGAAAATGTGGAGAAAAATGAACTTGCTGACAGAATTCTAGTATTGCTAAGTATCTTCTTCTATTTAAAATAAACTTGAATGTGATGCATTGGAGGTTATGGGTTGATCCGTGATTGTAGTGGTCCCAACACAGAAATGCTTTGTAATCTTAGGTTTGCTCTTCTGCAAAATCTGAAATGGGCAAGAGCTATTGCATCCCGAACACCCAGACTGACTGGGAGCAATTTTGGAAACATCCAAGGAAAAACTTGTCACATGTCGTTTCTCAATATTTTTTGCAGTTGACATCGCTAATCATGGTACTGCGAACCAGCTCACGAGCGCGAAATCTGATGGCAAATGCTTTTTGAGACCACTCTGAGTACTTCTGCACAAAGGGTTGATGATACAACGCACACAATTACGGATCAGTGGGGGCAACTAATTGCCCTCTTGCTTTCCTGTCGCTTCAATCTTTCTACATGGCTTGACTATTCCGTGCACCTTTTGAGATGTTCACCAGAGACGACCGGATCTTCGGAACAGTGATTTTTTTTCTCGACCAAAGACGTTCTCTCCAGTGTCATTGACCATCCTACCTTTGAATCCTTTTGACACAAACACGGAAGGGCTAAAGGCTCCAACACGTACAAATACGTACAATCCAAAAAGAACGTTGGAATGCTGTGCCGTGGCACTCATTCGCCAGGTCCAAGTCATTTTGTGTTGTCTACTTGCACTCTTTTAGTCCCTTCCGATCTTTCCCAAGCAGTTGGTAATGCCTCTTAGATTTAGGAGGCTTTTCGCTCAGGAATGAGAAAAAAAAACAAGAACAGTGACGCAATGCTGCCAAACATGACCTGGGATCTGAGGTGAAAGAATCTGCTACAGCGCCGGGAGTGGACAATAACTTGGACCAATTGGATGTGGTTCATCCCATGTTTCATAGGATTTGATCATGTTTGATTCTTCCCAGTTGGAACAGAATCTTGCCCATCAATCTCACTGCGTACAAGTGCAAGATTCAAGGCTGTTCTGCTGGACCACATAACGGCAGCCCTTGACCTCCACAGCGATGGGGATATCCCAAGATTGGCGGTTCCGAGAGGTGTTTTCTGATAGCTGGAGGTACCTGTGACTCTCATGAATCTAATGTTGGTTTCGCCTCCTTTAGAAACGCAGTTCTCCTGGCTTGGTCATTACCTGCGATATGGGTACACGAGCGGGGTGAAAGAAGAAAACACACTTGTCTCTGCTAAGAGAACCAGTCTTGGCAGCCGCTGGGCGTTCAAAATAATTGCGCCATCAGTCACCAATTCCGGTGGCTGCTACTATTATGCTCAGCTACTGAACCTTAAAGCCATTCAAAGTCTCTGTGCCAGAAAATCTTCTGAAACATGGGCCAAAAAAGTAAGTCGAACAGTCTTTATTTCAGCAAGAAATGGATGTCTCTGAATGGCTCAAAGCTAATGATCTTCATGTTCCAGCTCAGCGTCCAGTGCAGGGAATTTCGAAAAAGACCTGCCATACTTGGGGCTGCAGGAAATTGGAGACATGCATTTTACCCAATTACACCAGAAGGGAGAATGCCGGGCTGATTGAGCTACCGAAAACGCAGGCCCAAATTCCAGTGCCACTGTCGGCTCTTCAAACAATCAAGGCAAAGCCAAGACAATAATCTGCACATCTCAAGTATTTCACCTATACCATCATATAATATTTAGTACTGGTGTCGTATTTCAAGTCTACGCCCAGTGCCATGTACTAAAGACAAAGACCCGCACAGCAGAAAACTGCGACTGCTTTCAGGTGACTTGGGTTGACCATCATACAAACTTTCTTTGTTGCCAACTCTCATCAAGACATTCTATTTTCGAGACCACCTGAACTTTTTTTTACCAACTAGTAGTAGCTGCTAGCTGCTAGCTCCTCTCACCAACTCTCACCCCCACACCCGCTACACATGTAGCTGCGACCTCTTTGATATGTTCCAAGTCACAACCAGAACATTCATTTTACATTCATTTTCAACATTGATTTTCCACCCACCCACACTGATTCCTGAAATATAAGCTTTTGCCAGATTGCAACTTACAACGCTAGTCATAAAATGGGCTGTTCAAGTAAAATAAAACTGCAATGACGGTCAGCGTTTGGCAAGACATGCCTATTGCTGATGGTCGCATCTACTCCTGCGGACCTGCAAAGCAGTGGCGACATGCCCTCTTTACATGGCTCGTTCATCGTTGTCTTGGAGGTTCATCATAGCCCCTACCCCCTTACTACTATATTATAAACCCACGGGGATTCTCACGTCTGCTCCTTTGGTCTCACATACTGACCAAGACAAAACATCACCTCATAAGAACCCGCAGCTATTTTGTGTTGTAAGAATTCTCGAGTTTTCTCCTGTCTCTGTCAGCTGATGACTTCAAGTCCATCTAATTTACACATAGACATAGACTTGTAGCCATCTCTACCCTATGAACTACAAGCATCTGAGTTTGGCGAAGAAATGGGAGTTTAATTTGGCGCTGTTTTCACTGCGAACGGCCGTCCTCAAGTTGCCCGGCTCCAGGAAATCTTGCAACCAGCGTGTCTGGGCACCAGCCTTCGAGCTTCGACTATTGGTTCAGCTTGCATCGGCTGTTGCTTAGCACGGAGTTTTGAACTGCCGAGGTTTGACAATGGAATACGATGGGAATGTCTGTGGTATGCTTGCAAGCTGGTGGAACTTGAATGTGGACAAGAGGGCAATGACTTGCCACTACATTAACTGCATGCTCGGACCAGCCTGAAGCAATAGTCTGATTGCCTGACAGGTGTGGCTGCTGCGAAGTGCGACTGACGTACAGGAGAAAAAAACATGTGCATGCGCTGCACTCTTTTCTTGAATTGCGTTTAGAGGTGAGCTGACAACGTTGATTTCTCAAATTATAGGACCCCTAAGCCTAAGCTGGAACATGGAAATGATACGTATATTATACATATATACAGTGTATGTATATATATATAAATATATACATATTATATATCAATACATACTTGTACCAGTGGCCCTCCTTACTTTGTCGGAGAACTTATCGATTGCTGTCAGTTTCATCGCAGGAGAGCGAACCCAGGTCGATGCTTCCCAAGACTGTTTCGCGGCCACGTCTGCACCAGCTGGTAGAATCCCTTCGGCAACTCATTTGAAGCTTAATTTGCCATTCGTGTGTTTTGTAGGCAAAGACGGAACATGAAGCGCAGAATGCAGAGGGTTCTAGCCAGTTGCATGTGAGACAAGTTTTACTCCAATCTAGAGCAAAGACAAGAAGAAGGTGTTCGTCCCACAATGCTTCAGCTACCAATGTTGCAAATATCCTGCAAACGAATGGGTTACCGTACAACTTGCTGCCAGTATGACCATAGTAGAGTATTTGGCGGATTCCGATATTGACTTTCCCTGGGATATACACAGCCAGAAACAGCCCTGTGTGCACGACATCGCACAACCCACCATGTCCATGGGCACAGCATGGCACAGCATTTCATCAGTACGGTAAGCTGTCCGCCTTACACTGATTGGGACCGAAGCTCGACAACTCGAGTTGATAGTGGACCAAGGGATTCAGATATTTGGCTCGATCGTATTCTTCGGCTTCCACAGCACTTCACCGAAAAGATAAGTTGCAGTCGCTTCTTTGCAGGATAGACAGGCAAAGAAGCTAGACAGCCGCTGAGATCTAGTTTTGACGAGACCATGGTCCTTGCAGTCCTTGCTGGCAGCCTGACCGGATTTGCGCTACCTTGAAAGTCCTTCTCTAACTTCAAGATCCTGTACACAAGCTCTGTGTCAAAGATATTCTGCAGGACATCCTCTATACCTCCCAAATTCGTCCCAAAGTGTCATGTGCTTTGCTTCTTGATATACATAGATATGTCCAGATGTTGACAGAAGCACGGATAAGTTGTAAATTATTTACCCTGACATTCCCTGATGCTCAACGCTCATGTACTTTCGTGTTGGGTCAGGGCATCAATAAAACACTAGCGCATTGATCAAAAGGAATCATTAATCCATTGATGGCAGAATGGGTTGCACTCTTGATTGGAAGAGTACAACCATTCACTAATGAATGATCGGTCTGTTTCCATAAAGCACTAATGGCCCTTGCAACAGTCGATAATGATTTGGTGATTACGGGATCATGGTGCTTAGCCATGTTTGATGGTTGCTTGTGATGGCGCCAATTGTGGTGGACGGTGGCTAGCAACGGTTGATGATGGTCGAGAATGTTTGACAATGGTTGATTGTAGTTACTGTAGTTGAGGGTTGATGATAGTGAAAACATGGCGAGTCATGGCTATTCAACATCAACCAAGGATCCATTGGTTTCTATGTATATCAGTTCATGGCACAGCAAGGATGGCACCTGAAGCACCTCTTCCACTTCCCCAGTAAATGGAGGCTCATCTTGATCATCCTGGCTGCACTGGAATGAGGATCAATGATTCAAGAAATAGGAACACAGGGACCATATGAATGACAAGTTTGAGGATGAAACCATCCAATTTGGGGTTGATCATTTTGAGACATGCCCAAACTGGCAAACGGTACTGGCATGTACGTCAAAAAATGCATTGATGATTCAAAAATGCACTCTTGATAATCTCTTGATGATGGAAGAACGTCTCCCCAGGAAGTCTTCTTTTTGCGACACTTTTCGCACTCTGCCACTGAGGTTGTGAAGGGCTGTCCACAAATGGTGCACCGCCGCAATTGGTGGTCTCTGTCATCTCCCTCTTAAAAACCATCATTTTTGAACTCGCGACTCATAGGAACTTGCAATCGGGCGGTAGACCATTTTGTGGATCTTGGAGCCCTGTCCACCCTCACATCCTCGACCTGTAAGATCATCCCTCATCAGTGGCTAGCTAATCTCCGAAGCGGGGTGAACCATTCGCTTATTAACCATGGTCATTCATGCGAGATCCATGTGGGGATTTCTTAAAATAGGGGACCCCCCAGAGCATCTAGTTTGCGAACCATTTATAACAAACCAAGCATAACTTTGTGGTTCCCAATCAATTTTGAAAAACCATCATACAGTGGTTGTTTCACCATTATTGTTGATTATCATATGCTATTATCCTCTATGAACCATTGTTGCGAAAGCAGCATATCAAAACACCACCCGTGGTTCAGCTGGTGGTTCACCACCAGGGTGGATCAACTTTCCGGATGTCGCAGGCGTTTCCCACCGCAGCGGCCTTGTCCATGGGGGACTGGCTGGGCGAGCCTGGCTTCTTGCCAGCTGGTTGACTCCTAATGGTTCTTGGTAATGAAAGTACACTGTATATAAATGTATATAATGGTTTCTAGTACTACAGCTCGGTAACTCTCAATCAAGATAAACAATCATGGTTACAAGGTGGACCCCCCTAGTTGTAAATTGGTTGATAAGCCATTTAACTATAGTCTTTTCTACCATTATTGGTAGTTGCTCTAGTTATTGTAAGCCAACTAAGCTAACTAGGGGGCCCCACCTTTTTGTAGCAGATACAGTAGGGTGACTGGGAATACACGATTGATGGTTGATAATAGAAGTAATTTATTGATGACAGGTGAACATGCAACATTTACCATTGACAGTAAACAAGAATGGTGAATTGTTTGTCACAATATGAGTAACACCCAACAATTCAACAGTTCATTGATAGTTCGCGCAAGGAAGAACCAATTGTCATTCCCATGATTGAAATCACTATCAATATGCTTATTGTTTGAGAACTGGCAGTTGCAATGATTATACACCTGTTAATAGAAATTGTTGCATAACAATACTCAACAAAGCATAAGCAAGTCCGAATAGCAATAAACGATGGTAGATAAGAGGTCTTCAGTGATGACAAACATTCAGCCATGGTCAATGTCCAATAACAATGGGCTGTGGTTCACAGCAAAATTCAACAAGAAGCTGTTGGCAATTCATAGAAATTAAGCATGGGATACGTTCGAAACTCTGCACATCTGCGAAATCCTTGCAGAATTATGTACTCTTTTGAACCGGAGATCCATCCTTAGACTTTGGCTGATGCCATTTTCGCTAAGCTTCTGGATATAAGAAAGAAACACCAGACAATGCAGTACACCCCAACAACGAACCACCATATCATCAGGGTACACAATATACCAATAGGATCCAATAGGGACGATATATCTATATGCAGACTGAGATACATCAGTATAAAATAGTAGAAATACGTCTTACACAAATGCAGTGATATACAACACTGACATTAAGAACATGCACATTCCGCAACGGCAATCGTTGTCCAACCGTTCACCCGGTTCCTCCTGGTACGCACGGCGCTGGACCTCGGCCCTCGCACTCATACTGAGCTGCTAACGCCTCAGCAAGTCCCGGAAGCCCACAGACATCGACATTGATGTGGGGGATATGCAGGGGATATGTAGGGGATATGGGGCTTTCTCAAAATAGGTGACCCCCAAGAGTTATGGTTGGATTATTAATATGAATAGTTATAAAATGATGATTTGGGGGGTACCACTATTTTGAGAAACCACCATATACTGATGGATGAAACTCGTGTTTTGTTTTCGTACTTTGTTTCCTATGTTTGTAACCAAATGTAACCAACTCCGAGGATCTCGACAAATCACTAATCCGCAACTGCTTCCGGACATCCACCGATTTCTCGAAAGATTTGATGGGGCTGTCGGTCAGTTCGAATAATTCGAACTCGCGGCACCCATTCCAACACGCAAGCAACTAGTCAAGAAATACCCAACAAAAACAAGTCAATCATAGTCAATTCAGCATTTGACACGCGGACAAGCTGTTTCAATTCGGATTGTCACTGCATGTATGAAAGTGTTCAAAATCCGTGTCTGTAACTATCTATTGAATATTTTGATCCAGCACTGCACAGAAGTTACAAGAGTTGGCCTTCTTGGAAGGAGCGTCGATGAAGTTCAGCACATGGAATCTGGCCAACCCAAGTTCAGCATCCACAATGTTTGACATATACGGTGTCCCAAAATTCAAGCCTCCAATGGAGATATTTGGTATCCTTTCTCAGCATGAGCTGTCACGAGCTGCACGGCAGGATGATGGTAGGAAAACCTGAAGACTGCACTACTGGAACTCCACACGGTTTTGCAAGTCACTAGACTTGCCCAAAGAAGTGCGGGCCCAAGAGTGCGCTCACCATATCTAAGTGACATAAACACATGGGATTGCCACCTGCTTTGTTCCACATTGTTGCGACAAAATAACTAATTTCTAACTTTTGCAGATCAAAGTCAACTCAACTGTTGAACAGCCATATTCAGCATCCCACGCCAATATGGACAAATCAAACAAACACATGGACAAACAGGATGACTAACAAATTCAATCCAACTCAGACTTTCTAAGCCTTTCTGACTACACATGCACTACGTGGACATATGTGGACAAGCTGATTACACAATGACTTGCTTCGGTTCACAGCGCTGATGGCTTAGTGAAGCTGGACAGTTTCCTCTGAAAAGGATGGAGAACTTCGCCAACGAACCTGCAGGGAATCTCTTAAGGCCTTAAGGAATCCGAATCCCAGCAGGGAAAAGCACCGAATCCATGGGAATCCGCAAACGCTAACTTCGCCGGCTTGGCAATTCCCAGCCGCAAACGAGACCATCTTCTGGCGTCCTCGCGGCAAGGGAGCTGTGAACAATGAAGGCAGGAATTGAAATCATCGATTCTTGGACTGTTTTCAATATGGATCTCATCGGATCTCCTTTCGTGAAAGCAACTCGCGCACACAGACTGTCGTTTCATCTCATTTGTTCATACAGATGTGTTGTAGGCAAATCATGGCACACTGTGCTTGTGCTTCCAATGATGTGCGGAAATCACCACGTGTGAACAGCTGGGGAGCCCTGCTGTTTGCGGATGAAGTCCCGGAGAACATCTAAGGCCTCAAAGAAACACCGCAACGTGCACAACGTGACTGCTGAGCACCTTGAACTTTCAATGTCCCTGGCATATGCTGTCATCAACTAATCTAAATATATATAAATATATACATAAATGTTATCACAAAATGCTGTGATGTCTTCGGTTCGATGAGGTTTCTTGGGACCAACATGAACCAACATTTTTCAGAAACTGCAAACTGCTCCTGCCTTTTGTCCGTCTCCGGGCCTCGGTGTCTTAGACTTCATTCAAAGCTCAGCTCAAGCGACTGAAATGGGTATTTTTCATAGGGGAACCCCGGGAACCCCCAGTAATCATCCAACTTATTAAGCGCCCCTAGTAAGAGACCATCCATGACTTTAGGGCTACCTATTCTAAGAAACCTCCAAACAGGAACGGGAGAAACCAATCAATTTCGTCCAAATTCAGACCAATGCTTCGAATCGAAATCATATCAATTGCGTCGTGGCAAGAACATCTCAAACTTCTGCAGCACCTTTTCACTAGTGACACCTCATGATCACTGCCAATGTGTATTGTGTTGGTGCTAAAAAACATACGACATAATATACCATACTATACACCGAATCAAATAGATGTGTAGACGAAGGCAAACACACAGCATGATGCGTACGAACCATTTCCACAACCAAGGATAAGTTTGGAAGACCATGATGCTTTCATCAAAAATCACTTGAATTGGCAGTGGGTCAAAACCCCGTACCCCTGGTTCCCCTATCATTAGCCATTGTTTTCCCTATAGTTTTGTTGGTTGTTAACCCCAATTATTGGTTGGTTAATATTGACCCATAGCCAGTTGTTGAAAACTGGAAGGTATCACTCTCCGTGAACCTGAGATGGGCCCCCCAAATCCTCACAGAAAGCGGCATATCATCACTGGAGAAATATCGCAGCAAAGCAATATCCAAAGGTGTCCTGGGAAAGGGCACCACAAGTATTTTTGGAAAGTTGATAGGCAGAATGTTTCCATTTTTTCTCTTGATATAAAAATGTTCTTGGCATGTCTTGGCATTGCTGGAGCCTTTCCTATGTTGTTGGCGCACTAGGTCTGCTGTCGGGCCTTCCAACTCTCTGCTTTTGCTCTTTTTTCGCCGAGTCGGTGGATTCTTAACTCCAAGTCTTCCTGTAACTCTGTTGATCTCTATATGATCTCTAACATGTTTTAGTACATTCTTATTACTCTCGTATCATTTCATATATTCTCACTATTTCTTACTGACAGCTTTACGCGATTTCACTAACCAATATCAACTGAACTTGACTTGAACTCGAAGACTTCAACCCATTCTTAGTTTTTTGCCAGCTCCATACAGCCTATCCATGCCTATCCTCTTGTGGCACAGAAGCAGTTTGTGACCAGATAGAATGATGATGGAGAATCTGTCAACAGAACACCTCAGCGCCCTCCTGCCGTAGGCATCTGCCACATTCAGCGAGATGTACCTCGCAAGCTCCATGAAACCAGGCACGGAAGTCTCGAACAAAAGCCACGTTTTCTGCGTTGAGAAGGTCCAGGTCAAGCAAAATCAAAAAGGAGTGAAACAGGATGATTAAGATCCACAACCATTCGCGATTGGCAGTGTCAGCTTAGAGAAATCACCACAGCAGAAAGGGCACTGAGGGGAAGGTCCCCATGCTGCCACCCTCTCATACCTCGTGACCAGTTGGCACATGCGACACTACATCACCCATATTAATTTCTATGCACAACTGTAACAAATCTGATGGTATCATGGCTTACACCATCCCTACCCTTGCTGCACTATACCTTTGCTGGGCTGGTGCTACAGCGGACTTTCTGGCCAGAAGGGGCTTGCCCGACGCCATTCTGTTGTGTGGTACCTTTTGTAGCAAGACTTCACACAATTTCACCACAAGTCCTCCAAATCCTCCCCCTCTTGGGATTTTCTGTGTCTCCGACTGCTTCTGCATGGCCTCAACCTGAACTCATCATGAAGGGAAAAAAATCTTGACACAATGTAGGCTCCACATTCTGTTTTCATGACATATGTGTTAGCAAAACTGGGGAGCTTGACTGAGAATTCATATTCAAACACGATTAAATGATCCAAATTGTGGAAGTTTGGTATGGACCATCCCCATCCATCCCCATCCGTGTAATTGTATGCAGCAATGTGGTGCCTTATGACTTCACAGTACCACGCGAATCACGGCAAAATCATTCAGCAAATCACTGACAGAATCGTTTTCACATGTGACCTTGACCAACCATCCTTGTGGCTCTTTCAACATGTTGCTTAAGCTCAAGCATTTGTAGACGTCACCACCGCGTCTTGAGGTACAAGCCAAGCATGGCAGCAATTGCCAATGCCCCATTTGACATGCGAGGTGAAGGGGCGTGAAACCTCCGTCAATGGTGAAACCCAACACAAGAATACACAAGCATCAAAACAACTCGATCTGACAAATGTTGATTACCTCAAGAGAGGTAGCTCAAAAAGATCAAACAAGGCCAACCAGGAGCATTGGGTCTCTCTGGATATCTAGCAGGTCTTCAGTTGGTCACCATCATCGCTGCGGCTTTTAAACAAAATTCATTAAACAAATCCGAATGCTAAAACTCCCGTAGGACCTGGTAGGACAGTGACACTGTGAGACACTTTTGCCTAAGGCTTGAGGGAACACTCTACAAGTACTAGAGTGGAACACTGTAGTGACTCACTCTTGTGGAAACACCTGAGGGAACACTCTACTAGAGTAGTGACCAGAGTGTGAAACACTCTCGTAAGATCTCGCAAGACACTCTGCGGAACACTCTAGTGACTCATTCTAGTGGACCTCTCCCGAGGGATACTCTTGTATGACGCTCTTGTCGTGCACTTTGGGGAGACACACCATATCACCACCAGCAAACACCACCACCAAAAAAGACAACAGCACTGAAAAACCACCAACGCCACCACCAGAAAACACAACCACCTAAAGCACCCCCACCACCACCACCGCCGCTGCCATGTCCATCCCCACCATCACCACCACCCCCTCCCCCACCCCCACACCGCGCCCAAAGTACCACTCCTGCCACACAAAGTCGGGATTTGACGCTCCTGAAACCTCACTTCGCACAGCACTTTCATTGCGGAAAGCATTTCTGCACCGCCGCATCTGCTTCAAGCAGCATGCCTGCCACACGAAGTCAAGACTCGACACAGGTGAAACCTCGCTCGAACGCAACGTGAAGGAAACACACGTCCACCCCCAGACGCGCAAAGCTAAGCGAGAACCCTTTGCTATGCATTCGGGAATCATGCACATCCCAGCAAGTAGATGCAAGTAGCACGTCTCCACACTATGCAACAGAAGCAACACGAAGGCGGCTGTGAATTTTGGTGCCATCAGAGTTGAACATATCATGAACATATCAACTTGGGAGAGCTTCTCAGTGACCCTCAACCATATCATGAACATATCATGAACATATCATGAACATATCAAAAACATATCACGAACATATCATGAACATATCAACTGGTGGTCAACCGTTGTTTAAGCACGTTTAAGCTATGGACCACCAGCGACCCATGTCGTGATTCTGTGGCTCCGCCACCGCACCTAAGTGTCGGTCGGCGCTCAAGCGCGCTCCCAACTGCAACAAAGCGGTCACCAGGCGCCGTGAGCCACGCTCGACAGCCTGCCACGGGGCTCGCCGGTCACAGTCCATGGCTGGGGGGTCATGATACACCACAATGATAAACCAATGAATTAGACATCTATAGTAGAATTAAACCAATGAGAATACCTAGAGACATCATTAGACATCTATAGAATCTTATAGACCATGTTTTTGTTGAGAAGACCGGATAATCATCGATAATCTCTTGGTATCGGTGATCAGTGGGGCGATCTTCTACGATGGACCAGTGTTCCCATTTGGTATCTAACCACTTTGACACCAAACTTTGACACCTGTGCAGGGCAAGTTGTGATCTTGCAATCTTCAATGATCTTCAATCGTCAATCTTAACGATCTTCCCACTGTGCTTCCGTAAACGACATGCGATTCCATGGGATCGGATTCCATGGGATTCCTGGGTCTCTGACAGCCAACAGCGGTGTCCAGCTATCTGCTGGCGAGCGGGCATCCACCTGAGAACCCAAGGATGCCAAAGATGGGTACACATGGGTTGGCATTCTATGTATCTATATGATTCCATATGTCTGTATGCATCTATATGTCTCTATATGTATCTCTCTCTCTCTCTCTATACGTCTTTTTATGTAATTATATATATATATATATCGATGTGACTCTACAGGTATCTATATGATCTATATGTATCCATGTGTATCTATCTGCTTATTTGTGGCTATTGGATCTATTGGTATGTCCATGGACTGAGCTGTTGGGACTGGTCACTCTCGGGTGATCTTGGCATCGCTATGATGCTCCAGCCCAGGCACCGAAAATCCGTGTCGCGTGAGTGTCGATATCATGCGCAGCTTCCTGGGCCACCAATGTGCCAGAAATGAAACGAGCTATGCCAGCACCACTTGAGTTTTTGTCCGGATGTACAGCGAAGTGTTGTCATGCTGTGTCTCCAAACCCATGCCCAGCTCCAAAAAACTTTGGAACTTTTATGCTTTGCTCAAGGATTTATGCTTAAGGATTGTCTTTCTCAATTTCTTAAGGCATCTGACTGGGATCGGCAAGACACATAACACTTGACCTGCTCAAACAGGCCAGTTCCACGACTGTAGGGAACCTTTGCTCCGAATGACCATAACCTCAGCTACGGCCACCATCATGGTGAGCCATGATGAATTGCAATCAACCAAATAATCAACCACTACCAACCATAGCCTCAGCTTGTTGTTTGGAACCCCCTCAATTTGCTGGTGAAGGGGATCAAGGATTGATGTGCGCAGAAAACGATGGTCCAGAGATATTGGCACAGGCACTCAGCAAGTAGAGAACGCAGATTCATGGGGAACCCATTGGGAAGTGAGCTCTGGATTTGCCCGCGTACGCACAAACCATGCATTCTGTGGCATGCTGGTTACGTAGCTTCTCTTGGCATGTTTTGGCTAGGCTACTTAGCTTCTTTAGCTTGGCTACTTAGCTTCTCCATGCTACTCCTGACTGAAGTCCAAGGGGTTTAAGTGGTGCTGGGCCGATGGAAGCAGTTTCTGGGAACAGCCAGCTGCAGCATGGCTGAGGATGCTGATATGGCACAAACCCACAGGGCTTACAACCTCCAATTTGGTGACCTGGTAACCTGGTACGAGAGGTTCCTGTATGTCAAATATCCTCCATAATGCCTCCGTACTCATATAGATGTGCAGACTTGTGGCCTCTCAAGATGCAGTGCCCATTTTGCTTGGAATTTCTGTGTCCATAGGTGGTGTCCAACCCCTTCTTGGTGGCTTCCCTAGCTTGGGATAGTTGGGGACCCCCATAGATCCCATAGATCCATTCTTGCCGGCTTGGCCGCCCAGCCATGGGGGGGTCACCCATGTCCTCTTCTTCTTGGACTTCATCCCACCTCAATGCTGGAGATCTCTCAATGAATGAAGATCATGTCTGGTGGAAGGGATGGTGAGTCCTATTAACATACATCTGTATTATATAAACTGTATCATTCACACATCTATATTATAGAAACTTAATCGTTCGTACATCTGTATTCTATATAAACTTAATCATTCACACATCTATATCAAATATGTGCTGTATTGTGAATGCGGAACATTGTAGAACAACACATAGTGTAGGCGGCAAGGAGTCTTGGCGAAGCAACTGCGATCGCAGTGTGGTTGGCTCAGCTCATCTCCAGCCACAGTCCCTGCTGCTTCAGGCTTGTCCTTTCCAGAAAAGTTGCCTAACTAGGATTCTTGGACTTAAGTTGACATATCTTAGTGAAGTGAGTCCTAGATATGCCTAACTAGGATCTTGGACTCACTTCACAAAGTCATATTGGAACATATGGGAACAGATTCCTGAGATAGCATCTTCCAACAATGTCGACGTAATGCTGACATCAAAGAAGACATCTATTAGTACCCCTGTCGTGGCCTACGGGTTTCAAAGACTACGAGAACACTTGCCTGTCGAGAGCGCAACTTCCACTTGGATTCAGCTCTTACTCACAGACATGTTTTGGTGTCCCAAGCCATGGCCACTGACGGTTCTATCCCCAGAATCTTACACTTCCGCATCACATGTCATGGCACCTACTTCTCAAAGTCCGGCTTCTCAGAATCAGCACATTTACTGAGCCCACGGCATCAACATGGCCATGCCACCAGCCTTGACTTGAAATTCAGGCTGTTCCTTTGTTCCTTCTGGACATCATATGTCTGACTCTTAAACAAAACCAACAAACTCCAACATAATGGATCCATGCCTTTCTTTTCAAGTCTTCCTGTTAAAGAAGATAAGAAGACAGTACAGAAGCCTTGGAAGATGCTAAACTCGGCCCAACCTCGCAAGACTTCTTCATAGCTCTAATATTTTACGACGCCTGAATGCTCCAAACGCTTGACTATACTAGTATACTAATCATGGTTCATTCTAGAGTAGTGTCACCGGCCCGTCAAAATAAATACACATGAGTGAAGATCTGCTATACTTGCATAGTGCCTGGGCCAAATCCATCGGAATTATGTCCTTTGCCAAGTTTCGGACAACAAGTTATTGCTTTTACTGACATATGGATTTCCGAGCCCTTCATTGGAATTTGGCAACTTCACAGCCACATGGATCAAAACTCATATGCTATTGCAGTTGGTCGTCCAATTTCCATGGGTATCCATGCATACAAACTGCAAATATATAGTTTCCCAGTAGTCAATGAGAACATCGACTCATAAAGACCATAATGGACTCGGGGACTCGTTCAGCGTTTCACAGGGCACACACCAGCAGTGATCACCACAGCAGCACACCAGCACACCAGCTCGCCTGTAACAAAGGCTCCAGAAGCTGATCGGCACCCAACTTGATGGCCATCAACAGGTGCTGGACAGCGGGTCCGATGTCGGTGTCATAAGTTGTCAGAAGTCAATAGATGTCAATAGCATATCATATATATATATATATATATTATATTTATCCCAATAGCACCTGTCTCCCTGTCTGTTTGCACATACGTCTTACTGATCAAATTATCCGAATCTGACAGAGATCTTGCTGCTATTGAACCAAACACGCACCCAGATTTGCCAATGGAGCTTTGAAGTCTCCCTAGGTCCACGAAATCTCTTGAAAATACATGAAAAACACATAAAACTCTTTCAACTCCCCCAGGTTCATGAATGCACCGTGCAAATTTCTGACACGCGAACATCACTGGGCCTTGCGATGATCAGATCTGCCATGATTTCAGATCCATGGTTACCCTCCCGCAGCCGCAGGGTGCCTCTTGACATGGTTGGATCTGATCCAACAATTGCAACAACATATTTGGAAAGTGCTTGATGGAAGATGCCACCACCAAGGCCTCGCCGGGGAAACCACCAGGGAAACCACCAGGGAAACCACCAGGGAAACCACCAGGGAAACCACCAGGGTGGACCATTGTGAGGAAACTACCCATCACTTCGGAGATCAGGTACCACATGGCCACATGGTACCTCCCATGGATCAACATTTCTGGCCACCGCGCTGCCAACATCTGCAGTCCTGATCCTCGAGACTAAGACGCTCCACATAGTCGAACGCCAAGTACCTGGCTCCACAGGGGCAATAGTCTGAAAACCGCAAAGTCCACATGTTGGACTCAGAAAAAACATGATTTTATTGGGATATCAGTCTGAAAAACCATAAGTGGCAACACTGGAAATCCGATTCCGAGGCAAAAGGGAGCCAAGCAACACTGAGCAACTGCGTCCATCTGGTACTCATTGCGAACAAGCTGGGATGGTCAATAGATGTGATGTGCATTGTTTGACTGCCCATCCGCTTTGTCCATGAATAGCAGGTACCTCTACTGCTTGGCTCCCCAAAATATCTTGTACACTATCTTTGCTTAAATGATGTATGTTATATTTACATTCATGTCTTATACTTGATACATCTTTCTACTTTTTACATCTCTGCACTTTGAACTGCCAACCTGCCCAAGCAACTGGCTCAAAAAAGACACCAGCCAGTGGCACCCACGGATCAGCTGCTCCTGGACGGGAGACCCTGTTGCCTCATGCCTTCGACCCTGGGAAACACATGGGACAGGATACAGAAAGGTACCAAAAGTCCAAAGTTATGATGATTTTATTCTTTAGATGTCTTTTGAGATGATTATTAATCATTATTATATATATATATATTAATATTATGTTTAGGAATTCAAACGGAATTCAATCAACTTTGGATCTACATCATTCATTCGACACCGACATGTCGGCAACGGACGATGTAGTGATCCTCAACCCAGAAGCAGTGTTTCAATCGTCGACCATATGACTGGTTGGTTTATTAGCGTGCATAATCAACCACAGAGACACCCTGTAGTTATCGAAGGAGAGATAGTTTCAATATGTTTCCATCCTGTCTGTTCTTTTGGGACTTCGGACATTGTATCATTGAGCGAGTGGCAAGAGGTGAAGTTCGTCCTGTCTTCTTTGCAAAGCACTCAGCAATGGCGCCGCCCCCATCGCTGTGCACATCGAACCGTCCAGCAACTGGCAACGAGGAGGGGGGGTCCGACGTCTTAGGAAAAGCAACAGAGTTATCCGGTCCTAATATTGATGCATAAGTTAGCAGATTGTTCATGCCTACAGCCTTGGGATGAAAAACTAAATGTGTAGACCGCCAGATCTTGCTCATATTGTCTTCATATGTTCAGCTGACCTCCGCTGCTGCTTCCTCCCATCTGCTTGTTACTGTCTTGTGGATGAAGTCGTGGGGAGTTGAGAGGTTTTCTCGTTTTGGTTGGGGGTTGGGGATGGCTGAGCCGATGATGCTTTCCTCAGTCACTGTCTATTAGTGCTTGAATCATGAAAGGGGATGAAAGGGGTTGATTCCGAGTGACCAAATGCTGAACACTCCATCGAATTACATAGATGGAAAGAAGACACACCCTGACAAAGCAGAGGGGAATGCAAATTCCAGCACGGCGTGATTTTTGGAGAATCACTCACTGCCACGTTCAATTTCGAACTTTAAGGATTCATCATTCAAACACAGCCTCTCAATCATCCTTGGTGCAGAGGGTTTTGTCTGTCCATGAAGTGCACGAATCAAAAAAGCTTTGTCCGAAACTGCTTTGTCCCCTCTGCTGCCCCCCCTTTCCCAGTCAAGGACACGACCTGTGCCAAGCCAAAACTTTGACCATGGAAGAGCCCCTCTGCCTGTAGGAGCTCGATGTCCAAGTATGCTTTTGTCGCATCCGCACTTTCACCTGCAAGCCGAGCCAAGATCTGAATATCGGAGTGTCAGTCTCTCCCTTCCATAATTCTTCGATCCTTCCTTTAGCTTTGGCTCCAGATTCATCTTTTCAAGGGTCAACTCGGTACAGCAATTAACATTGGCTTATTCAATGAAAACAATATCGCAAACTGTCGCAAGTGCCGCAAGATGTTGCAAGCACATGTATCTGCAGCTGTACCGTACAGACTTTGTGTGACATTGTAAACAAACATGACCTCGGAGCATGTTGGGTAGAGGGAGTCTGTGGTAAGCTAGATTGCATCTTACCAAATATAAATCTATTGTATTCGCCCATGTACCTGTAGGAGTCTAGAATTAGAAAACAAGATAATGGCAAAACACTAATGCCAATGGAACTCCTCAACACCTCAATAAACACAACTGAAAGGCAACACCACTCCGCCCAAACAACCTTAAGAAGCAGAATTCTGCTATCACCAGGGTTATAGAGTAACTCTTATGTAGCCCAGAGCCCAACATGCTCACACCCACCCACCAGCCAGATTCACACACACAGCAATCACTAAGAACACAAACGGAAGCTTGTCTGCATTGAGTCAACTTAAGAAAGCACAATTTGACTAAAGGAAGTATCCTGGCTCACGTTCCACCTTGGCATGTTGCATATGGAATGTCTCAAACCGGTACGTAATTCCACTTGAAGCAGAGAAGCACAGTAGATTGTGGGATGGTAAAATACTGGCCTCATCTGCTATCGGAGAAAAGCAGTCAAAATCACGTGACGGTTATATGTGTATAAGTATGCATGTCATGATACAATCAATACATTATGTATATTTTATATATATATACACATAATCATGCAATCCAACCAAACTAAAACATAGTATATACACACAGAATTACGCACTTAAACCTAATATCAAACCAAACTAAATTTGATCAAAAATGATGAAGATATATGGTTCCCCATCATTAACCATTATTTTGCCTAATTGTTGTTGGTTATTAAGCCCCATTATTGGTTGGTTAATATTGACCCAGCTGGCCATATAAACGCAGCGTGTCTCTCGTACAGGGCATCCAATGGCAATGGGTCAAGCTCTCGTGGCCTTGGAAGTAGATTCGCGAACGTGGAGGCCACGCCTCGGAAAACCCAGCCGTTGTGGAGCTGGGGAGCCCTGGGGGAGTGCCAGCAGTTGTGCCCACACGTGCGGTGAAACCTTGGGAGAACCATCGGCCATTGGGAGCCATGAAGATCCATGAAGATCCATGAAGATCCATGAAGATCCATGGTGATCCATGCCATGTGCCTGTCGTGAAAACCCATCATTTGTAGACAGTCACATTGTGAAGATGACGGGAAAGCATCACAATTTGGAGAACCATTTTTGAATGGCGTTGATTCAACTTGAAGAAGATTCGCTGCAAACATTTTGGAGACTCGCATGCAAATGTGTTGCATCTGGACACGGGCTGTAAACCAAACATACACAAAACAGGCAACAGGACATTCCCAAAAGTCGACCATTTTGTTCACCAGGGGTACTATTGGCTTTTGACTCAACCATCTCTCTATCCCAGAGTCAACTTCCTCCATCTCCTGGGTTTGTCCGGCTGTCATGTCCAAGTCAACATTCGTATCCTGGCGCACAGAAGCCATGGGACACGTCCTGAAAAAATGGTCTTGTGATGTCTTGTGTCATCAGGATGTTCATTGTTGAATGGTTGCAGTTCATGATCTTTAGGGCAAGTTGCCATCCAAGCATCAACATCAAGTTTTTGCTCATGTTCTTTACTTTAGTTTGTCAACATGGAGAACAACACCTACTAGCAAATACCGATCGAGCGTCATCAGCGTCCTCTTTGCTCAAAAGCCTTGGAAGCTCGACAAGCATCTCGAAAAGCAATGGCGACAAGCATGACCCAAGGATCAAACGGGATCTTCGATTACTTGACGGATGCATGCGAGGGCATTCAAACGAAAACATATGGCTTGGGAAAGCAGGGACTTTAAAATCATGAGGCCACGGGGGTGTGTCCATATCCGTAAACGATGTATCAGCAGGATTGATGATTTGCCGGTTCCCAAAATATGATTCCATGTGTTTCTTATTTTTTCTTTTGGTATCTACAAACACAGTTGATTCTGGACAGCCCATGTTCATCCATTTTCCGTCAAATTTGTCAGCAGTTTCCAAAATTGATTGGGATCGGTTCTAGTGGTTCGTAGCTCAGTTATGCGTAGTCCTACAGGTTTAGTCTGGTTAATAGCTTAGTGCTACCGGCTAAATCTGGTTGATAGGTATAGGCTATAGGTAATTTGAATATTAATGAAATTCATCCCCAAACAGCCCAAACTGTCAGAAACCTCCAGAAACATCAGCAGCTGAACGATGGCCCTGAGATCTGCTCGATGGTGGAAGCCCCGCACGCAACGGCATGGAGGCCTCCAGCACCGCTGGCGTCAGGTCTGCTACATCATGGTGGCACGCAGCAGTACTTGGTCTAAGGAAGGGTACCTTGTATCATTTCCAATAATGATCAATGAATAGTATCAATGAATAGTATCATTGAATGGTATAATTGAATAATATCATTGAGTATTTGGTCCTTGAATAGTATCATGGCATCATGATGTGATATGGTATGTTGATTGTACAAGTACCATTTCAGGAATCGCAAAGCCCCTCGCGCTGAACCTCTCTCCCCTGAACCGGTCCCCTTCCTTTCCTCGAGAAGCGTTGCTTTGGTCTCCAAGGTCACTTGCAAGCGATCTGCGCTGCAGAAGTTCAAGGCGCGGAGTAGCATCTCCTTCCCGCAGCAGGCGCCAAGGCCCTTTGGCCATGGCTGGGGAGGATGAGCCGACGCAAAAAGACAGAAGTTATTTGTTTCAATATTTGGTGGTTGCTCAAAATACGGGTACCCGCAGATCATCCATTGCTGAACCAATTCTAGTCATAAACCAATCATTTGTGGGGCTTCCTATTTCAAGAAGCCGCATTTTTTTTGGTTCTGATCACTTTGCTTTTGGGAATTTCCTTTTGGAGTTGGCATATCTGCATCGACACAGAACCTTCAGCACATGGTGACAAACTCCTCAAGTTTTCTTCGCAAAACTCATCGAGGTGCATCTTTGTACTGCTTTTTGCACCGGGGATATCCCTTCACCTTTCCGGGCTAAAGTCCTCTCCGAAGAAGGCTCTCCCGTCTTGCATGTAGGCAGCCTGTCAGGTGGGAAAACAGAAAGCATCATTGCATGTCTGTGAAGCATCTCTGAAGCATCAAGAAGTTCAGCGCTGAAGTTCCAAATCTGGTCACAGAAACAGGTCTTCCTTGAGATCCAGATTGGTACAAAGCTTTTCTCAGGTATCTCTCCCCTAGGTTGCATAATGTTGCATATCTTTGGACTCTCTTTCAAACTCTCTTGCAAAATGCTTCAGTGTCAGCTGCCAAAGGCATAGGTTTGGGATTCAGGTATAGATCTGGGTACATCTCATTCTCAACATCTGGTTGACAAGGCAAATCATCATCTTGCTATGAAAACCTCCCTGTGTCCACAGACCTAAGTAACACAACAGTTGCCCTCCGCCACTGCGGCAAGCAGTGCCTTTGTCCGTGCAGACCGTTCCAAGCTGATGCAGGAGAACCTCCAACATGGGCGGCCGAGCTAAGCAGGAGCCACTTGTGAGATGCCAAAGGGTTGGGAAGGGATTCAAAACAATGAAAGAACATGATGTAAAAGCATAGTAACATATAGTCACCAGCAATACCTATCAACCCAGCTCAAATTTTCGTCTGATTTCTTGTTGCTTTAGCAGGGCGGAGTCTACGTCGGAATCTCCAAACGATACCCTCCCGCGCTTAACTCATCCTTCCAGCCACATGCAGGAGACTGCAGGAGCGTACCCAACTTGCACAGCTCCATTCTTTATCTTTGAACCTCGCAGACCAGCGCAAGGAAGCAATGTATGATTATGGTTAGTTCTCGCTTAGTTAAGGATTGGTGCCCTCGCTTGGTTAAGGATTAGTTGATGGTGAACTACCGGTTAATTCATGGTTCATAGTTCCGGGATCGTCAACAGTGATAGGACATATGCAAACTATGGCCTCTCCATGCTGGCACCCTTCAATCAAACCTTTGCTCGGGAAACAATGAATCCAATGAATTTGAGGCGGCACACCACGGGATAAACCCACATACCAATCATATTGTGGCTGTGAACTGTTTTTTTGCATCTTCAAGCTATGGATACGTTCATCTGAGGCGAAGGCATGCACTGCAGCCAAGGCAAAAGCAGCCGCCGCAAACTGTCCAGGGCCGAACGAGCTGTGAAAATCGTCCGTGTAGCATGGCTTCTGAATGAGATCCGTGACTCGCAAGACGTACAGTTTTTCAGATGTGGTGATCATGGTGGATTTATCTTCACTTGTCAACATTGAACTGTACCCTGACGAAGGTACCAAGTTGTATCATATTCGGGATCTAGAAACTGGTCTTGATTCGCATTGTGGCCTTTTAGCGTACAAAATCAGCAAGCACCATATATGGGATATGGGTGTGTATGGAGGTGTTGGCATTCAACACGCGTTAGAGCAAGGATTAGGGATGATTGGCAGACACTTGGTACAAGAGCCAAGGCCATTCTACCCAAAGTATTCACCGCTTCTCATAACTAGTGCAGTATGCTGCAGTTTCAATGGTTTGTTATGAAAAGTTGTGGGTGACTTAATGAACGCCACTCAAAGTTACCACTTCGAGTGGACTAATCGGCCCAGTCCACTGCTTCGGCCTTTCGCTGTCGAGTTGCCTCCGGTGGTGGAATCAGCCAGCGAGGAATGTCTAATAGGATGCAAATGTGTACCATCTGATAGTCTGTGATTTTGTTTCTCTATCTCTGCATTTTTTTGCAATACAAGTAGCATACTGGAGTTATTAAAAATCAATATATTTGGGAAAGGTCCAATCACAGGCCTTTCCCCGGTTCAACGGCTGTAACAAAGGCGCCGATGGCAACAAAAACGACATGAATAAACGTGTTGTCCAACCGTGACCGAAAAAATACAGATTTCCTTTTGTAATCTAGAGCGCGCATCCGAGAACGAGTCCCATATGCATCATCGTGAAACAAGCATAGCAAAGATAACAACGGATTGCCATGCTTGCAAGTTCCATCTACAGGTTTGACTATTGTTGAAATGTAGTCCATTTTCCCTCCCTGAATCTTAAGCCTTCTATGATTCCATGAAAATCATGTCGGGTGTTGCACACGGCCATGGATGCAAGGCTATGCCCCTACAAGTACTTGCTGATTGGCTTTGATACTTGCCCTTGAGCACGGTCTTTGGGCACTGAGGCAGGCACTGCAGCCAAGGTTTCCAGCCTAACATGAGCACTCTTGGCTTCACTTTCTTCATTTTTCAGTCTCCAAACTATGCCAAGAACAGTCAGGGTCAACTCGGTCAACTGTCAGGGTCAACCGCTAAAAGGCATCGAAAAATTGCGCAGACTTTCATTTTCACATCGCAAAAAGGCACGGCCACAACAACGGATTACCCACCAAAGTGGCAAAGTGGTCATTCAAACAATGCAAGTAATGCCATCAAATTTCTGTTTTTACTTAGTTTTGTCGAAACGTTTGCTGTGATCCTGACAACTTCAACCAACTGCGACACATTTTTGGACACCCATGGGCTGATCGACGAACTCCTCAAATTTGTTGTGAACTCCCCGGCTTCGGAATTCGCCTCGAGCACTCTAATGTATAGGAATCCTCCTTTCAGCCTCAGGTCACGGTCACATTGATTCAGCATGACACATTGAGCGGGGAAACGCAACTGTTCTGTTCCGGTCTTTGCATCTCTTCGAGTTTTACCTGGTCTTGCCTTTAGGTCCCTTGAGAAGATCTATTTTCAAAAAAAACACATCATCTTATCATATCAATTCATATCAACTCATTATCAATTCATCTTCATATCATCTTCATATCCTCATCATTAACCATTGCTTTCCCTTTAAAATGGTTGGTTATCATCCTCCATTATTGCTGGTTAATATTGATCAATAGCCATATCAACCCTGTTCCTTTCTTGGAAGCATCACTCTGTCCGTGGAGCCACGGCTGTGAGTCCCCAGCCCTATGCCAGCCATGGGCTGAACGCCCAGGCCTCCAGCCTCAACCCGGAGCTGCAAGCCCAATGAATTTTCGCACCCCAAAATGGGGATCAAACCAACAAATAAATATGGAAAAATCCAATATTCAAACATATCTTGAACAGATCTATATTTTCAAATCTTGAAACATATGAAACATGTAATTATATGTAAATATCATAAATGTAGAAAATTCATATATATATATATATAATTGTAAACATAGGTACATACGATAATGTATATGTATATATGATCGTCATTTTTGCGGAGAGTTGGGACATGTTGGGACCACCAGTGTAATGCCAAACACCATCAGCCACACCGCCAGGCTGTAGCCCAACGGTTTTCACAGGACTGGAATTGTTTTAGCGATCTCTACTGGGAGCTGCGGCATCGCCAAACTATCCGTTGATCATCCCAGAGTTTCGTAGCCACAGCTACAACCTCGCCCGAGTGCTGTAACCCCTGAACTCCCCATGAAGGTAGCGAAGTTAATGTTGACCCATGGCCATTAATTGTTGGTATATATTCCCTATAATTGTTGGTTATCATCCCCTATTATCAACCATTAACCAGCTGATTAAATTACAATGGTTACTATCCATGGCCGAACTATTACTAGCCACTATTATGCACTATTATGAACCATTATTAACCATAGTTAACCCTCATGGCTTTCCCATGGCTTAACCCAATGGCTTTCCAATGGCTTCCAAACAATTCGCAGCACACGGCACCTCTCCCTGAAGCTCGAAACTCGAAACTGCAGGGGCTTTTCGTTGGCGGTTCCCGACAGCACGAAACAAATCAAAAACTGCATCAACTGAACGATATAGCATATAAATATGCTAAATGTGTTGATAAAATCATATGTATATGTATATATATATATATGAACCATGATTATATTATGATGTTTAAATATGTTTTAATAACTAATGAGCATTCATAATCTATCACAATAAGAATTCATACAATATAAACTAAACAGATCAATGATACAGTGAACAATAGGCTGACTGAATGAGCATGTTCTGACTAATGATAAATGTCGACACATCAAACCTATGATAGCTGTGGATGAGGGAACTCTAGCGCAAATCTCACCAAGCAAAGATTAGCGGAAGAGTAACTCGACTGCAGCACACATAGCATGTAGTGGCAGGAATGTGAATTCATGCAAAGATGCTATCCATTGGACTCCAAACCTCACGAGCGGAAGTGCACAGATATGAACTTTCTCCATCTCTCTCCTTGGTGTGGTTCACCTGCGGGTAGCGTATCATTGTGGTGTCTACCTGCATCAATTTTGTCGCTAACGGGTGGCTTACACCTTCAGCTCACCAGCGAGTCCCTGTGGGCCTTCCGTGGCCATATCACTTGGTGAAGCCACCTGGTGCAAGGGGCTGGTTCAGCATACGAAAACAACCAACCTCTCTACAAGAGAGGTCCTAACAAGAACCAGAGGCCCTAACAAGAAGAAGTCCCTATGACCAGAGGTCATGACCAATTGATGGCCAATACATACTCACTAAAAAACAATGAGGTCCTAACAAGAAGAAGTCATGTCCAATTGATGGCCACTGAGGATGGGATCAAACCAGCACCAGCAATCACCGTGAAAAACCTGGATGATTGCTCGTTGCTAGTCATTTGTGCCAAAGAACTCACTTTGGTTGTGGAGGATTGATTGGGTACCAAGGTTCATGATTGTGAATGCCCATGAAATCCAATTCCGCCTCGCAACACCCAACATCTGCAGGGGACATGTTTCTGGACAAAGCCAGAAACAAACAAAACATCACAATGCTGCAAACCGCTAAGGCTCACACATTCCAGGCACCATCGCCATCAAGGGGGTGCACCATTGAATTACAGTAGCGTGAAGTTGCAAGTGGCCTGAAAATTGTTGGTCTTTGCAAATGGGGGCGGACAATGGTCTCTCTGTGGTATGGAATGCACCTCCCTACCAGCAAAAACACAGAACATTAGTTTGGGCAGTTTGACCATCCTTGTTGAAACCATGCAGTGAGTTGCAACATTTCAGTTCGCATCCAATTCTCAAACACTGAATTTCTTGGAAGTCTTGTTCAGGCATTGGCTACACTTACACCAACGCAAACTCAGAGTCCGTGGCAAGGCATGACTATTGAACCTTAGTCATAATCCGCAAACATTGCTACACTGATTTTTGAACATTGCTACACTTACACCAACTATTGAACCCACAAACATATTGGCCGCTCTTAATTTTGATACCTTCCTCATGGATTGGGCCAAAAAGTCGGCTGGCCCGTGGCATCTTTGTAGTACCCAATGCGTGCGTAGTGGCAGCAAGACACCCCTGGTCGATCAGGGTTAGTTCAGGACAAATCGCACTTGTATCACTTGTATATTCATGAGTACATATGTATATTTGTGTTCAAGTATGCAATGATTAATTCATTATCAACTCAAGCTTAGTATCGTAGCTGATCACTGCTTGATTCATGGCTTCTCACTTGTTTGATGAAGCGAAGCATCTGTACATCAACCAGGCTCAGAAATCTGCCCAAGCAGAAGCAGCGCTTGATGCCATGTTTGATTGCTCGACGTGAGTCCATTGAAGTGCTCCATATGCAAACCATCCAACAAAGATCAGTGAAACATGTGAGAACCCCCTTTGAGCAGTTCCAAAAACCTGTTCAAAAGTGGTTCTATTGGTTGCTTTGATTGTTTCCGAAGTAAGAGCCCCTGCAAGCTGCTAGAAGCACAATTACTAACAGTCAACCAGGGCTTTGCCAACTGCTTCTTTGGTTTGGCTTCTCAAAATTGGGGTCTCCCCCAGATCATCCAGTTTATTAACCATTTAGTAAACCAACCATTTTTGGGGTCCCCTATGGCTTGAGAAACACCCAGGATTTCGGCATGGCTTCACGTGGCAGCAATTGTTTTCTGGCCAGGTCAGCCATCTAATTCAGCAGCCTGCGGCATTTGGCAACGTCTGAAGCCGAATTGAAACATGCGAAACTGTCATGTCTCGTCATCTCCTTTCCAATCCCATTGTGCTATACTTGATTAACCACTATCTATGTCATATTCTTGGTGGACAAGTATTATAGTCGATTAGCAATTGTTCCCCTACGAATCATGTCTGCCGGGCAGGTTCATCTCTCCATGGATCCCTGATGGCGAATCTGCCGCCAGCCGGTGGGTGAACCTCGGCGATCTGTTGCCAAGAGCGGAAGAAACCGCAGTGCTGATTTCCAGAATCCTGGTTGCCAGGGCGCTCGGATGATCCATGAGACACAACGCATCCACATCCAAATCCACGTTTTATCACAGTATTTACAGTTGAAAACATCTGTAGCAAACATGGAACAAAAAAGGAATCCACATCTATTAACATCCACTTTTCAACCAGCTGAAAATAAGTCGGCCAGCATGGCTGGTCCTGGCTCAACACAAACTGACCACATGGATCAACTCTCGGGGAGACACAACAAGAGCACCTGATCATCTTGCGCGCTGGCAAAGCATCGAATCGCATCGAAATGCATGTCCAAACCTTTGGTGCAGCGAAAAAAGGCGAAAAACACAAGGACAAGTTCGCTTTTCTTTGGCTCTTTCCAATCCTTTGGAGCCCTCTCGCATGTTCGTCTGCCCTGAAGATATTCGACTCCAGTGCAGCAAAACTAACACCGCGGCAAGGTTTTGGATACACAACAACTACTTGAGCTCAATGCTCAAGCCCATGGTGTGGCGTGATCGGATTTGGAAAGTGGGTTTCAATTGTTCAGGTCTTGTAAGCCTCTTGCTGATCGGCAAACCTTCACCATACAGCCTGACAGGGCATGTGACAAAGCCATGTGCTACAGCCAATGGCCAAAGGCTCTGAAAAAAAGTCCTTTGTCTTGACAACTCTGGGAGTATGAAGGCTTTTTGTCATCTACATGCTATACAGTTTACTGGCCTTGATGGCTGCATCTCTAAAACAAATGGACAGAACAGGTTCAGATTGTTGACAAGTTTTAAAACCAATTGTTGTCATACAAGTCATCCATCCCTTGGGAAATGACAACAATCAACTCCGAAGCAATTGCAGGAAGAAACTATGCAACCAGTATGGGGGTTCGGGATGGCGAACCCATTCTGACTGGATGATGTGCACATTTGATGTTCGAACAATGGCCGTAGATGGCTGTAGCTGCTGTAGTTGATCCTGACAGAAAGTCAGCCAACAACATGTCGCAACAGTCCGCAGCATCCCACCAGCCAGCTTTCCCTCACCTTCGATGCACTGTGAAGCCGAAAGCCTTTCCGGCACAGCATCTGAGATTTCAAAGTAAAGGAAAGGGTGCGCCAACGATACCTCTATGGGTTTGTCCGTGAATGGTGCAACATGGTGCACCCCGCAAAATGAACAGTTTCCTGGCAAATATCATCATTTTGAAGGCTGGCGGGTCCCCTATTGTTTGTGCAAAACCCTAAACGTGGAGACGGCACAAACATGCAAAAAAATATGCCTGAACTGGACGAGCATGACAAGAAGGAGATCGGCTTTCGCAGTCTACTGCATCGGAATGTTCTTAAGTCGGTGATAGTTGTATTCTAGAAATGGCTTGTTGATGCTTGTTGTGTCCCTATTGCTGGGTGATATCACCTCCCAGCTATGAACCCTGTACATAATCACAATATATCACTTCTAAACTATGAACTCCCCTGTTGGGCAATTCCCAGTAGCACTAGCTTGTACTTTGATACAGGACTTCTATGCCATCACCTGAAATCATCCGCATTCTCCCTGTCTCTAGATGTCTCCAAATGGACCAGCATAGACTAGCTCAGTTCGCTGCCTTGCAGCGTTCTTGAAACTCGTCATGTTCCTGCGCAACAAAGGGTCTTCCTGGATCCTGACACGAAGGCACACGAAGATGCTCCCCAATGGTCCCAAAGGGTTCCAAAATCCTTTCCAAATGGTTCCCAAATGGTCTCATAGTTCTGTACCCTTCTCACATTCTACACTCATGGCCCATCTCTGTTGCTTGTTGACCACAGCTAGAATCGAACAACAACACGCGCTGATGACAAGGATGAAGTGAACAGCCTGCGGAGAATAAAACTAATGATCACAGCGACTGGATCACAATCACGCACCGCAGCGGCAAAATCAGCAGCAAAAGCAAAGCAAAAGCAACTACAACAGCAGTGGCAGCCGCAGCAACCGCAACGGCAACAGCAACATCAACAGCAACGAGAACGACAACAAGAACACCATAATCACTTCAACATATCACAATCACGACAGCAACAAAGTGAACAATGCTTGCTCGGCTGTGTCCTCAAGTTGACGCGGAGTACAATGTAGCCAAATTTCAAAGTTTTCTGGAACCTGATCATTCGGGGGGTCTGAATCTTGGATTGCTACTAGCAAAAAGAAAGGTTTGTGGTGTGTTTCTCTCGTTGTTTGTTTCCTCGTTCTTGTCTACGCGTGTTTCTTTGCACACAACTCAGTGACTCAGTCAGGCGTCGGACGATGCTCGAACAACACTCATTATTGAAGCAAGTGCTATCAACTTGAGTCCACACAGAGAGACTTACCCGCCCCTCCTGTTGCATTAAGACCAAACCCGATGCCACTTTTCTTTGCTGATCTTGGAGGTCATTCCAAAACTTGATTTTTCTCCTTCATCCATTGACGAGTCATGACTAGTCCTATACAACCTGCAACCTGGCATTCTGTCCAATTCATCTCTTAATGGTGCTGCCTGTAGTGGCCCTACCACACAGAAGTATCAGTTGCCAAGCAGCGACATCTTTGAGATCCTTTAGTTCCTCACCAGTTGGCCACAGCTTCCGAACTCACAAAGATGGGTCAGTTTCATCCAGATCAACTCCAACCCCGCAATGCCCTGCGGTCTGAATTCCTTGGAATCTTGAATTTCAGCTCTCTTTTGTCTCTCGAGATGTGGTGATAAACTTAGATTTTGAAGCTACATGTGTGAGGCAGCGCCGCAAGCGACCAAGTGAGCGGGGCCTCCTTCACAAAGACACCCGGCACTGTAAGCCCGGTGTCGATGAAATGCACCTTGGATATCGCATCATGGAGGATGGTCATGGATACAGTAGCTCCTGCGACCACAAGTAGACACTTCTTGAAGTAAATCCATGCAATGCATTGCAATCAATAGGACCTTCTTCAGTCAATCCATGTATTGCAATCAAAAAACCTCTGCACGTCAAGACACTGCGCTTGACAGCAGAAAAGTAAGAATGTATCCTCCTCCCCCTCTTCTGTAAATTCTGAGGTGCTCAATTCTCTCAACTTGGATGCTCTGGGTCGCTGAAGTATCTCAAGTCGTCAACCAACATTCAGCTGCTGACATCCACCGGTGCTCTGTTGAGTAATGTCCATAAGAAAAGTATCCAAAATCTAATGGTTTCACCGCTCTCTGAGTTGTTGGTTGTGGATGATCATTGGTTATGAATGGTTATGATATGTTATGATCATCAGGGATCATCATGGATTGTTAATTGCTTATGACGTCCCAACATTTGTCTACTGCCGACAATCTCTGCCAGAAAACTGATCTGACTCGAGACCACAGCGCAGCCTGAGACAGGGAGAAGCATCGCCAGCTTGGACAGTTGAGACGGGTGCAATTTTGCGTCAAGGCTATGATGATCTATGCGATGTCATGAGCTCTCCTCTAAACATTAAACATGTGTTGAAGAGATGAGTTGATCAATGTGTCCATAGGTGTCCTAAATCACTACAATACCTATCAGATATCACATGATCCAAGGCCAATTCATTGGCGTTGCTGAGGATCGCCTTGGCCTCGCGCATCAGTGCATTGAGAACCTGCTGCGGTCACGGACAGCATTTTCAGCAGCGGTGCAACTGGTCCCATCTGAGATGCTTTTCTGCAAGACCGACTCAGATTGGTCAACAATCTGAAATCAAAATTGTCAAACTCTGTAACGAAGTAAACAAGCTAGCAATCTCCCGAGAACCACTCTGCCATACTGGGATTCCCACTGCTCCACCCTTGCTGAAGCCCAACAAGAGCAAAGGTGATGGCACCTCCTGAAGAGCTTCGGAATACGGTTCACTCGATTGGTTGATCGGAAAATCTACGGAAACCCTGGCTGCAACCATCGCCCAGAATGGGTTCCTGAGTTTTTGTCCCCAACCATTTCTGCGGATTATGCTTCACAAGCCTAAGGAACCCCTTCCCGACTCCCATCCAGACCAGCTGAGCCATATCTTTCAAAACCAGTCGAACATGAATGGGTTTGTGCAAGCTGAACGCTGAAGGCGCCAACGCTCTCCTCGTTTAATTCTTTGGAGAGAGATGCCAATCTGGTGCAGTCAAATGATCCCCAAATATTTCTGTTGGTTTTGAGACTCTGGTGTGGGCTTTATCTTTCAGCAGTTTCCAGAATTTCAACATTTGAGTAATTAGACAAACAGAATCCAAATAGAAACAAAGCAAGGAATGAAGAAATGATCAAAGGGGATGCTGTAATTTCCATAAACATTCCGAAATCTCAGGCGTCGATTTCAAACAAGCAGTGCATTTCATCACCCATGATAAGAACACTTGATTGTACCATGAAGAAAGCAACAACATCTGCACATTCTATCAATGATGGAAACTGATTTCATCAGCATTTCTTTGGAATTTAGAAGGTCAGCACGTCTCAGTTGCAATGAAGCCAGCCACACAGGAGCTGAAGATGATCTGATGCAACAGCCTGAACATCTGTGGAAAGTTGTGTCTAAAGCTCTGCGCCCGCACGAACCTCACAGGACATCACAAAATTGGGGAATCCATTTTCATCCCTCTTCTTTTTTTTCCCAATCCACTTATATTGCAGTCTGTCTGCATCAATCTGCCTGTGGAAACCGACTTGGGGGACGAAAGGCCTAGCATACACCAATTTGGATACTTGTGCAAGAGTTGAACCTACACCCAAATGTTGCTGAAACACAGGTTTTGGATGGTTTTGGATGGACCAATTCTAGATGCACCATGGTACAGGTTTCGAATCCCATGAGGAGTGCAAGGCAATGATCATTCTTGGGTGATTGGGGGTGCCCCACACTTGGCCACACACTGGATCATCCTTGCCTCTGGAGGATCTGCCGCCTGTCCCTGCACAAAACAGGTAGCAGTTTTTTTGCTCACATGGTGGTTTCTCAAAATGGTGGGCCCCAAAAATAGCTGGTTTATTACTATAAATGACTATTAATGGATGATTTGGGGGTACCCCTATTTTGAGAAACACCCACATGGACACCTGGGCATCCAGTGATTGTTGCCTTATTGCGGGTTGACCCTGCATGAACGATCGCGCATACCCGGTCAGCAGGGTCAGCACGATACATTTCAAATCCCGGAAATTGCATTTTGCTGCCCTAGAAATCTCTGCACTTGCACCTCGCTCTTGGGATCTGCCAAATGTCTCGGATTGCCCAAACTGTCGACCTGCCAGGTCTGGCTGGGCATGGGTACACGTGCGAATGTGTCTTTCTTTGTAGGTATCTTCGCATTTTTTGCATTTACATGACTGCATGTGTAGAAACCTTGAAATATGCATTCGCAAAGATGCATAAAACTCAAGAAACGTATGTATGCATAAGCAGGCGCGCGTGAATATCTAAAAAAACAGATACATTCGCATATGTTTGCCGACCGGCATGCGACGGCTCATCATCAAACCTACATGCCGGCAACGTGATTGCCAAAGCCAGGGCAGACTACACCAAAAGGAAGTTCCTTTTCAACAAAAAAAGATAGAAAATGGTAAAGCAAGCGAAATTGCTTTGGACATTTCAGCCCAGGACCAAGTGGAGAAGGCGGAGCGCCACCCTGCCCGAGAAGCACCGAAGGAGAACGGACCGGCGACGAGTAGTTCAGAGGGGAGGAATGTTCCCCAAAAGTATCAAAAAAGGGGGCATATGAAACAGTAAGAGCGACTGCGCTCTCCCGGCAAGCCTTTGGCGGCTCCTGCCAGCTTGAATGCTACTCGAAGACAACTACAAGCCTACAAATACGGTGTAAAGAAGCATGGATTTGATATGTTGAAACGAGAAGGGTCCAAGAGAAATAGCAGAAGAATGAACAAGAGCTCCTCACAATGTAAAAACATTGTGTGCGTGCAACGCCAAAAGCTTGCCACTGCGTAGAGCTACTGCGACCAGCGCTGCCAAGAGCCGAAGCAACGAAGAGCTAACCTTCAAACATGTTGAAACCAACAGGGGCCAACGCTGAAGGCAAAGACTCAAGGCGCTCACGCAATGGAAGTCGTGTCTTTATAGACCAGTAACCTAATGAAGCGTGAGAAAGAGCAAGGGCGCAGCTTGTAAGCATCCCATGGATACATCAACATTGTTTTGAATGTGCATAAACATGTGAGTTATCTTATATATACATACATTCATACACAGTGCCGTATTGATATGCAAGACCCAAACTTGCTCTAATCCCTAAACGGACATGGGGCCATTGGGCTGAAAGGATGTCTGCACAAGAAGCTGACAAACTTTGCAAAGTATCTCACTCAAGGCAGAAACAACTGCAGAAACATCTGTGTCAAACTGCCGCTCTTGACCATTGCGCGGTCTACCACTGAATCACTTTTTTCACAAATAAGTTAAGCCCATTCCTCCAAAAAGATTATTTGGAAGTTCTTACTCGCCATTGAAACCTTAAACAATTGTTTCTGAAACGTTCTGAAATTGATTAGTAAATTGTGTTCTTGGTTGCCCACTTGTTGCACACTTTCTGCGGAAAGTTTCGGCTCTATGTTTTACAAAAACGAAGTTTGCAAAACTTGCTTACAATTGGAGACTGATGAAAAAGAAGTTTGAAAAAGGTTTTTTTTCAGAGAAACATGGTTTGTTGGCACTTATACTGTGGCATACCGCACAGGCCTTTCTAGTAACGGCCAATGTATAACTAGTTAATTATGTATGTGTATATAATATGTATAATATATGTATATATACAAATATATGTATACATATAATTTTGTATATATATATATATATATATGCATATGTAAATATGTATGTATATATATATATTATATTATACATGTTTATGGCTATAGCTCAAAAAATGGGCATGGATCGTTCCGCTGTGATCCGGAGGCATGGATCGGTCTGGATCACGTGCATTTGGTATGGATCGGGGGTATGGATCGCCTGTGGGTTTTGGCTTTGGTCCATGCCTTAATTTTTGAGCCGCAGCCATATATACATCTGCATGCGTGTCTGCCTGCGTGTGCACGCGTAATATATAGACTCAATTGATCACCTTGCCATGGACCATGGAACCATATCCATCGCGTGCAAATGCGCTGATGGCCATTGCTAATCACAGTGGACGTAGCCGCAGTCATGACACTTTCGCACATGACATCCCGTTGATGGCCGACAAGAGGTTGGTTTTGCCTGCATGAAGTTGACGTAAATAGAAAAGTGCTCCCTCATCATTCGGGGTTTCACCTTGGCAGTGACAATGTCAACAAGAAACTTCCACTATGAATGTGATACAGTAGGTCCACAAGTACAACCACAAAATGAGAAGAACAAGTTGCAGAAATAACACTGACAAATTCTCCAGAACGACCAGGCAAAGCTACCAGTACACCTAGATGTGACATGCTAAACAACTTACTTACAAGAACCTAAGGACATAAAGTAACCAGAGCAACGAGAACAACAAAGAATAGCCCACGAAAGAACCAACAAATGAAGAAAAAGAGCGAGAGAGAGAGAGAGAGAAAAAATAAGAGACAAAAACGAAGGAAACAAAAGAAGAAGAGGAAGAACAAAAGGGAAAAGGAAAAAGAAACGACAAGAGGAAAAATTGAAACAAAATAGAAGAAGAAGAAGACAAGACCAAAACATTTTTTCAAAACTAGCAAATAAAAGAGAAAAGCAAACAGGGACTGCAGCACGTCACTGCTGGAATGATTGCACATCCAGAGGAGAAAGAACACATAATAAAACCAATCCAAGAAGGAGGACAAGGAACACATGAAACAACTGAAACGCCTGGAGTGCCAACAACAGCAGCAGCAGCAGCAACAGCAACAGCAACAGCAACAGCAACCCCAACAACCACAATGACGGGACAACAAAAGTGACGACGAAAGTGATGATGACTTCGATGACAACTGCGACGACAACGACAACAAGTAGGCAGGTAGCAAAGTAACGATATCCTAGAAGAGCAAACAAGCTGGAAAAACTCTGTCATTTCCTAAGGATTGGTGAGGAGTCCTCTAGGCCGATGGGTCATCCAATGGTGTCACCTCTTGATCTCCATGGCTTGCTATCCAGCATGGGCTTTCTTGGAGCAGCGCCAGAATCACGTTGTCCTCTGGAAACTTGGAGCATAAGACCCACATCAAGCCCTCACAGCGGCGATGCAACAAATCAAACATCGTGAACCAGGGTAGTTAACCAACCAACCAGTGGTCAACTAGCTGGTTATCATGGTTAATGATAGGGGATAACAACCAACAATAGTAGGGGATCTGCAAGCGCAGGGATGCTTTCTGAAAGTTGCGCCCTGGAAACTGCCCCGGAACCCAATCACCAAAACTGCTTCCACTGATGAAATACCTTATCAAGCGAGGAACTTGTAAGACGTTACACCTATGATATAGTGAGTCACCTCTTTGAACGCTGGAGTTCAAACACTCGGGTCGACTAACAAGTACCTTTGGTTGAGTCACTGAATCGCTACTCTCGATATTTCCAGTCATTTCATTTCCCCTGACTCCAAAAAGCAGCACTGCGTGTGTGAGCCTCCAAGGAGTAGCTATACGGCGCGTGCTTTGACGCGAAATCTGAGATGTCCTGCGGCGAAGCAGCCGCGCCAAATCCCTTAGTCAGTTCACGACCGCCATGGGTCAATGGAATGTGGTGGCACTAGTGGGCAATTATCAAGCCTAGTCGCCTGTTCAAGGGCCACCACTGCTGAAAGCAGAGGCTTAAACAGAAACAGCAAAGAGGAACAAAGAAGCACACTTGTCCACAAATATAGTGATGAAAAAAAACATGCAAAACGTGCTGAACATGTTTCTCTGCCTCCAACTGAAACCAACGTACTGAAGGACTTAGCCACATTGAATTACGTCAACTCAACCCCTTCAATTATATAACACCTTGTAAACTCAAGTGACTCAAGTGGTTCAATGGTGGATCAATGCCTTCGGTGAAGGGAGCTGCCGCCACGGGTTTTTCAAGATGTGACGGTGGGCCAACGAAAGGAGCGAGCCGGCAGTCCCCAGGAAAGAAAATCACCGATCTCGGGGCTTGCGGGATATGTCTCACCTCAGAGCCGAGCAGTCATGGTGGCTGCGTGACCACAGGTGCCTCTATCCGTAGCCGTAGTTTGCCAGCCAGTCATGGTGACTTGATGAGGCTTCTTAGGTGGTACGAAGTGGGTGGCACATCTCGCTTCGTTTCGTGGTTTCACTGCTCCAGGTGGAGGGATCTGTGGATCTTTGAGCTGGCCACCAACAGCCAGTTTAGCTTTCCCGCCAGGCCCATACAATGAAAAAGTCCAATTCCTGGCCCACAAACATCTTGACTACTGCTCAGTTGGGGCGACCATGCCTACCAAATCCTATCAACCTATGACAAACTTCTGGACGCATTCGAGTGAATTGTGACAAGCGTGCATAAATACAACATAATGCAAGCAACCAATCCAAAGGAGTTGCGCAAGAGTTCAGATCAAACATGCCACAGTTTCAAAGCTTCAAATGCGACGGTTTCTGGACTTGCATGCGATCCCTAGAAAGCAGTCCCAGCCAACATGCTGGAAGGGCGCAAAGGCATAGTAGCTCAACTTTGGAGGTCGCCCCGATCCATCCATGTGTACATCGCGAATGCCCAGGAAGATGGCAACATCGACATCAATGGCCCAAGAAAGTTCCTGGAAGCCTTGATTGGCTGTTCAAAAATGTTGTTTCTCTGGAATTGTAGGCAAGTTATCCTGCTCTTGAAAGCAGCAAAGATCTGCGGTTCCATGAAATCGAAGAAATGGCATGAGAAAGGCACAGGTGAAGCATCATAAAGCAATGGCCCAGGCTGTTTTGCTTTCTGAATACGATGCAAACAATAGACAGGAGTGACACGAAGGGATGAAACAAAATTGTCATATCCCTGAGAGCAAAAAATTTGGGACCTGAGTCCCTTGCCAAGTTATACCGGCGTATGAGATGGGCAACCCAGAAAGTGTTGATGCTTTTTTGTAGTGGAAGTCCCAGGTGGCAGTCTCTCAAGGGTAGCTCTACTAAGAAGAAAGTTCGAAGGGTCTACCATCAGTTTGCGATGTACGGTTTTGACAGCCACTGATAACGGCTTGCTCTTGAACTTTTAAGTGATCTTGATGATCTTGCGGGGGTGTCCTTGGGATACCCACGTGCCCCCGGCTCTTTTTGTTTGAAAACGTGCATTGTCGGCAGCGAAATGCCAACCACTGTGGCCGCTCTAAGGCGACCCGTTTGCAGCCACCGCAGTGGCCCTGGAGGTAGCGCTGAATTCACTGACACGCAAACCCTGTGAGCGCCTCACATCACAACGCTCCGGAGAAGCACTCAGTAAGTTGTTGAGTCAAGCTCCTCACAAACGTGTATTGAACTGGTGTACGACCTCCACTTAGAGTTGCAAGGCAAGGCAAGATCCCTCCATGCAATGCCTTCTCTGGGACCCCAGATTGTAGGGCAAGGCAAACTTAGTGAAACTGTTTACGTCGCTTGAAAGGTTTCACTCACAAAACTTCAGCCAAAGTGCCTCTGAACATGTCTGGACATTGCTGGTGGAGTCTCTCACGTGATGTTTGATATAACTTCTTTGCGAGTGAATTTGGTGCGCATGATCCTCGCTGTAAGCGAGCATTCGTCCAGGATGCGAAAACTTGCTCTCCTTTTCAGCTCTTGTAGATCTTCAAATTCACGCGTTGACAGAGTTTCCCATTGAAAAGCAAGGATCCTTGCTTGTGCAGGCGACCAGAATGATGGGTGGTCCACGTGTTCGTTTACAAAGACTCGCCACAAAGCGAACTTTTTCTGCAGTGTGGTGGTCGGAGTCTTGGCCAAAGGTGATACACTCATGCATGCGTCCTACCCGGGGAAGTAGTGAAAAACTTTTATCTGTATCTGTCTTTCTCTACTAATGCAAACATGATTGCATGGGCCGCGTGTGCGATGAAAATGGTGTCTTCTGTAAAAAATTGACAAGCGTTTTGGATTTCTGTCCAGGATGTGGCACATCACCTCAATCTGTACAACCACGTACCCTTGACCAAGACTGTTCATTGTCCGTGAAACCAAGAGCGGAACAGTTTGAAATGCTTTATTGAAGCAGCAGTGTCTGATCATTCTCTGTTCCCAAAAATATTAAGACAACCTTTTCATTCGCGAAACCACTGCTGCTCCAAGCGTGGCATTTCAAACAGCAATCACTGGGCCTGATCTCTTTGAGGCCTCTGCGATGATTGACACTCCTCGCAGGAAAAACAATTTGCTGGGCCACAAACAACGATTTGGTCTATGCTTTTCTGGGAACCGGTGCGATTTCGTATTTACATGGGGTGGTCCACGACAAAGGCTTCGAACAGCTCTCACAAACACAAAGAGAGCAAATAACCACAAGCTCTTCCTGCAGATAAGAAGAAGCAACAAAAGAAGAAAAAGAAGAAGCAACAAAAACATCAAAACCACTCATCGAATCAACACAAGCAAAGGAAACTCCTTGTTGCGACTCCCCATCGTCCCAGTCCTCTCAATCATTTAGCATTGTCAACATGGCGGCTCCCTTCAGGGTCCAATAAGAAGGGTCCATCAAAGTCTCGACCTGCAGAGCACGATAGAAGTAGTTTGAGAATCAGTGGTAGAGAAATGAGGAGCAAAGACCTTCCATGTTGGTTCAGCGACACATCTGCAGCATCGTAAACATGTGTGTATCTGTTTAGATACGTGATGAATGATACATGCATATGTACAAATATGTATATAAACTGCTTTGTACATGTATATATATATATATTGGTTCTGCTATCACATGCTTCGTTCTTGTCGCAGGGCACCAATTGCAGAGTTTTGAGAGAAACTGAGCACCACTGCAGAAGAATCCTCCAAAGTCTCAAGTACGTAAAGTGTGCCTGGATTACAAGAGTTCTAGCCCAAAGAGCTTGAAATTTGGTTGGTTAGCAACAACTGTTCCCTGAGATCGTGGCAAGAAACCATTGAAAACATGATGAAAAATCATCCTTCGGGTTCTGAGTAAACCTGTCGCCAGGCCCGGGGCGGCCTCTATCGCCAAGACAAAGTTGGTCGAATGACCAGTGGTGGACAACGTTCCCGCACGAACCGAGGTCTTGTAAATCGGGCAACGATACCTGAGGTAGACGCGAAACGTTGCATTGAAAATATTGAAGTCACCAATGAAACGATTGGAAATGCCTGTGCGCTGATGCTTTGCGGATGCTATGTACAACGTGAACGTATATCTATATATGTGTACGAATATGTATATATATATACTTCTACGTTTACAATCATCTATACACACATATGATGCATACATTCATGTAGTCACATCAAGCCAAGCAAGTCTGGAAGCGGGACCATATCCATTTGAAGGGTTTGCGTTGGGATCCTTTAGGTGCCTGTCATGTTGGGGGGTCACCGTTTGCATTTCTTGTTTTAGTTTTACTTTCCTGCGTTACTTTTGCACCGTTTTGAACCTCGAACATATTCTATGGTATTTGCAGCCTTGTGCGATATCTACCTGCCGTTTCCACCGCGGTTCGCTCTTATCTTTGTCACCTTCCATATCAATGCTATCTGTATCATTGACTATCATTGTACCTCCCCGTTGTCTCCCCTTTTCCTGATCTTCAAGTATTCCTTTTATCCCTTTGAATAGTTTATGTTGCTGCCGTTTTAAGCTGTTCTATCCCCTGTGCACCCTTCCGCTTTATCCCTTCTGTGTCCTTTGATCTCATTGTTTTTCCGTTCTGACTTCTATCTCGTCTGAATCAGTTCTGTTTGTGTTCATTGTATACTTGTCTTACACTTGTTGATTCTTTAATCCTGCTTTAATCTTCTTTTATCTTTCATCTTCGTTGCAATTCTGTCCACTTGTCTGCGTTCATCTCACTTATATCTGCTGTATCTTTATCTAACCTTTCATCTCGGATTCATCTCGTTTTATAGGACTTTCATGTCACTTTTCATTTTTATCTCCGATGATTCCTTTGCTTTGACAAGAGGCTGCTCCTGCTATTTGGTTCCTTTCCGGCCTCTCTCTGTTTACATTGCCCGTTATCTTCCTCTCTCTTTGCTCTTTTCCTTCCTTCCTATTCGTGTTCCCTTCCCCCTCCGTCCTCCTTTCCTTTCTCCTTTCCTTTCTCCTTTCCTTTCTCCTTTCCTTTCTCCTTTCCTTTCTCCTTTCTTTCCTCCTTGCTTCCCTGCTTTCTTCCTTCCTTCCTTCCTTGCTTCCTTCATCTTTCCTCGTTTCTTCCCTTCCTCCTTCATTCATTCCCATTTTCTTCCTTCCTTGTCATGAAGATCACACATGGATTCCCCGGACAGCGAATCGATAAAATCTTTGGTCACCCTTCCACGTTCAGCAACACCAAAGAACACAAACACCATAGCAGCGCTATGTCCAGGTTGACGAATATCATTCCTTTTGCAGTGCCATGAGCAGCGCAAGCAAACATTTTTGCCCAGGAATCAATCATTTTGGAGTCCATGGGAAACCTTTCAACATAGCCTGCCAAAAGGTGGTAACACAAGCATAGCCTGCTACATCCCAGCTCCAGTCATGCAGTGTGCCGATGTCGTTCAACGTCTCAAAGATCTATTTCGGGTCAGATTTGACAAAGCACTACTGCTGATGACTAGCAATTTCCAACCCTTACACGTAATTTTGTAAGCCCCAGTATGATGTGAACAACGGCTCAAAGGAAATCGACTACTGGTGTCTTAGGGTTCCCCACCCTACTACTACCCGTTCTACTACTAGTGACCTGCAACACATTGCATGACGTGAATGGTATATGTCTCAGTGAGAACGGTCACCACTGGGCGTCTTCACACACTGCTGACTGCATTCCATGTTGCTTCTCCGGATTCGGCTTCTTGTCCTGGCGAAGAAAATGCCAACTGTGTATTGCAGTAGGGCGAACGAATGCCGACTTCAATTGACTCGTATGAATTTGTATGGTATAGATTGATATATATATATATAAATGTATCGATCTATCTGATATATCAAATCATTTTCACACAAGCGGCAAGAAAGACTGCATGAGCTTGTTTGTGTGCATGTAAATAATCAGAACTGAAGGGTTTGCCAAATGTGCGAATACCACGAGATATTTCATGAGATTTCCATGGAGATACGCCACACAAGTGCTGACTCTGGAGATCCAAAGTCTCATGTCCTGCCAAGGGATGAAGTTGATGATAGGAGTCGTCACAAACATCGTGCCAAATTCCTTGCAGGGCTCAGGAATCGCAGCAGGGCTTGAAGCAACATGCAACAGACCAGCTTCAAAGTTTGGACTGAACCTTTGAAATCCCTGCCAGAATTCAAAATGATGAGAAAAGAATTCCATGAGAATTCCATTCTCATTCATGATGATGTATCTTTGGAATTCAAAAACGATAAGAATTCCATGAGTCTAATACATTTGAAAAGAACAAGGATACATCAGGAACGAACCCAAAATTGAGAGCAATGTAAGACAAAGCGCAGTTGGAAAATCAAGGTAAGTCTGAGTTGCTTTCTTTCCCAACAGCAATTGCTTATTGACTTGGCTTGCACAACGCTTTCGGGGTCAGCAAGTTGCTAGTGTCCAGCGCCTAGAACAGTCATATAAGTTATAAACTACATCACGCACGAGCAATGCAATCAAATATGCCTTCTGAATCGCCATAGTCGGTAGATTCAAGCAGTGATGAATGCAACAAGCGACCATGTTGGTATCTATTGAACTGAAAGCGTTCAAAACCATGATGTGAGGGCTCCATTGAACAAGTTAGTTTTATCTTTTGGCTCATGCGAATTCCAAAACCCAGAGCTACCGCCACGTTTTTGCGCCTGATCATCGATCGCCATATCATCATAGCTCCAGGAAGCTCCATCCTTGGCTGTAGATCATCCAAGTGCACCATTTTTTGGGCGGTTCTGTTGTTAGACCAAGTTACCTCCTACAATGATTGACACTATGCGATAAAAGAACCGCATCACCGCATACAGCATTTAGTCATATTTAGTCCATCGGCTGGACGCTTTCCAGAATTGGATTCGGGGTAGGCTAGCATTGAGAAGCGTGCATACTGTCCATGATTTGGAGGCTGATGTTGAGCAAATTCTTCCAAAACTATCAGCAACCGCATCAAAATCGTGGTCATCAGGCAGTGCTAACATTTCCCTTCCAAATCACGATCGACCCTCCGAAATTCACCCAAAGGCTGCCTCACAAGCTGATAAAGCTGTGTTGAGGCATGTGTAAAGCATCATCGTGAAACACTTGTTGCATCACACTCCAGCAAATCGAAGATGACAAATGTAGTTACTCTCAGGTCTCAGGCGAAGCGGCCATGAAGAGTCCATGGATATAGATACCCTCCTCTGGTGCTCCTTGCAACCACTGGGGATCGCTGGTGTCCTGGCAGCAATGGCTCAAACGGATCTGTGGTGCTCTTATGACTTGTAAGATTGGCCAATCGCGTGGTCATCCCTGCGACAACCCATGGCAATTACAGAGTACAAATTTTGATACAATATATCACAATATGCACCACTATGCCAGAATTGGCCGTCGCATGGTTCGGCTTCACAGAAGCTAGGCAGCCAAAATCGCATGATGGAGAGCAAACATCACCAACTCTCGGGGTCCTGCATCACGAATTCAAATGACAACCTGACTCCAACGAATTCAAACTGATCAACAAACGCTGCAGAGCGGGTCAGGGTCACAGTATAGCCAGAGCTGAGCAAAACGCCGATGGACTCAAGATTTAGAACAAGCAAGTGAAGCGCTGCAGATCTCTGCAACATCAAACATGAAGATAGATGAAGAGTTTTAAGTTTGGTTGCTGTGTTTTTTAGTAGGCTCATTTTCAGTGGCTGATGTTGCTTTGTGGCTACCTTCATGAGGGGCCAGGGAGGAGGATACAAAAGCTGGCAATTCATCTTCTGCCTCCTACGGACAAACTCGAGTCAACAATGTTTCTTTTATGTTTTGTCGGTTGGGTTCGTCGTGTTTTTCTGTCTGGTGGTTGCTATTGCAGGGAACATATCTTCTTGAAGTACTGTAGACCCAATGAGAGGCGCTCACACACACAGACTGCAACACACAAACTTTAAGAAGTCGAGCTTTCCAACACCCTGCCCTGCCCTGCCCTGCAAGCACAGCATGGCACAAACTGCCAAGCTATCCTAAGCTCATCACTGATCCACTGGAATCACGTTCTTTCTGGAGTATCCCTGTAGGACCGAAGTCAAAAAGCCCTGCGTTGCCGGCAATGGAAGGTTCCACACGCAAGTGTGTGCCGGCAGTGGTAGGTCGGAAAAGGCTGTACCAGTCAATAGTAGCCAACCATGAAGTTTAGCACCCGTTATCTTCACCATTGTTTCAAAACTTGCCTTTGCCATTTCGAAAACTGTTCCCTTCATTCCTTAGCAATTGCGCAATTAGAGTCAAATTGATCTCATTCTGGTCAGTCATGACAAACATCAGCAATCACAAGCTCATTGTCGCCTGTGGGAAATAGAAGGAAGAGATCCAGTAAGCGATAGGAATACCGCCTTCGATCCAGTCTCTGAAAAATGCGAATCGCAAAATCATGTCCTGCGGCGAGTTTCAGGCGGAAATGACATTCACACCTGTGATAATGCGATATTGAATGTGACAACACCCTGAAAAGAGCAAATAGCATGAACCATCAATGGTTGCTAATCATCTATGGTTGATGTGAACTTTTGCGCAACTTATCACTTTTTCAAAGGTGGGCCATCATTGATCAACCGGTTAAACTCGCGGCGGGTCTTCCATGGCCTTCCCGGGCTGGTCCATGTCTACCCCAGATGCAACGCCGGGTCCTCGAACCAGGAGTTCAGCGGTTTCAGGCAGGGATAGCCGATGCCATCTTTCGTCCAAATGCCCGGAACCAGGTTGTTCAGTTCGGCGTTGAACATGTCATCCAGCTCACCTGTCATGACCTTGGCAGAGTCGAGCTTTGGCTTCGCGCTGGTTTACTTCAAAAGCTTCGCCAAGAGCCCGATCATCGTCAGAGTGCTTCAAAATGATGAGACTTCATGAAAATTCTTGGGCTGAAGTTCACCTTTCAAGGTCGGATCTAGCTTGTACATCAATAAGAAATACCTCAGAAGACATGTCTGGCCGCCAACATCCTCAGCTTCCAACAATAATGCCCTTCACGGCCTGGCAGCGAAGAGATCATTTGTGGGGCTGGGGATGGCTGGTGCACCATACATGAGGGCTTCTCACAATAAGGAACCCCTCAAAAATGGATGCTTTATTGTCATATGAACTGTTAATCTTGGGTGACTTGGGGGGTTCCCTATTTTGAGAAACCACCACATGATGATCGTTACCAGCTTTGTGCATTCACAACTGTGGATCAAAAGAAGAACTCCAATTCAGTCAAGTTTGGGCATCCTTGCCCACCCTGCCAACATGTGAAACACAACTCGAAGTCCAACTCAAACATCCCAAGTCCAAGCTTTCATTTTGTCCCTTTGAACCATTTGGTCCCACAAGACTCACACATCCACCAAATTCCACAAACAAAGGTTGAAGGAAGTGAATTGCTACTAGTAAGTGACACATCCTCCCACAAACAAGTGGGTTGAAGGAAGTGAATTTCTCCACGCGTGAATTTCTACCCAAGTGAATCCTTCGCCAACTTTCGAAGATCCGCGACGCGCGCGCCTTCTGGAGCTGCTTCAGCGTCATTGTCATTTGGCTCAGCAAGCGATTGAAGCGAGCCATTTCCTGTGCAGTTCAGGCTGCAAGCTTCGATGTTCACCGGGAAAAAGCTTGGCTGACTGAGGTCAGAGTGCCTCAAAATCTTCAAACGCCAACATTCGAACTTTGCAAACCTGTTTGCAAACCGGTTTTGTCCAAACAAACAGTCCGAAAGCCTTTAGCTGTTGCGATTGTCCATTGTTATTCACTTCATTGTTATTGACCATAGCCATTAAGAACTCAGAAGGAGGACCTTGAAATAACCTGACCGTGACCTCTGTTCTCGTTCCGTTGCCTGCGACAGGCATGTACCTAATGAGGTCATGAGTCCAGTCTCCTGGGCGTTCAGCATGACACTGTCGCAACCGATGCATTTGAAGAGCGGATGGATGAATTCCAAGCATCAAAAAATCGAAAAAATGACTTCAATTGACATAAATTGAACATCCCAAGAACCATCTAGAATCGAGAGTTGAGAATCTTGAGAGTGAGAGTTGCGTTGACACACTCGTCTTTCTTTACTATGAATCGATTGGAACACGGATTGATCGTGCTTACTGTCAAGCTGAGGAAGACGTTGCATAAGCCCTTTGGACCATTCGTGCCTTGCATCGAAATGAGTAAAGGAGCTCTGTCTGCCCAAATGAAGTTTCTGCACCACTTCAATGGTGAACATTTCATGAAAGTCATAATGACTTGGTCATTCATTTGTCATTCAAACATATGTCATTCATGTCTCATTCGTGTGTCGTTCATATGTCATTGGTGTCTCATTCATGTCTCATTCATGTGTCGTTCGTGTGTCGTTCATGTGTCATTCGTGTGTCATTCCTGGGTTTCATTTGTCTCCATTTCTCATGTCCTTTCTGCATTCCGTATGCATTGTCCTCGCTCATGGCGAAGCTGTCGGCATGCGCGTTGTCCGTGATCAGCTTGTCAGGAAGTCTTGACCTGGTGAATAAGGCAGCCTAGCGGCCTACGCTTCCTCACTTGTAACCTATGGAAAACCTATGGGAAACCTATGGGAAACATATAGGAGAGCTATGGGAAACGTATGGGAAACCTATGGGAAACCTGTGGACCATCTATGGGAAACCTATGGAAATACCGCAGAAAAACTCTTTGATTAAAATGTCATGATCTCTTGGATCTGTTCATCGCGAGCCTCTCTTATGGGATGTTGATCCCACTTTGAGATTCCGCCGTTGACTCACACTCGTTCCATTTGGGAGAATTCGCAGCTGCAATGTCTCAATTTTATTCAATTCTAATTTCAATTCTAATGCTGTTGGTTGAGATTGGACTTGAAAGCACTATATGAGAACTATGCGAATAAACAACCGCTGCTGAAACACCTCTACCGGCAACTGGCCCATTTTGTGGGGTGGCGCTGGGTGTTCCAACTCCTGGTCTGCCGACAACTCCAAGACCATCTCCTCCGAGCTCTTGCCACCACTGCCTCCCGCCTGCAACTGGAGATAATTTCATCACCCTTTTTGAGAAATGTAAAAAAGAGAACTTCTAGAAATGAAAGGCTTGCAACATTGCCTCTCCATCCATCGAATTCCATCAATATTCAATCTAAGAATTAGTAAGTCTCCGCAAACCTAATACGTCCATCAATGTGTCAGAAACCAACGATTTTCTGCTGTAGATTGGCAATTTCTAGACGCAGCAGGAGCTGTGAACCGCCGAACCTCGCGTGGTTGGATGGAGAGGACCACACTCAGAACCTTTTCAGCTTCTTGACCTCAGGACGTCACGCTGACACAGACCAACCATGGCCCAACCACAGAATTGTGCACCAAAAAATCCATGCATTTTGATGGCCAGTGCATACACCAGTACGAACAAATCAGGGACAGTTACAGTAAAAGTGAAGCATCCGACGCGGTCAACTGATGCTCCCAGGTGGTTCAATAATCTTGGTTCCTTCTCTTCTGACTTCAGGCTGCCTTTCCGCGACTCTTGGGACCAAACTCATGAAGCTGATGTTGGCATTGTCGTGCATTCCAAAGACCTGTGGTCTGACATCCGATGCAAGTGATGAATAAGCAGCATTATCCACGCCAGTCTTGGACATGACATTGTCGTGTTTGGCCTGTTTCTATGGTGTGCCACCCTTGTTTTCTGCTTCAGTGCCAACAAGTCAGGATTGTGGCATATTCTAGCCGACTGGCATTGATCCTGCGTCCTTGTTCAGTTGCTGAGACATATTATTGGTCCGTAAATCCATCTTGTGAATGATGTACCCAAAACTTGGCAGTTGCACCACTCAAATGATCACAGTGGCTGGGACCGACCCATGATTTTCCATCGCCAGCATAGTCCTGACCAAATCTTGAGCCGCATCTTGCGCAACAAGAAATGAAGAACATCCTCTCCAGCTGGCTGTGGATCCAAACCCTGTAGCCCCTTCGGGAAAACCCAAATGGTCATCAAATGTGTACATCGATCCATGTTACCATGTATTATAGATGATAACAGTGTAACAGAGCACTGTATGGAGATGTGAGATCAATTGTGAGTGAAATATTGTGTACAAACTATCCTATCTATCTATTTAAATAAGGCAGTGGGTCAAAACCCCGTACCCCTGGTTCCCCTATCATTAACCATTGTTTTCCCTATTATTGTTAGTGGAAATTCCCCGTTAGTTGGTTGATTAATATTGACCCATAGCCCATAGCCATATAAATTCTGTACACAAGCGATTGATCTATGTTACCGGAGCACCCCCCCGGTCGCCTCGGGCTGTTCGGAGAGAGGGAAACTTGCCACCTCGGCAGCACTGTAAGGAGCTCCGTCGTGTCACTGGGTGAGACTTGGAAGCATGGCTAGTCATGGATATGTCACAGATATGTTCATGAGTTTTCATAAATTCACAATCAGAATCATGGCCAGCCAATTGGAATTCCCTGTTCATCAATAAGTCGAAGGAAGCAATAAGACTGGTATTTGAAAGCGGTGTTACGCCGTGAGACAGTTGATAATGGGTACCAAATCCCAGGTTTTGCTTCCACCTCAGGATGGGACGAACTTTCGGAACTGCTCTACGTCGGCAACGTCTGAATTATCAGGACACCTGAAACGGGTCCACGGGGCACGACCAACCACCAACCAAAACTGGTGGTTCATTTTTTCGGAAAAACACAGTACCGGTATGCCACTTACAAGAAGAATGGTCGCTCTGAACTGCACAACTTTACTTTCATCAGAATCTCTGCCGATCTCAACCTCTCGGTTTCGCAATTATTGAACCTGTACTGGAAACTCATTTTGTGTGCATGAGGACACACTTTTTTCAGACTCACTGACACTCCCCCATTGCACCCTGTTGCATTACACCCCGTTCCCGTTGTACCCAGTTGCACCTGTATGTGCCACTCTCAGAAAATTTGTAGTCACTTTCGAGGACTTTCGGCGTGACATACTTCTCCAAGATGGCCAAAAGGCACTTCCTGCCAAGACATTAAGAACAAACCTGTAATACATGTGAAACAACTGATACAACAATACTATCTAATATGCCTACATTATACAACACTACTAGACTAACCTGTCCTAATCTATACCAATCTATACCAATCTATGCTCATCTCCAATATGTCTATACTAGTATATACATGTATGTTCTATAGATCGTGTAGTCTCTACGTGTTTTTCCCAAGCGCGTGTCGTATGTGCCTGTCGTTGTCATCCGTCACGCGGCCGCCATAATTGATGTGCCCAATGACGAAGAGCAGCGTATCCCAAGGGATGGCTCCATCCAGTTCCTCACGGCTGACCCAACCCAGGGGATTGCAGGACGGGCTCCCCGATCGAATCTAAGGGCTAGGGATGGCTAGGGCTTACAGAGGGAACCAACCAATTAGGAGCCATAAATAGATCCCAAATAGCATGATGCATCCAACCCATAGCACCCAAGACTTGGGAGAAGCAACATCTTTGCATCTCAATTGAACATAATTCAATGGGGTGACAGTTCGTGAGCACCTGTTTGCGGCCAAGAGTCCAACATGTTGTGAGTGATGGTGGTGGATGTTTCCAGGTCTGAGTCGTTGAACTCATATCCTGAGGCGAAAAAACCAAGAGCACCAGCAACGTCAGGGCACAAGATCCAACGCAAAGCTTGGATCGCTGCCTATGGACGTATCATCCAAGCCATTTCAACTTTGAAAGACCCAAGAACTCCAAAATAGGAGTTTCAAGTCTGAACATCCCAAAGAGTACCCAAAATGACGCAAGAACTCCAAAATGAGATGAGATGAGTGTGAAATTGTGTGAACATCCCAACAATAGTTGAGGATTCTAGTTCATCTTGAGAAAGGCCAATTTGCCAAGCGGCGGATATTCCAGCCCAAAGGACCAAACTTTCTTCGCTCCTAATCAAGGACTAAGTCCCACTCTGACCCGCTTTTCGAAAGCATCCGTGCACTGTCTTCCCACATGTTTGAAGCTCTCAGCAATCAGGAAACTCTACTGAACAAGCAAATGCTGAGGCTGTATAGGGATTACCCTCACAGCATACAACTTGAATACAGGTTTATGTTCAAAACTCTGAATTCATCTGAAATCACCAACCGACCTGGATCACCGCATGGAAGAACTTCAAGCCTCAAATCACACGCACAACATGTCTGGACAGTAAAATAAGTTTCGAGATGTTTCTAGGATCGCAACTCATGGCCTGGTGCCAGAGTCGACTTACACTGAACTACTTTGTTTAGAGCTAGACGTTTACAGTACTGTAGCATATGCTCTGGTGATCGGCGCCTGAGAATTAGATTTCCAGGTCTGACAACTTCTGGGCCCAGCACCAAACTGCAGCCGTCGCCATTCTTTGGGCTTTGCGCTGTCGTTGAGCTGGCCGGGCTGATGCATGTTTGGGGATGTAAAGAGCGAGACAATGTGGGACGAGGAGCTAATACAATAAGCTAGCAATCCAAACAAGAAAATGGGAGGGAAAAAAGATCTAAATGGTTTGAGTCTCTCACAAGAGTGTTTGGCAGCTGCCAAACCCTACACAGAATCACAGAGCACGTGTGGAAGACTCCGCTCGTTCTACCCCAGGAGGGCGCGGTTTCGCTGCCTGGTCATCAGACATTGGAAGGAAGGAGCGAATCACGTTGGCGCGTAAGCCCTTGGGCGGCTCAGTGGTCAACTTGATGCCGTTCTGCAACACGGGCACTGGAAAGTACGCGGCTGGCCTTAGCACCCGAAGATTGAGCCATAGCCAAATCCGGTCAGGTATTCGTATTTATGTACAGATTATAAACGCATCTATATATAGATACATAAATATAAATATACGTATATATATATACATATTTATGTGTATACATATATATAAATATAAATATATATATATATGTAAATATATACATATATATATACACATGCAAATGTGTATGGCATAATATACAATCATACCAGTACCTACATATTCATGGGTAAGAACTCTTACATGGATGAGGCATGAGTATATGCAGGTGAATTCTCTGTGTGTGTGTGCGTGCAAACAAATACACTATCATCATGTACTTAAACCTGGAACAGCCCTCTTCATGAATAGAATGATGCCCCTGCGAATCTGTGGTAGACCCATGCAAAACTTTCATGCGCCACAAGCTTGACAATTTTTGGGTTCTACTCAATCCCGATCCAAAGACATGAAAGGTGGTGAACCCTGAAACAAAGCTCCTGCAAGACAATCGTCTATAAGTTCCTGACAAAAACTTTTGGCATAACGATTACATGCACAGCAGTGCGTTTTTCATATGTTCATAGTCCATCCCATGGATGCATGGATACTACCAGACTAGTTGGCCGGCCTTGGGACACCAAGTGCAATGGCTCTACCTAGACTCCACTGACCATCGAAGATGGGCGAAGTTTCTAAGCTTGCAGCATACTTGTCAGGAAAAGGCGGAAGTCTTTGTGAGTCATGGAAGGCCTCGGTGGCAAAACGTTGTGGTCAAATTCATGGTGTTTTAAAGGCTTCGTTAATGGCGATTGATGGTGATAAATCAACCATCATGGTGATAAATCAAGCATCATGGTGATAAATCAACCATTGTGGTGATAAATCAACCACTATGGTGGTAAATCAACCATCATGGTGATAAATCAACCATTATGGTGATAAATCAACCATTATGGTGATAAATCAACCATCATGGTGATTAATCAACCATTATGGTGATAAATCAACCTTTATGGTGATAAATCAACCTTGATGGTGATAAATCAACCATTCATCGTTAATGGTGTTGATCAGTGGTTGATTGGTATGATCCACCATTGAACCACTGAGGATGCGACTCTTCCAACTCCTCGCACATTTTCTCCAGCTCAGGCATGAACGTCCTGGGTCGAGCGTCTCTCATTAATTAATGTGCGCTTGGAGCACGTTCAACTTTGGACTTCAGACACCTTCAGACCTTCATTGATACAAATGGATGGAAAAAGGCAACTTTTTGAGCAACCAAATCATGCTGAGCATCTTGTACAGGTGGCAATTCTGCAGAAGCACCCAGGTGCCCTTCTTTCGAGCTTCGACCACCATTGTCTTTGCCTCTCCAAAGGTAAAGAGACATGCTGTGAGACTTTGCGTGTTCCATTTTGAATGCACCTGCACCCGAGTCATGCAAGTAAATACCTAGGTAGAAACATCTTCCCCAACCATTTCCGCGCCTTTGGGCCTTGTCCTTGTCCCAAGGAGATAACACCCATCGTAGAAGCCTCAAAGAGTCTGACAATCAAAAACTCACTTTGTCCCCTGCAACTACAGTACTCTTTGATTGACACCATCTCCTCACAAGACCAAAGATATCCAAAGATCAGATCTACTTCGAATTGCTTTGACTTTGAAAACGTGATCCTTGAATCCAGCAAGATGTCATGACTTTCAATGCTTCTGTCAGGATTGGTTAACCAACTTAGGATTGGTTGGCGACCAATCTCCTGGGAGAAGCTGGGTGCCACACCATATCCACCTCCTGAGCGAAGCGCAACAGCCTCAGATCGGGGCTGACGTCGACTCAGCACTGTACGGTTCAAGTCCTCTAGCGATTGAACTGGTCATAAACATTACCGACAATTACTGGTCATAAACTGGTAGTCATAAACAATAATGAACCACTAGTTGGTCCTAAAAAGAGTTGTTTATCAAAAAACAAAACGAAGAAATGGCAAAAGAAACATGACAGTTGTTTATGCTGTTTCGAAAAAACATCTTGACATCGACCACCCTCCACGACCCGCCGGTTTCTGCTTCGAGTAAGCACAGGGCATTGAGGTGGGATCTGCACCGGTGGAGAGCACGAAAACCTCAGCCATCATCGATGCTACTTGGGGGGAACACCATCTAGTTGGGGCTATGCCATCACCATGGCCGTGGACAAGGCATTTCTAGAAAAAATATCTTTGCATGACAGTGAATTTGAAGACATGGTCAATAAATTCAAATGATCCGCAGGGTTCTCCCTTCTTTCAAAAAAGCAATGTACCGGGTACATCGATGAACCTACGGCCCACAGCTGGTTTTTTGTGGCCAAGTGCTGTCGAAGCACGATGGGGGTGCTTCGCGTCGAATCTGCATAGAGTTCTGCCACCTGAGTTTGCGCCATGATTGGCGCACCATCTGAGCTGTCAATGGTGTACCCAAATTCGTGCTTGCCCAGCACAGGAATGGTTCATGAAGGCATATGAGTGATATGAGCCGAGGAAGAGTTCATGAAGGCATATGAAGGGCCCCTGTGCCACCAGTTTCAAACAGGAACGGCAGGAGGACTAATCCTGTGATGCTTCCCAATGTCTCTCCTGAAACGGTGTGTGCTCAAAATCATAGGGCGTTCGCACTGAAACAGCTGATCTTGTGACCATCAATTTAAGAAGCGCTTGGGTATGTCCAACACTCCATGCTGTTGACATGTTGAGAGGTGCTCTTCAGCCATGGAGTAGTGTCTTCTATGCTGAAGCCAGTTCTGCGCAGCTTCGCAGATTGTCCACTGCTATCAATGGTGTATTCACCTGCCATTCAATGGTCCTTCCAATATGACTTGAGTTGTAATTACTTGTTTTCAGCTTGTTTTCCGGCTCTCAGAGCTAGTTCAGAACAAGTGGCAGTCGCGGTCGGGAAGATGATGAAATCCTCACCCAAGCACCTGCAAAAAGCCACCATTGACTTGGGGTTGCCCTGTCTCCAAATCAGCGCCATTTGAATGACTTGTCGATACGGATTCTCATCGATGATTCCCATCAACTCCCCCACATGCAAAAATTGCCTCAGAGAAATCCTCCAAATTCAAACAGTGATGCCTTCAAATTCTAATCATGATCAGCTTCAACAGCGCATGCTGTACTGGGGGTTTAGGTAGCAGATCCTGCCTCCGAGTGTGCTCTTGGATGGCCACCAACAACTTCTCTTGTGCCAAGCCCTGTCGAGAGGACACCAGCGACGGAGATGTGTTTTTCAGGTGTTGGAAGCTGATGTGTGATGTCACAGTGATGATGTGTATATTGATTGTTTAGAAAAAGTCGTGGTTGTCTAGAAAATGGGGCACCACAAATTGAACCATATTGCACTTCACATGGGCATCATACTGCAACTAAATGCCTTTGTTACCCTTCAAAATCCAGCGTTTCTCTCATTTGATGTTGAAGCATTTTTCCATCTCAGTGTGCCTTCAGGAGTAGCAAGAAGTGGAAGTAATGGAGCTGGCTCCTCTCCTGAAGGATTCAGCCAAATTCTCCCTGAAAAAATCTCATGTCTTGAAACGGCTCATGGAGATACAGATTGCGAGGTCTCCATAGGTCTCCATAGGTCTCCTCATATCTTCCCGGCAAGGGCTGCAAGTGCGGCGTCTCGTGTTGGACCTCGGCATTGCGCAATGACACAAACCAACAGAGATCAAAGCCCGATGTAGTCAACCCGATGTCAGAAACCACCAGTAGAAGTATGGTAGACCTGGTAGACATTGGCAGATCATAATCAACTGATTACAGAATACTGTCATAGCCATAGCAATATTCCCCACATGTATGACATGTGTATATGCCACTGAATGTTGGTAAATGTGGTTTTACCACATTGTCCCCCTTGAACCTTCTTAAATTGGACATATCACAGGTACCTTTTTTGGGATGTTCAAAGAAAAAACATTTAGAGAATACTTTGGCGATGATCCACAGTTGCAACAGCAAACGCATTGGCGATAGGGCGCAGCGCACAGTTTACTGCACAAAGAATGGCGGATGATACAATTAAGATAAACTCACAAGTTGCTGTTGGAGTAGGCCAACAGCAGGTGATGCACCGGTACTTAGATGGCCATCTGGAACTCGGCCGACAACTTGGGGCACCACCTTCTAAGGGCTGGATATGACATCGCTGGTCCTGAGGCGTCGACCCAGTCCTTCCAATCCTCCAAGTTCTCGGTCATTTCTTCGCACAAATCTGGACATCGATCAGCAGAATACATCTGGATGGCGTACACCTTAGCTCTGTGACAGCTTGTGCCACGGTGACGTTGGCTGGCACGGCCGTGTAGACAAGAAAGCTTTGTTCTATGACACTACGTGGGAAGGATACTGTTGCGGCAGTCTTTGGCTTGGAGCCCAAAGTTGAAAGCACGCTTTCCCCATCTTTCTTTAGTATTCGAAACCAGAGACCGCAAGGGACCGCAAGGGACCGCAAGGGACCGCAAGGGACCGCAAGGGACCGCAGTCCGCAAAGGACTAAGAACAATCGTTTCAACAGTTTCAACCCATTCATGAAACAAACATCATGTGGAAGCCAAGAGCATGCCAGTGACACTGTAAATTACAGCCCAAGGCACAAAGTCCCACATTTTCTCGGTAAAGAAGTCCGTGTCTGGATTTGGAGGCCGCCCACTCATGTCCAGCAATCCAACGCCCCTGCAGATGGCACAGGGTTGGAGGCTGGCTCATCAAGCAGAGAGTAACCATGAAGAATTGATGAAATCTGGGATGGGACGAACACCAAGCAACTTCAGCAATCAAACGACTGTGTTTTCTACATTGCCTGCTTGGCTTAAGCAATTTCATGAGGAATTTCCAGCCGGTGGTGAAACATCGATTCGTGAACGTTAACAAAGGGGTGCTCCTGATTGGAGTTGCGCATGGGGTCCATTGAGCTCACGATCTTAAACGCTGTACCGTCATCGTAATCCCCGAAATGATCTACAGTGTTACATAGTAATACTAAATGACCCCAAGAGATTGCGCATGGAACTTTCAGCAGTCCTGAGAAGCAAAGACCACTCAGTTGGACTGATCTCTCCAGCGTGACGCTGCAGTGCGGTGGCGATCAGGAAGCTGCAAGTCAGCTTGTTGTCTTCAAACAAACCTGTCAGCTTGTGCCAAGGGATGCTAAGGGATGCCACGCGATGTCAAGGATGGTGAGGGATGAAAAGCACCATTGCCACTTGATATTGGTGGTGAGGGCAACAACCAACAGCACACCCCTCCAGCCACTTGATGAAGCACCTACAGTCTTCATCAGTCTTCAAACCTGTCTATGTTTCACGGTAGAAAGCAAGACCTTTCGGACGCAAATCGTCTGGATAATTTTTGCAGATCTTTGTACAGCAAACGTAGGATCGTAGTTTGCAGTATGCAGCTTGGCACAAAAACCTTTGACACGTATGGATTGGAATTCCAATATTTATGGGTCTCAAATTACCAAATTATGACATGCGCTGTTGGTCATTTTAGGGATTACAATGTGTACACTTGAACGAAAGTCAACGCACATTATCTTGAAAGTTCCTAGGGCATTATCAGTCCAACCCAAACTGAAGGGAATCAGCAATTTGACTCCGTTCGAGAATCCGAGTAGAGAATCGTTGGTTCATGTACTTGGGATCAAAACTGGGAAAGTGATAAATTGGGAAGAACCCTGTCAGTTGTTCACCAATATGCATTGTCGCAGCTTCATTTGGTCCCTCCCGCATTCATGGAGGCCAACATAGTGTCTGTTGCATGGCCCGTACTTGCTGTTTTGTCAAGCTAAATTGGGCTTTCGATGTGAAAAGAAAATGCCAACCATCAAAGATTTGATTGGAAGTCGCCACAAACACCAGCTGTCTTGTGCTCAGTGCTACCTGTGGGCTGAACATGGCTGAACGTCTTTCCCACTATTTTTGGGTCACAAAATGTGCTTTGGGGCTCTTCTTTGTGAAGGCTCAAAAGCCTGCCACTGTCAGAGTTGCTAAAACATGAATGTTTAAGTCTACATGCACTGACAAATGGGAGCGGCTCTCGCAAAACCGGGTGTTACTGGCGCATGGCCTCTGCACACGTTCTGGAAGATACCAAACAGGATCTGGTTGCCCAAGTTTGTCATGCGGATGTCAATGTCATCACCTGACACACGGTGACACTTTCACTCAAGTCACGCTTCAAGCCCGTGCTTGAAAGCACCAAGTCGACTTATCTACTTGCCCCAAATCTCACCCCCACAGTTCTGATCCACTAAGCATCGCACTTTTCGCCGCTTTGTCCATGCATGTTTTGAAAAGCCGCACAAAGTAGAACAAGCTGAACTGGTACCTGTTCGGGGCGAACGACTGATCCCACAGACATCCACAGACCTTACGACACACCACATTGACCCAATCAACGTGGGCGCCCTACTTTCTCGTCACAAGCTAATGGAGGAAGCATCTGCTGCGGCCGCCCAGCTTGAATGCTACTCCAACAGGCCACTTGGTGCCACTGAAGCAAGTCCAGACAAGTTGCATCGGATTGATGTTGGCCAAATCAGCAATAACGAAGTACAGGATGCTACCACGTGTGGCCACCTGGCAAGCGATTCGGGAAGGCAATGTTGCTGCTGAGGTGAAGTATCTGATGGGTTTTCTGCTATGGTTTTGGGTCTGGGGTAGTTGCACCTTGACATGGTAGACAGAATTTAAAGAGTAAGCCTCGCTGATGCCTCAAACATGCGCTGAACCAGCCGTAGTTATAATAGCTCGATTACCAAACAAAAACATGACAAAGATGGCCGTCTTGAAACCTGCCTCCGTGTATTGCTTGCAGGCAGCATCAATCCTCAGCAATCATCTGTGCATTTGTTGTGCATATCAAAATACTAGGGTCTCAGCAGCATGTTCGACCCACTGATAATCAGAAGTACTGCAGTACATGCAATGTCGCACACGAATGCGCTAGTCTAGCATTGTATCATACACATATCCATCGATGTCCGTCGTATACACAATTGGGCTCTTCCCGACAATCAGCCTCCAAACATGCGCGAGTCAGTTGGTCTAGCATGGCTGAGAACCAACGAAAAGAGTTGGAGTAGGCAAAATTTGCTATGTCGCGCTCTGTGCAAGGGGATTCTCCTCAACCATCCAAAAATGAGCATGATTCCTAACTAGGTACTGTTTCGGGTGAGTGGTCCCAGCTTTGACAAACAACAAGCACATGGTCTTGACTTCTCTTGCCTTGTTTGTCCGCAAAGTTGGGACCTGTTCTTCTCAAGAATCTATAATGGTATAACAACAAACAACAAAAACACGACCTGTTCTTATCAATCGCGTTGTGTTTATTTCTCTTCAACAGGCTCTGAGCTTCACGCTCCACCGCTGCCTCTTCTGCAGCCTTTACTCGTTGATTCACCGCCGTCGAAGTTTCTTTCGACTCCCCTAAGGTGCTGATGAGGACCTGTCGCAGCTGAAATGGCACCGGGAAGAGTGGAACGTTTGTTCCTTCCCATCATGAGAAAGGCAAACATCGTTGGAAAAGTCTGCTGAAGAGACACTTAAGCTCATATATTGCGAGGACCAATGCCGAAAGCCTGTTCTTTGTTGCATGATTTACATTGCTAGTGCTTGGGACTCAACCCTACAAAGGCCTTAAATAGGTGCATAGAAACAGGGTAAATCTCGCATCCAAACATCCCTGAAACACCTTCAACTCTCTAATGAGCACCCAAGATCCCCAAACCCACCTGGTCATCCAGAATGTTGCCTGGAAAGCGAGCCGCAGTCGCGTCCGAACTGATATCCCATGTAAACAAAAGAGCTTTCTGGTCATGGATTGGGGTTCCCTGGACATGGCAACACCAGCTGTGGGAGAGCAGCAAACCGCTTGGCAGCTTCCCTGGCCCCATCCCAGGGCACCACTGGACTCGGACAGGAGCTTCAGAATCTTGTCTTCCAACTGTTTCAGCACTTTCCTTCACACAGAGGTGGGATCCCAAAGCTTTGGTGTAGAATGAGTGGGTATAACTTTGGTCAATAGCGATTTCAATCTGCGCTTAGAACATCTTGGATGCTTTCTCCATAGGATGCACGGATGCATGACTTTCTTGTTCTGGTGGTATGCGAAAAATCTGACGGATTCGGGCGCCGGTAGCGGCGGTAGCAAGCTTTTCCCAGCCGAGCCAAGATTCTTGTCATCTGCCAGCTGAAGCATCAACTCGACCTGGAGGTCAGAACACTGCAGGCGAACGTTAGTTAACACAAATAGAAGTAGTACCTTCGCAGGGATGTTTATCAATTTATGTATACAGTATCCCTGGAAATTCGATGAAAATTTGGTGATACTTGGTATTGTCTCCTACGCCGCATGATTGTCTATGATGGTCGCCCCAAAGCCTCCAGACATGCTCAATTCCAATGCATCCGTAAATGTTAACTTCCTCCCAACTTTAGCTGGCAGTTTCTTTCCAAATATGGCTTGGCTGCAAATAGCACACGAATCTCCCATGACTACTGAATACAAAATGCCTTCCCCCTAGGGGGACCGGTGAAATTACACCACCACCATTTCTCAGCTGAACCGTCGTCCATGGATACATCGCCGCCTACCACGGAGGACTGGGCACACCGAAACCAGGACCGTGGCGGACCACAGCTGGGCTTCCTGACCCTCCTCTGCAGAGTCGCTGGGATCTCCTTGGAAACCACCTGAGGTGATGGCGCCAGGGTTACACGCGGCTACGCAGAACTAGTAGTGGCGAAGTGTGGCTAAGAATGCTGAGTCATGCTTAGTACATCTTAGTACCATTGAACATGTTAATCAAATCGAAGAAACTGTGCTTTGCTTCACACCAATCATGTTGAGACAGGGATACGTGTACAGTGTACTGTATTGAGCTAAAATGTTGTCTCACTGCAGTTTGTACCACTCAGAGCTGGAATTCGGATTGGGCAGGGAATGACATGGATAACATGGATACATCACGCGACATCGATGACATGGATACACAGCGATACATCATTATACATTGATGTTGCAACCGGCGCAGCTCACCTCATTCAACAATTGCTCTTCCAAGCCCTCAAAGGTCACGGTGAAGTTGATGACAGTCACCTGAAGAAAGCGCACATCTTTGAGATGTGAAGTTCTATGGAGTTGTCAAGTGCTAGTGATAGTTCATGATAATTGCAAAGTGATACTTTATAAATCTTTTTAGATGATTGCATCGCTACAGTAATGGGGCTTCCCAGTTGGAGACTTTGGTTGAATTGCTCTGTCACCTCCAAGCAGGGTCGGGGAGGAACAGCCGACAATAGTTTCGTTGAAGTCATCACTGTGTCCCATCCCAAAAGAAGCTCTGCCTTGATGCAAACTTCTGGGAAGTAGTGTGGGTTGGGCATCTTTGTCGTCATGTAGAAGAGGAAGTTCTTGTCATAGTCCACCTGAAGAATCTCACTGAAACTCGAAGCCAAACTGCCTCAAGTATTCCAAAGGGTGTCGCCGCTTCAGGTGAAAGGGGTTGGGTACAAGTTAAGACCTTCACAAACCGTGTGATGATGTCAATCCTTCCCATTTCATGGTATGCATTTCACTGGAGGCATCCCAACCATTACACAGCCCTGCCATGCCCTGCCATGCCCTGCCTCACTGTCTCCCAGCTTAATTTGAAGCCGATTGTTGTCTTCGTACACCGCCTTCAATTTGAGGTCTATCAAAAAGCATCGGATCTCCATGGGTTTAGCAACGGACCACATTCCAACTGGCATCAAGCTAGTTGGAGCTGCAATACTGGATAGTCTTGAGATACTTCAAAATTCAGGGAACCTTCGATCTGCATGGCATTTTGATAATTCATCTCGCTCGTGAGCTTGTCCAAGGCAGTCTGCAAACATCTCAGGACGTTCAGTATCCGCTGAGCACCTTGAGCAAAACTGGCTCCAAGGCTGGGTCCAAGGTCTCTTCAATGTCCTGCCCACTTTCACAAGTTGCTGTGTCAGTTGGGTGGGCATGTTTTATCATTTTTTCACCTGAGAAAATGCATTTTTTCACCTGAGAAAATGCATTTTTTCACCCAAAAATGGAGAATTCGGTCTTCCAAAACTCATGCCCTTTTTGGAAGCTTGGCATGCAGTTCCTCTTCAACACCCAAAACGTCCAAGGCTGTCCTCCATGAGCATGGGAGCCCCAGTTCGAATGCAACCTGTGAAGCTTGTGACTTCACGACTGTTGGAAAGGGCCAACGAGGAAGTTCCATGAGGAAGCGTCTGTTCACGCGTGAGGAAGGCCCACGAGCTTCGAATGAACTGCTCCCATTTGTCCCCCATGGGCCACAAATGAAACTGGTAGGGACTCAGACTGGAAAAAAAACATGAGCCATGGCAAACACTCATCCTGGGGCCATTCACCAGTGTGGATTCATTGTGGCTACAAACTCGGCTACGGGGTGCTGACCCCTATGGGATGACCACGGGCCATCAGCCGGGACCCTCCAGGACCTTCCAGGATCAGCAGCATCTTGGGGTTCGTCATCTTCAAGGTCTTGAGGTCCTGCTTCGCTCGTGACGAATCATCACTGCGCGTCGGCTTCGTCATAAGCGGTCATCTCATAATGAAGAATTGTAATATGCTATCATCATAACTGCAATGTAATGACTGATATACTTGCAGATTTAATCTACTATCAGCTACTAGTTCATTATATCAGTTGTATATTAGTTGCATAATGTTATTATATAGTTAAGTACTGATATAGTTACGAAAATGATCGAACATGTAATCATTGATAAAGCTACTAGCTATATTCAGAGAATGTCAGATTCCAAGTAGGTCAAGCTTCACTCTTGTAACTTGGTGAAGCGCGTCCTTACCCTCTTTCTTCTTGATCCACTTGTTGCCCTGCACTGGTGGAGGCAACAAAAAAGGCTGCAAGAACAGGTCCTGGGAAAGATATAAACCTGATATAACCTGACCATAGTTCTTGCCATGTGACCATTAGCCTGCATCGGGTGCCACATGGTGCCACTCGCGGGATCAAAGATATGTTTCCAAGCAGGTTTAACTCTACAACTAGTACCAGGTCAAGGCAGCGGCGAAAGCACATCCATTCAGAATCATTGTTCTGCAAGTGTTCTGACCCAAACAGATCCCAAACAAGTTGATCAATGTAGATCCTTGTTGGCTTCAGTACAAATGAACTGGCTTGAACTGGTCACTTGCTGCAAGAAATCCTAGGATTCCACACCTGTGACTGCGGGTCGATCATCAAGGGCCATCGTTTCCCACGCATCACCATGACACCATTGTTGATGGAGACTGCCTTGGGGGCTGACGAAGATCCTGTGGCCCCTTGAGGTTTGCCACAAGGTGATGGTGTTCGAATCCAACTTAACCACATCTGGCAGTGGGTCAATCTCAACCAACCAACTAATGGAGGATTTACCAACAATAATAAGGGAAAACAAAGGTTAATGATGGGGGAACCAGGGGTACAGGGTTTTGACCCACTGCCATCTGGCAGTGGGACGGGATCAAGCATCCAAAAAGAATGTGGAAGTGAGCTTGCGCGTCATTTCGACATTTCGACGAGCTGACCGACCTTTTGGGTTTAGGTTGTTGAATATCCTACCAAGATAGGCATTGCTTGAACTCAGTTCCACACACAAGCACCAACACAAAAACACATGAAAGCACCGTCACTTTTTTGATCTCACTGGGCCCATTGTTCTATCTCATCGCTGTTGTCTGCACAATGAAGGCGCGTTTCGCATGTCCAGGTATTTATTGAAAGACATCTGAAACACCGCTGTGGGTCATTTCCCAATGAGCTGAACATCCCCACAGCTTCGCACGGCGAATCGTTGAGACATTCGGACCCAGAAGCCTCCATTCTCAGCTGAATATTGCGCCGCAACTTGGGTTCCCAGCATCTGCTGGAAGCCCTTGGAGGTTCCATTCTCTGATCTCCACGGCATTTCCCATCACCTGGCTGTGGGTCAAAACCCCGTACCCCTGGTTCCCCTATCATTAACCATTGTTTTCCCTATAGTTTTGTTGGTTGTTAACCCCTGCTATTGGTTAGTTAACAGCTTGAGCCATGGCCTCCTGCAGCAGCTGCGAACCATGAGGAACTGCAGCTCTCAGGAGACCGAGACCGTGCTGACCTCGCCTCTCGCAGATCAAAGGTATCACCGCTGGGGATCTGAAGGTTCTTCAGCTCCTGGGACAGCCGTGGGAATTCGATGTAAACATCGTTGGATCGATCCATATCTCTAGATACACAGGTACATTGACAGAACAGTAGCTACCATATACTTTTATATATATTTTTTTTTGAATATAGACCAGTACATGTAATTATCTAAGTTACAGGTATGAGAATAAACATGTGTATACTCCCGTGGACGTACATGCGTGACTACACCATCACATCGAATATACACCTGATGTGTGTATATTACAGTATATGTCCAAGCATACGTACAACGAATAGTCCTTCCCCGATCCAAAGCTGCCTTCCACAAAATGTGACCTTTTTACGGGGGATATTTTGGCCTCAACATACATGAAGTCCAAAAATGGACAACACTCAATGGCACTGCAGTGTCCTTGAGCCACGCATCAACTATGTCGTTGCGGTATGTGCCAGTGAAGGGCCTGGAACTTCGCAATCTGTTCTGGGTAAGAGCGCGTCATCTTCAAACTGTGCCCATGGAGGGAGAGAGAGAGAGAGAGAGATAAAGACAGAGAGAATGTGAGAAGGTTCATGCGAGTAGAGGGACTTGGTTCAGTTCAGGAAAGTCAGAACTATTCAATTCTGTAAGTCTGTTCAGTCCTTGTCCATTGACCACATTTGGACGTGGCCACATGAAACTGTGCTGTTGTTGATTTTCCAGTGGCCATGAATGGACCCGAGCGATGTACAAGATTTATGAATGCATGCTGTGCCCAGGTTGATCCAACACCTCCCTTAATCCTCCTTGATCAGTGTTTGAGCAGTTTCATACTTGATCAGTGTTTGAGCAGTTTTATACTTGATCAGTGTTTGAGCAGTTTCATACTTTACTCTGCACATGTTTTCGGTTTCTTCTGAGCGCACCCATAGTAGGAGATCGATGCCGCAGACAAGAAGACCTCAGCGAGGGAAGACAAAGCATTGCCAAGCCTGGCTGCTACATCTGCAGCTCTCTACGACCACGGCGCTACTCCATTTCGCACCGAAGCATCAACTCTTCGGACAGGTGCTACATGCTTGTGACAACTGTATCTTAAAAATTCTGAACATATCTTAAAAGAGATTTCTATTTGACTTTACTTTCCAACCAGCTGTTAAAATGTTCAAAGCGGCGGGTTGTTGAACCACCGCCGATCAGGGCCGGTAGCGGTTTCCAGTCCTGCGACTTCTCTGAGATCCAAGCATCACCTGTGAGGTTCACGATGTCTTGTCGAATGGTTGACACGGTCTCACGCCTGGTCTCGTTGCGCAACTCGGTATACCCGTTTTTGGGTGACATTTGATGTTCCACCCAGTACAGTGACTTTGGAAATTTTCAACTTCTGATGTTTCTCATTGGAGTTCATTCCTGGGAAAAGCAGGGGCTTTTCAACTCCAACTGCTCAGTTTTGAACTGTGCAGCTTGCGTTTCTGCTCTGGTGGCCAGCATTCTGCTGGGCTGCCGTGTCCACTAATTCTGCCCAAACGACCTTGCAAACGTCTCCTCTCGTTTTGATCATATCACTTAGCTTCTAGCCATCGAACTCCTTCATCTTTCAGCCCGACAGTGAGAATGTCGGCACGAGCGAGTCGCTCCTGGTTCATCAATGCTGATCTCCAACATCTCCAGGACTCTCAGAATTTTGTTCTGTGAGTCTTCTTTTTTACTGTTCGCAAGTTTTTTTGCTCTGCCCTCTATGCTTGATAAGCCAGAAACCAGAAGCGGCAAAACTGGCCAGTCACCGCAAGATAGAAATGCTGTGAATTTCCTTCCCTACTAGTCTGATAGATATGATGGTGTCTATCCTCTTCTATCTCTGGAAGGACTACTATGGAAAGGAAAACCTTGTGGTTTTCTAGGTACTGAGTCAACTCCCAACTTGGTCCTTGGTCAACTGCGACTCAGCAACGAGACGATCCTGATGCTGCCGGTGTGGGGCCGCCCTCCCAGAACCAGCAGCTTAAGAGAAGCCAAGCCGCAGCTCAAGCAGGTTATGATGTTGTCACAATGGGTGAATTCGCACAATAGATGTTGTCCTGTTGGTGATGGTCGTCGCAATGGATGCTGCACCCAGTTTATGAAGAACCCCATGTGCGAAGAACGCGGTTTTCGAACGCTGATGCTAGCTATACTTATGTAGATGAAGGCAAATATGATCATACATGTGTATGATCTGTCTGTCTGTCTGCCTGCCTGCCTGCCTGCCTGTCTGCCTGCCTGTCTATCTATTGACTGATGTACTCCTCTGCATGTATAAATCTGTATGTATATATATATATAGATATACTGTATGGATATTTACGTACTGTCTGCACATGATATGGTTCATGCCACGAAGGAAGCTCAACCCATCATGCCAATCAAATCTCATGGTGCTTTAAGATGACCACGGGGAACCCACCGGGCCTTCTCCGAGATGGTGTCATTCAACTTCCTTTGCGGAGTTCGGTGCGGCCGAGTACAATAGGGTACTATCAGCAAAAAAATGTGAAAAAGTAGATATTATAGCTCAAAGTAGACAAGGGGAAACTGTAGGATACTATAGGTCAATAGGATACTATAGCTCAAAATACGTGTTCCTGTAGTCAAAGAAATAGCTACAATCAGAATCCTGATATATATATATCCTTATATTCAGCCGTACCAAACTTACCTAATCCTTTTGCAGTCATTCTGACTTGTGTGCTTGCCCCAAGGTATCAACTTGAATGCACAACAAGGTACAACCAGCACAACCTCTCACAAACCAAAAGTCGGCCCTGGAAATGTTGCCAATTTAAGCGCTGCTGCCGGAAGACTTCTGCAGAGCTGCAACTTGTGACTCCACCTCTCTAAGGTTGTCTTGTTTGGCCTCACAGCGAAGCATCTAGAAATGCAGGCTCGCGTCCATAAGCAGCAGCCAGTTCCAGCAAAGACTTCGCTGAACTCGGTCATGGAACTGATACATGATATACATGGAGATAAATGGAGATGAACGGAGATAGTATTGCATGAAAGAAATGATGATGTTCCCGCCGCGAAAACACAACTGGCTTTTCTGCTGTGCTGGTGGATGCGCCGCATGCGCCGAAGGAGCGCCTGCAACTCGGCATTGGCTTTGGCCAGTTTTTCGTTCAGCTCGGCCACCTGGGAGCTGTCATCGATGATCGGCGCAAGCCGGTCATGGTAGGTGCAGAAATCCACCACAGTCACCAACCAAAGCCTTTGAACAGTGGCATGTTCATGGTATCAAAGGTATATCATACTGGATATATCCCACAGTCATGGTATCATACTGGATGGCATGTTGCAGAACCTCACAACTCGAACAATCCACGGGTTGCGGAGGGGGTGTTCCTACTCGATGCTGGTTCTCCACAGAATTTGGATCATGTTGATGGTACGGTGAATGATGATTCTGCAAGCTACCCTGCAGCCCTGGACACTAAACCGATCTGCAAAATCCTCGGATTTGAAGTTGACGTCTGCCCTGGAGTGGCCTTCTGCTTCTTGGGTTCCACCTCTTTTGCCACCTGCAAAGTGCAGAGTTCCACCCAGGCTTCGAGTTGCAACAGATCACCAAACACAGACCTTGCCCACTAAAGGCATGTTACTAAAGGCTGTTGGGTCGGTCTTCAGGACATTGTCTCACCACTTGGCTGGGATCTATGGGGGGCCATGATCAAACTTTTCCAACACAATGGCTCAGCACATCAGCCGCCGAAATTGCGAGGAAGAAATTCCCAATCAAAGCATCACTGAATCAACTCCCAAGTTCCATCTTACCTCTTTTTACACATCCAAAACGAAGAACCACTGTGGCAACTGATATTGTCCATCAACACAACGCTTGCCTTGGAGTAGGTGTCCATGGCATATGTCCACATGCACAAACTCTTTGCAGCCTTCGGAATGAAAACTCTGTCTGTGGACATGCTGCGATTTCTGCAATCTACGCACTCAAAGAAACAGTCAGAGATGAAACTCATGACCAGCGCTCAACAAGAACTCGTCTTGCGAGCCTTGCTCTGGTTGCCGACTGCTTCCACTGTGTACTCTGGCTTTGTGACGTACCTTGGCAAGTGAAGTATATCCAAGCACTGAATTGACTTGGCCAATCGCAACCTGCATTAAACATGAAACTCAGCAACTTCAAGTGATCAGAACACAAATCAACTTGGCTGCAAGGAACTTTGTCAATTGCTTCAAGACTTTTTCAGGAATGTTGTCCTGCCCATCAGAAGCAACATCATTCAATGTGAAAGGCACTGTAGTCAAGAAAGGGTCAACAGGAAGTTCGTACGCGGCCACACTGTGTGTATATGCATATATGCATGGGGTGAAGATGGAGCCATACATGCGTATCATAGATACTATTCAAGAAAGCAACAAACAAAAGGGTTGACAGTATCAATTCTACTTGGATCATACTTGCCAAAATCTCTTGCAATTTGCAGCTGTTGGTTTCCATTGGTCCTTGTCAAAGGTCTTCAAGTCTTGTAAAAATGTTGACCTGTTCAATACCTTCTTGGCCGTGTCCCAATCCGTCTTCTCTTGCAGGAGTACATTTACGGCCTGCGCCCAGGAGACGAGTCACGAGGTCACCAGGAGATTCACTTGGAAAAAAATGTTCTTCCAAGGCACTGGTTCTGCCAAGGCTTGGTGTCTTCCACAGGCGAAAGTCCACGAATGTGGGTAAGTGGCTTGCTTTTGAGCCCACAACTGTTCTTGTTGTACCATCGGAATTCCAGAATCCATGAATGACGAACAGCCCAAGGTCTTTGAGTGGACAGTGTGTTCCAAACAAAAAACAATCCCATGACTATATCCGCTATGCCGCTTTCCAGTTGGTCTGAATATGTGTGATGGTTTCTCAAAATAGGGATACCCCGCAATCAGGCACCATTAACCATTTATAGCAATAAAGCAACCATAGCTCTGAAGGTCCCCCATGGCTTAAGAAACCAACGTGTCAACCCCCGTTTTTTGAAGCGCTGAGACAGCACCTCCATGGTCATCATCACCAAAGGTGGTGGCTTTGCGAAGGACTTGATTTCCTGGCAGTGAGTCGTACATCTATCCAATCCATCGATCCATTTGTCAACTCTCCCAAAATCATCGCTTTTGGAATGGTTTATCATGGATTTACAGTGTGTTTATCATGGGTTTATGATGGGTTAATAGTCAGTTAATATTGCTTACTATTGGTCAATATTGAAAAATATTGGTTAAATGAGATCCGAGATTATCAGTCGCAATGGCAAACTTGTGCACGACTCTCTTTGTGCACACATCATTGCTATTCATATTATAGTCCTCCATATACTGACAATATCATCATTATCATTACTGTGATTATTGATATGCACTGATGATTCTTCTTGTGTGCCTCAATTGTTTTCATCCATACCTATGATAATAGAAACATAATTACTAAAATTATTCGGCATATCTGCCAGCCCCAGCCGACCAGGTGGAAACCATGCAGAGATGGGTATTGTGTTCTACTACTACATGGAGCAGCAAAAGAAAGCCAGAACAGCAACAGCAGCAACCACAGCAGCAACAGCGACGATTCCTGTAATGACATGGTCAAGAACCAAAAGAATCACCACCACCACAACAGCAACAATGACAGCAGCAGCAACAGCAACAGCAACAATGACAACAACAACAACAACAACAACAACAACAACAACAAA
>VSDK01003309.1:150245-161269 GCA_009767595.1 Symbiodinium kawagutii | reverse complement strand
GGTTCAGCTTTTCCATCACTTCCTGGGTGCGTAAATCAGCCCCAGCCATGACCAATGGAGTGAGCTTTGGAAAGATCGAACTGATCTCAGGAAGCGGACTCTGATCAAACATGGTGCACTTTGAAGATTGGGTGCTTCAAAGTGCTTTCCTACTAATCACAACTGATCATAACCGGTCACTCTTGATGATGGTTTGGGCTTCCCCTTGTGTAGGCAACCCGAGGCATTGAGTGTGACTTGCCGGAAGAAGCGAACAAGCTAAGTACGGATTTGGGACAAAATAGAAAATGACATGAAAACTTAAAACCTATGACATTCCAAATAGGCAAGGGACATTCTCCAAGCTCTGGTTGAAGCGTGCACCAAATGTCAACTTTTGAAGACTTTCCGGAAGGTGCGTTTCATCAAGGCTGCAATTGAAACCATCTCCTGACATGAGAGATGAGGTTGTCCTTAAATGATGTACGAAGGTGTGGATCATCAAAATTGGTGATTCCACGGCGACTATCATTTGTGGATGGTAGTCTCTTTCGATTGGTTGGCTGATTCATCAGTTGGATGAAGGGCCTCAAAACCTCCGAGAGCAGCACAACCACGACTACGACAACAGCAACAGCAACCAGTCAGGGGTAGATGGCAAAGATAAGGCTTAAACTATTGGCTTAACAATGGTTGAATATGGTTGATAAGTGATCAATAGTGGTTAACAACTCCTACTGAGTCCTACTGGATCCTACTGCTACATACTGGGACGAGACAGACAGTTGCAACAGCACCAGCGCTGTTTGGACACAGCCCCGACGACACCCAAGGGCAGACCAATAGCAAGCGGCAGTGGGAACAACTTCTTTGATGCAAATGCTCGTGGCCAACAATACAACCTGTGGAGAAATAGTTGTATTACCACAAGGCCCTTGCGCAAGACTTGTGTAATGCAGGTTTACTCATAAACTGAATTCAATACTCTCACTATAATCATATCAACAATGTGGGCTTTGGAACGGAGCATGCTCATGCATAAAGATGATAGAAATCATACGTTAAACAGAACGTGGCATAACTACCATCAAGACCACTTCAGAGTGGTAGATGGAGCATGGAAGTAGAGACAAGCGTGCTCATTCCTGGGTCGTGCTTAGAGTCCTAAACTTATCTTGCGACCAATTCGGCAAAGTTTCCAAGTGACAAAGATTGCAGGCTCCGCAGTGTGGCTCGAACGGGAAAGGTCAGTGGCTCTACGCCTGAGTACCTGGCAGATAAATCCACAGAAATCACAGGAGACAGAAAGCCCAACTTGTCTCCAAAGGTGTCCCAGGGCATGCAACATACTGACCTCGCAGGACCTTAGGTGCATGCCTTAGTAGTTCCTTAGAACATCCAAATAAAGTGCAAGAAAAGCTTGAAGTAGTTGCACCTAGCAGGGCAAACGGAACTGATTCATCAATGCCTACTATGGAGATATGACCATCACAGCCCTTTCATTCTTGCTGCTTTTTGATGATCCCTATGCTTAACTTGTGAATAAACACCTAATAAGCTAACGATTCTGAACAGCACTTCAGGTGTATGTGTGAAATCCTTACTCCCAATGATTCGAGCATTTAGTGTTTTCCCGCTTGAAAACGATACTTTTTTGCCGGTGTGTCTCAAGAGTATGAAGCCCGAGAGTGGATGGCTTCTGACTAGTAACTAATTGATTATTAATAGCCATCATTTGTGCGTTTCTTTTGATACATCCTTTTTCAGCCATTGCGATTTACACCATTGATTTTCTACTTTTTCCAACTGCAGGTACCATGGCTTGCTGCTTCCGGCGCCAGTCGAGTTGCTCTATATCTGTAATAACCTGCAGCAGGGCCGCCGGGTCTTCGGAGTGATTGGCTTGTCCTCGTAAAATCTGCCATGCTTCAAACCTCGAGTCACATGCCACCAGAACAGCGATGTTGTTGTAAGCAATTCATGTTTCATCATTTTCTGCACATGGCTCTAACCAGACTTGACGCCCAGGATGCACGAACGCCAAGGGTTTGAAAGGATTGATATGATCCGGTGAAGGACGAAGGTCATGAAAATGAGGATGTTGAGGATGATTCAGGATGACGGTCAAAATATGTCAAAATGGAACATGAACAACTGGATGATGAAGGCTGATCATGTAGCGCTGGGTGATAAATCCTGTGACATGATAATTGAATGATCAGGAATACCATGGAAGTAGCGAGGATGAGGAGAAGGAAAAAAAGGGTAAAAATGGTTTGCGGATGATGGTGATATTGGCTGATGGTGGATAATGGTGCATGACGGTGAATGATGGCGAATGAGAATGACGATGACAATGAAAATGACGACGAGGACGAGGAGGACGAGGAGGAGGATGATGATGATGATGATGATGACGACGATGCTGCCGCTGCTGCTGCTGCTGATGATGATGATGATGATGATTATGATGATGATGATGATGATGATGATGATGATGATGATGATGATGATGATGATGATGATGATGGTGCTGCTGATGATGATGATGATGATGATGATGCTGATGATGCTGATGATGCAGATGATGATGATGATGATGATGATGATGATGATGATGATGATGATGATGATGATGACGATGCTGGTGCTGCTGATGATGATGATGATGATGATGATGATGATGATGATGACGATGCTGGTGCTGCTGATGATGATGATGATGATGATGATGATGATGATGACGATGCTGGTGCTGCTGATGATGATGATGATGATGATGATGATGATGATGATGACGATGCTGCCACTGCTGCTGCTGCTGATGATGATGATGGTGGTGACGATGGTGGCATATCGACATAAGAAACAGTGCGGCATGCAAATCTGAAAGTGTTGGTTGGCCGCTGCGGCTGCTGATGATGAAGATGATGAAGATGCTGATGATGAAGAATGATAATGATAATAATATCATGCGGCTGCTGATGATGATGATGATGAATCATGATAATAATAATAATCATCATCATAATATTATGCTTCTTCTTCTGATGCTGCCGCTGCTGCTGCTGCTGATGATGATGATGATGATGATGATGATGATGATGCTGGTGATGAGGAGGAGGAGGGTCTCATTGGGCGGTTTTCGAGGCTTGGAAGTGAGGTGAGAATTACATTGCAGGACGCAGGTCATCTCAAGTCTCCCCGGAAACGAATAAACTCAGTGACCGCTAGCTTTACATCTATGATCATCTATGATCTATAGATGAAAAAACACTTTGACTGAAACCTAAGCTGCTTCAAGACATGACTTTGACCATGGGATCAACCTGATGCGGACATGTTCGGACAATTGAGGTAGCAACGCATTGACAGTCTTGTAGACGCAGGACAAAGTCGCAGAATGGTAAATCCCTTGTTCAGCCAGTGTCTTTCTCATTGACACTTCGGTGTCCTGAAAACATAGCGAGAGCACGGCACGTCGCTTCAAGGGGAGTTGGCCACGAACCAAGTGAAGAAAGTCATGCCCTGACAGCAGGGAGCCAAGTAGTCTGCAGCTCTTTCCTTGGAAGCTTCTGCAGTCTACACCATATCACCGGTCATGTTTCTCCAAGAAACTCAGTCACCCAAGAACCACCATGGATCATTTTCAAGCACCTTTAGAAATCTGTGGACATTTCCTGCCTGGCATAGATCCAGGTACATTGGTCTTCATGACTGGCGAGCCATCCATCGAAAGCACTTGGAGCTCCAGTGGCTCATCCAGCGCCGTGGCCTTTCTCTTCATGGCGAAGGGCGCAAACGCGGAGATCACCAGCAGCTGTGGAGACTTCAATGTGGCCCATCAAAACCAAGAAGTGCTTTGCTGAAGAAAAGCTAAACTCAATTAGTTTAAATTGTCAATGATAAGCAACTTCAATGTCCATGATATGTCATGATATGTCATGATGTGTCATGATATGTCATGATGTGTCATGATATGTCATGATATGTCATGCTGGATGAAGACAACAATAGAGGCAAAGTTCAACCATGAAATGCTGCGAATTTGGTGATTCATGGCGATTCCCAGTTCATGTTCCTTTCACGGTCGAGCCTTCAAATGTGGAAATCAGTGGCTCGGCGAACGATACGTTGGAACCCCAGCATCGACCCGACAGGGACACCCCGACAAGCTGCTGTCCGTTATGTCCACAAACCACGAACTATCGAAGAATCATTTACCTTCTTGGGAATATCATGGGAATATCCAAGAAATATCCAAGAATCATTAACCTTCCAATAGTAGTTGAACCTTCTTGGATATTCTTGGGAGAGCAAACTGCCCATTGGTAGGGGCTTGCCAGACAACTCCAGACATTCGCTGCAGGTAGACCTGGTCAATAGTGGTTGATGGTGGTAGTTAATATGTCTGCCATCGCTGCCACAGATTGCCACAGTGCCTTCCGGTTTTGAGGTGAGCTAAGTAGAGACCAGCCATGGGAGGTATCATCATGTTAGGTAGATCCCCTATGATTGTTGCTTTTGACCCCCTATCAATTTCATGAACCAAGACATCAGTGCCAACCATTCTTAACCATTGAATCAAATCCCCTGTTTAATGGGGGTTTCTGTCAAAATAGGGGACCCTATTTTAAATGGAAGGTGTATTACTAATAATGACTAAGCAAGGATGAAAAAAAGGGTGTCCCCTATCTTGAGAAACACCCTAATGCTTCCAACTTTACCAAGAAATCTCCCGGGCACCACTGGACACCACCGGTGGCGCCGCCTGAGCCGGTCTTCAAAGATCGCCGAGGTTTTGATCACTTCTTGGTGAACGAAGCAGCATGCCTCACGGGCGAGGTTCTCGTCCCGTATGCTTTGCTGGCGGTCCAACTGTGAATGTCATCTCCACCCCAAGGTATTTCCATTGTGTTCACTTGGAACTTGATATCATGTTTCTCCTAAGATACCATTCGACAGAGTATATCTGCATCACTGGCAGTGGCTGTGAGGCACACAATGCAGCAAAAATAGTTTCACTGCTGGAAGCTATTTGTCACCAGCTGCCATGTCAATCTACCCTTCATCCAATATGTCCTGATGTGAACCAAAGAACTGTTGAACATTCTGACCCAGCAATGGATTTGATGGACGTTCATTCCACAACATGGACCCAAGCAGGATCTTCAAAGTATGATTGGTGATATGCTCTATAAATTATACAGTACCAACCATGTGTGTGTGTGCGTTGTTGATTTTTACATAGCGGGAAAATAATGTGTATATATACATATGTACTGCAGTATGTATCAGTGATCCTCTGTCAATGTTTTTTGTTCTTGTATGTTCTTGGTATCACTAAAGCATCCATTGCAGATACTGCGGTTCCGTCACCGACCTTGGGACAATTTCGGGGAGACAAAATGGAGGAAAAATGGTCCATAATCATAAAATATACGCATCCACTCTTCCTTATGTTGGCTGCGAGTCCAAAACCAGAAACGCTGAATGAGGGTGTTCGTCCACATGCTCACAAACGTTTGTTTGGAAATACGTGGTTGTGACCCACACACCATCACACACCTATGTTCTTGCTTGGCGACACGGGCTGTACCCCCACCCCACTGTTGGTTATACCCTCATGTATCCAACTTTCCAGTGCCTGTGATGCCTGTAATGTAGGTGCTTCTTACATAAAATTTATGGTGCCTTAGTCAGTGTCTTGCTTGCTCAGCTGCTTGGCTGCTGGCTTGATTTGTCGCTTGATTACATCTCATATTCACTGCCCAATATGATGACCCATTGTCCATTTCATGGTTAGAACACCCATGTGTTCTTTATATCATGTTACATCTTGTCATCATGTTGAGTGCATCCTTAAATAATACAGTATCTATACATATAATTTATACATAGACATATATACATATATACATATAGGGAGAGAGTGGGAAGAGATTTTGTTGGCTTTGCTGCAGCCCGCACTGGCCTTGGACACGGAATCACGAACTTCATCGCTGATGCCCTGCATACCGGACAGCCTTGGCGAGCACTTGGTGGCCCTGCAGGAAGCGATGCTATGGCTACACATGGCTACACCATGACTATGCGAAGGCTATGCTGTGGGCTATGCCATGCTATGCAAGTGATGATGGCCATGGAATCTATGGCAGTGGTACACCATGGCTATGCTATGGCACCTGCTTTTTGCCGGCAAAACGAATGACCAAGTTCAGCGGCAAAGCAAACCAGCTTGCAGGGTGGTAGTTTGGAAGCATACCAATATTGATCCACATGAATTATCATGAGTTTTTCATTGGAAGTGCCATGGAAGGATGCACGAATTGTTGGTGGTGGAAGTGCATCTGGTCTTGTCCATCAGTCCATGATCATTGTCCCGACTGGAGGCCATGTGATGTTGAAGTAAGCCTGACCCCAAAGGTGTGAAATTTCACACTGGTGCTATGTGCACGCCAGGAGGCTGTCTAGCAGAGACTCCAAGCAAGGCCTGCCCAACAGCATCGCGAAGCACTATGGGGCAGTAGATTGCTGTGGATCGAAATCGTGCATCCCTATGAATCCCTTGAAAAAATGCGAAAAATGAACAGGAATTCATAAGGGCATCCCTATGCATCCCTATACATTCCTGTTTGTCTTGTCACTTTGTCCGCTGTTTGGGAATACTTGATTGACCTGCACTTACATCCCAATCCTTGGAGGGCGAAAGGCTGAACCGGCAATTCACATCTTAGAGCTGCTCAGGCTTTGCTGACGACTCTTCGCAAGTGCGGCTATCGAGATCGTGTGGCAGCCCATCCGAAAAAGATGTTGAAATTTTCTCATACCCGTACTACACTCTATAGAACTTCGGGACGACTTGCAAGGACTGCGGAAGATTCGGATGATGACTTCGTGGCTATGATGGATACATTCATGCTTAGAACCGATGCTGGTCCACAGCTTGTTGTGCTACGATGTCAGGGCGTGCGAAGATATCTTCCCCCTACTTTGCATGCCAAGTCGAAGGCTCTTTCCAAGACGAAACTCTTGAACCACTATAGTACAGCAGTTAATAATCACAATAGTGATTAATAATCACAATAGTGATTAATAATCACAATAGTGATTGATAATTACAATTGTGGTTAGTAAGACTATACTTAATCATGTCTGAATAATGTTATCAACCACACTTGGTGGCTCTCTGCACTAATCCCCTATCAAACTCTTTGAAGCCAGCAATTTCTAGTACTCACCCAACGAGTAAAACGAGGCGATCCCTTCCATGACGATCCCTGGATTCAGAAGCTCAGAAGCTCGAACCCCGAGAGGCAACCATGGTGAGTTTAGTGTTTGGGTTATGGATATAGAAAGACAGATTGATAGATAGATAGATAGATAGATAGATAGACAGACAGACAGACAGATAGATTCGATATGTGAGTGCATGCGCACTTATATGTATACATATAATACATATACAATATATGTACATATGTCAATATCTATGTATATATGTATATATGTATATATATATATATGTGTCTGTGTGTGTATTGTTGTGCATAGAGCTGTTAATCTCCAGACATCTCCAGACCTGTCGCACTGCTGACCTCATCTGGCCATGGAAGGAACCAGTCGATGGTACAGCAATTGACCAGCGCTGGGAACATGCGCATGCGCACCCTCAGCAGAAGCGCTGGCTGTGGCCCGAAGACCCCTAAAGCATGCTAAAGCACCTCCAAAACAGCATAGGAGTTGACCTAAAACCCATCTAAATCGACTTGGTGGCAACTCTTATGGCCTGAGACACACGCCGCACGTGTTCTTCACATGGCTCCATAGTTGGAACTGGAGCCCCACATGAGCCCAACAAGGAGAACTTGCACCTGCCGCTGTGGCTTCCGGCCGTAGCGCTGAACCGACCGGTGACATAGTCAGGACCTCAAGCGGCACCGTGCCACGAATCCATGGGCCAAGGATCTGTGGAGACCAAAAATGACCAAAAGGAGATCCATTTGGGGTTTCTCAAAATAAGGGTACCCCCAAATCATCCATTATGAACTATTTTGAGAAACCACCATTTGTTTCAAAGTTTTCAACCAAGCTGGTTTCAAAGTGTTCAGAATGCCACGATGGTGAAGTACTATGCCAGGTGATGCGGATATACTGCTCACATCTGCTCAGCTCGTTGATGAATCCGCATCACTGTGAATCAACAGTGAGACTCTGACAATGTGCAAATTCTCCCGGACGGATTCCACGAAAAATTGCCATACGGCATCCTTGGCCTTGCAGGACATCAACAAGCAGAAACTCTGTGAATCTGTCGCAGGTGAATCGTTGCCCAATGTATGCGGTGCTCTAACCGGAGGTGACAGTTTTTCTAAACCTTGAACAGTGGAACCGTCTGGAACCTACCTTGACATCTTATACATCCCGGCAAGTCATAGCTGGTGCGAAGCACGACTGATCTTCATAATATTCACACGTTTCAACCTTCCTTGATCCTGTTGGCACTTGCCGTGCCTCACTCTGGCCACACTCTTTGGCTCGAGGCCTCAGTGATTCACACTGCAGTTGGTTTGACAGGAACACAGTTGGTATGGTCAGTTGGCCTTAATGATGAGCTGTGGATGGGGGTTCAAGGAGTGTGCTGACCACTGAAGGTGGCACCTGCTTGCTGGCACTTTGTTTCTATTATTATGCAGCAAGTCGCACTCCACTGATGTCCAGAGGCTGCAATCACCAAAGCCAACCCAAGCCATCCATCTTAGGCCACTTGATGTCCCTTGCTTGAGTAAAGCATCACATGCGCATATGTGCACACACCGCGCTGCTGGTGGGTGAAAGAATAGAGGCACGTGGCGACTGCCGTGAAGTGCTTTACACATCGAGTTTTGGGCACAATCCGACGAAGGAGAAGCGAATCCCTGCTTCTGGACGGTACATCGCGCAACGTGCCTCCCAATGCAGATGCACAGTCTGGACATTGCCAAATCCAGAGCCAGGACATCGATATACTTCACAACCTCGCAGACTCGGTACTGGATGTTGCAACATCCAATTAGAAAGGAACACTACAGGCGGCATCCAGCAATCCAACTGCGTGAACTCGAAGCATTTGACACGAAACATATGCGGGTCTTGCCATGGCCAAGTGTGAGCAAAGCGCTCTGATCGAAGATAGGAAAGCTCCAGCAGGAAGCAGCTACAGGCCCATACTGAATCGACCGCAGGCCGGCGGGCAAAGACGCATTGTCTAAGCTGCATGGCCTTCCAATCGAAATTGTCTGCAGCTCTGAAGGAAACACCAGGCCATCAAAGGAGTGGCTGAAGCTGTCTCCAATAGTCAAGCTTCGAAGGTTTTCTGAGCGCTGCAGTAGATCTGCCAAAGGCCAGTCAAAGAAGTGCCCCAAGCTCAAACACTCGAGATTCGGCAGTTCAAGATGCCTAGGTTAGGGGGGCATGCCACAAGTGAGCCTTGTTCACCGGAAATAATCATCATCAATAGAGTTATTATGCATATATATATATAGTTATTTATTTATTTATCTATTTACTTATTTATCTATATCTATATTTATATTTATCTTTGTAGTCCAAAATAAGAATGGAAACAAATCAGAGCGGTCAGGGCTTTACTCGCAGAACTGGAAGTTTGCCCCAAGCATAGTTCATGTCTAGTTGCAAAAGCCTTATCTCAGCCCGCATGGCAAAAGAGGAAGATGCAGGAATGAGTTGCTGTACAAACTTTCCTGGGCCCAAACAACTCCGGGTGGATCTGATTTGCTCCAACTTCTCACTGCTAGCCTTGAAAATGAAGCTCTGAGCAAGTGGCCAGTTTGATCCCTATGTATTTCTTGATTCATTCATGTGTTTGTTTGTTGATGGGTGTATGTATTTATCTATCCACCTGTTCGATTACGAATGTCAATCATAGAATTTGAATCTATATAATATATATATATATATATATCTACCTGGTAAAATTCTAATGTATGACTTGAGCTTCAAATTTTGACGTCCCATCCTGATCCACCAAGCTGCTCCAAGGGCTGCTGAAAATCATCTCCAAAGGTCAGGGACTTCAGGCTTCGAGGCAAGCACTGAATGGGTTGATCAAAGGCATCGCCAAAGGTCAGAGTCTCAAGATGTTGCAGCCTGCTTAGCGCCTCGATGGGCTGCTGGAAGTTGTTTCCCAAGCTCAAACTGCGGAGCTTCCCTGGTAGATTTACTGCATCCAGGCTTTGATTGAAACAGCATCCAAATACCAGCGTCTGTAGCTCCTGCGGAAACTGGACACGATCAAGCTTCTGATTAAACTCGTGGCCAAAAGTCAGGCTTTGCAAACCATTGGGCAAATCCACCGTGTCCAAAGGTTGATTGAAATCTTCTCCGAACGTCAAGCTCCGAAGGCTGCTTGGAAGGACGTTCCAAACATCAGGTCTTTGATTGAAGTGGAATCCAAAGGTCAGGCTTTCAAGCGTGCAGGGCCAAGCAACACCCTCCAAAGACTGGTTGAAGTCCTGCCCGAAGGTCAATTGCACAAGTCGGCTGGGTAAAGTCATGTCCACCAAGGGTTGGTTGAAGTCATCTCCAAAAGTCAGATTTGCCAGACTTGGTGGCAGGTCCACATTCTCAATGGTCTGATTGAATTGAAGCTCTTGCAGGCCCCTTGGCACCTTGACATGTTCCAAGCTGTGATTGAAATACATCCCGAAGCTCAAGGATTGAAGGCTCGCTGGTAAGGTCACATCTTCCTGGACCGGAACCCACAGCATGGTTTGATGCAGGATACAGCTGCAATCTTGGGGAAGGCAATGCCGCATGTTTGGTCTCCCCATGTCTCCCCTTTTTCTGACATCAAGAAGTGTGCGGATTCATGGAACATTGCTCCAATACGGGCCTAGGCCAAACATGCCTGTCAGAACAGTTTGTGTGTGTGCGCGTGCCACTCAACCCCAAGCATATCTGAGGATTGTTGTGCTGTTTCCTTTTTCGGGAAGGTGGTGGCATGCATAACTGAGTCAGCACCTTCGTCATCATCATCATCATCA